>OZ022418.1:7143338-7738538 GCA_963989365.1 Rhimphoctona megacephalus | reverse complement strand
GGGAGAGAGGGAGAGAGGGAGAGAGAGGGAGAGAGGGGGAGAGAGGGAGAGAGAGGGAGAGAGGGAGGGAGGGAGGGAGAGAGGAGAGAGAGGGAGAGAGGGAGAGAGAGAGGGGGGCGAGCGAGAGAGAGAGAGGGAGGGAGGGAGAGAGGGAGAGCGAGAGAGAGGGAGGGAGGGAGAGCGAGAGAGAGAGAGGGAGGGAGAGGAAGAGGGGGGTGGGGGAGGGAGAGAGAGGGGGCGGTGGCAATTAATTCTATTTAATAATACACTGAACAATTAATGAATACACTCAATTGAAATAAACTTTATCTAGAGACGCGGCAGCGTCTTGACGCCAAGTATTGAAAATATAGTTTTTAAACGACAAAGGCAAGACGTGCAGTGTATCTTTACTCGAGATTGGGCGATTTCCCCTCATTTTTGAACTTTACATCGTCGCCATTGGAAGAACGTTCGACTTATCAAAAAAATGAAACTCCCGCAATATAATGTGGTCAATGCCCTTCCGATGGTAAAATTTTTTTTTTGCTGCGACCCGCGGAAATACGCGAACTGGGAACCATGCCGAACGGTGTGACGAATTTATTTCGGAAATTTTCCTCCACAATATATGTATGTCTACTTTCCGATCCCCCTTCATGTGTGCAGCATCTCTCCCTACCCGCAATACAGTACAATAAGTCGTAGCATTAAATAAACCCATATACTATTCAAACCCGGACTCAGGGGGGTCGCAGGGGGCGAGGCCCCCGTGGGGGTCTGGGGGCGGAGCCCCCCGGGGGGGTTCGGGGGGCGGAGCCCCCCGAGGGAAGCAATGGCAACTTTTTAATTTTTTAAACTGAACACACATACACACAACACAAAAACACCGATCCACAAGACAGGCACATAAATACGGAAAAAGCCACATTGGCATAAAAAACACACAAATGCATAGGCACAAATACAGACACAGATACATACACTCAAATACAGACCTACTCAATTAGACACAAATACAGACGTACCCACACACGTACACAGATACAGCCTCGCAGCTACAGACACACTCGCACACGTACACAGGTACAGGCTCACAGGTACAGACACACTCGCAGACGGATACAGAAATGCCTACACAGCTACAGACGCACTCGCACTCTCTCTCCCCCCTCTCTCCCCCCCTCTCTCTCCTCTTATATATATATTATGGGAATTGATTTCGGAATGCATACATGCGATGCTACGTTGCAATAACCTACTGATGTTTTTTTTCTCATAACGAAAAAAATGGTTCACGGTGGTGAAGTGGAAATACCATGACATTTTGACGAATTATCAGTGAAAACTAAATGTAGTTTAACCTTGATATCGCTTTGTGTGAAAACAAATAAAATTGATCTAGAATTTTTTTTTGTAAAAAAAATACCGGTTTCGCAGAAATAAAATTCAACACGATGCATCATTCAAAAATAACAATAACAGGGTTTTTTGGAAAAAGGTGAACAGATTTTCTAAAATGAATTGTTTTTCAGGCAATTTTGCAATCCCAGACGATTATAGAGATTTTCTATTCCATTTTACTAATCAGTGTTCGCTAAAATAGTATATGCTTTTACCATTTTACTGTTTGTTCCACTCAGTTTCATTATTCACAACTTCGTCATTTTATTATTTCTACTATTTCTGGACCAAAGTACTGTCGTCGTTCTCAAAAAAGGAGTGATATCCCTAGAAAAAACTTTTAAAAAGTAAAAAAAGTACGCCAAGTATTAAAAAGTCGCGACCTTATTTATAAAATGACTACTCTATACTGTTATTATCACGTTAAAATAAAAACTATGCTTTTATTCACGACTTTTATTTCTTTTTTGTTACATACAAGAAGTTCCTTCACCTCGGAAAAAACTACGCAAATAATGTTGTCCTTTATATCCAAAAAGAAATGAAATCATTTTCATCAAGCCAAGTACAGCGAATGATTTACAAATTTCCACAGGAAATTATGTGCCCTTTAACGGTGCCCGATAAAGGGTTTCGTCGCTTTAAGGGCTTCCGAAGAAAGGCCTAAAAATGTCAAGAAATTAGTATTATAATATGCTGAATGAATGAAACAAAAATTATGTAGAAAAGCGCACGAATTCACGTTCCTACACGTACGTACCACAAAAACTCACTGCAAAAACTATACAAAAACTTGGCGTGCATGGTTTTCAGAAATAAGCTCGGCGAAGGAAGGCCTCATCCATCTGTACCAGCAGCAAATTTAAGTACACTGGGATCCCGATATAAGAAACAGCAGCGGGACTCACTTCGTATCGCACTTGTAAATTCAGAACATTGTGCACACTTCGTCTTTCCGTTCCTGCGCACTAGACGAATGACCGGATTGGACCGGGTGCTTCCCCGACGGAGCGGAGACCGATCGACATTTCATCAATTAGGGTCCATTGTATTAGGATCCCGGTGTATATAATTATTGTATCTATTGCTTCTATCTTTATATCCCATCTGTTATCCATCCACCCATCCATTCGTCTGCTCGCCTGCTCCCTCCAACCCATTTGTTCGTCCCTCCAACCCAAGTATTCATTCATTCCATCCATCCGTCCGTTCGTATGTTGATTCATGCGTTTAACCGTCCCAACCGTATCCCATCTATTTGTTTTTCTGTCCACCCGTCCATCCTAGTCATCGGCTAATTCATCCGATCCCTCTATCTTATTCATTCCATTCGACTATGCATTGTTAACCATTCATCTCATCCATCTATATTCGCATGTTTTCAGTCACTTATTCAACTTATCTGTTTATGCTTCCTATCCAATTATCCATCCATCCCATACATCCATCTCATCCATTTATGTTGTTTAGCTCTTTCTTAATAACGATTCTCTCATTCGATCTGGGAACGGATTCGGGGGCTCCTCTCATTATCGATCAGAGAACAAATATTTAATTATTAAATTAGTCTTCCCGAACTTATTTCTGAAAACCATGCACGCCAAGTTTTTGTATAGTTTTTGCAGTGAGTTTTTGTGGTACGTACGTGTAGGAACGTGTATTCGTGCGCTTTTCTACATAATTTTTGTTTCATTCATTCAGCATATTATAATACTAATTTCTTGACATTTTTAGGCCTTTCTTCGGAAGCCCTTGAAGCGACGAAACCCTTTATCGGGCACCGTTAAAGGGCACATAATTTCCTGTGGAAATTTGTAAATCATTCGCTGTACTTGGCTTGATGAAAATGATTTCATTTCTTTTTGGAAATAAAGGACAACATTATTTGCGTAGTTTTTTCCGAGGTGAAGGAACTTCTTGTATGTAACAAAAAAGAAATAAAAGTCGTGAATAAAAGCATAGTTTTTATTTTAACGTGATAATAACAGTATAGAGTAGTCATTTTATAAATAAGGTCGCGACTTTTTAATACTTGGCGTACTTTTTTTACTTTTTAAAAGTTTTTTCTAGGTTAAGAATACAGCAACTGTGCGTTCCGATGTTTGGGGTGATGAAGTTTTAAACCGCGTAGCTTATATCCAAAATTTGGAAAGTTCAAAACCCCGTTACCATGTTGCGTGCTATACGCAATTTTTTGATAACAGGTCAAAACCAGATATTTTAGAAAGTAGCTCACCGCATATTATCGATGTGATCCAACAATTCATTGAAGATAATCCGCATGAAAAGCAATTTCCGCTTAGAAAAATTTAGAAAAAATTAGGAAAATTATCGATCATGTACAGGGTGGTAGTGTTAATAACCAATGGTTGAAAAAGAAATTATACGAAAGACTCGGTGAAGACATCGTTGTAACATCAAATCCGGATCGGAGCCAATCATTCAACTCCGCGATACGAACCATAAAATATTATTAAAACATTTCCAAAATGCACAAGACGCTGCCGAAGGTCGTTTCAAAATAGTAAAAACGGCTGCTAAGATAATTAAAGACGACATTCGTTCGATGGAATGCGACACAACAAGTTATCCGCCTCCAGAATCATTTTTCGAAAATGTCGCAACGGTGATTCCAAAATCGTTAAAGGTTTTTCTGGATAATGTCATTACCGCTGAGAAAAATGGAGTAGAGGAGGACAATTTTTCATCAAAGATCGTGGCTATAGCACATACAATAATAAGTTGCGTTCGTTCACGCAGTTTTCTATCGTGTCTTAAAATTGGCTTGGGCGCAGTATTGAATAGGAAATTTGGATCCAAAACTTTACTAACATTTTGTCATCGCTTGGATTTTCTTGTTCATATAAAGAAGCGCTGTTGTTCGAGGCATCGGTAATATCTCAACCGAATAACTCCACTATCAACGCCGAATCATTTTCACAATTCGCTTTCGATAACGCTGATCATAATATAAATACAATTGATGGTCTCAGCACGTTTCACGCAATGGGTGGCATTGAATGCGTTAGTCCAAAATCTGCTGTCTCATGTGGCGAGAGAATTCCTAAATTAATGTCGATTCCGTCAGAAAATACTATTGCATCATTCGGTAAGCTTCATCTGAAACCTCTGCATGGTTATAAAAAGGCAGGTTTGGGAAACCTTCCCGTTGAAAATATGAATAAAAAGAACCCGAATGTTCGTTACGATTTTGATATATCATCAACTAACTTAATGTGGATTTTTAATCACAAAATGGGATATGTAGAAAAAGAGGGTTGGAACGGATTTATGGAGAAAGTAACGAGCAACGAGCCATACGCACAATCACGTATTGTGTACCTGCCTTTTTTGAATCATCCGCCAAGCGATTATGACACGATTTATACTGTTATTAATCTTGCAATAGAAAGAATTTCAAATAAAAAACAAAAAACTGCGTTTGTCACGTTTGACCAACCACTATATTGGAAAGCTAAAGAAATCGTACATTCCACTGATAATCCGGGGTTCAAAAATCTTGCAATCAGATTAGGAAGTTTTCATCTCGCAATATCTTTCCTCGGATCCATTGGCAACATAATGGATGGAAGTAGACTTAAAGAACTTATTTCTCAGATTTACGCGCCGACATCTGTCGATAAAATGTTAGGAGGTCACGCGTGCACTAGAGAGGTTAGAGCCCATACATTAGTACACTGCACATTCATCCAAATGATTCTTTCTTTGACAAATTTCACCGATGACGACACTTCCAAAATTCAAACACTTCTGCGAAATCCCGAAACTGTTCTTGAAAATGTAGAGGGAAATGTGGCGTTGGATAATATTAAATCTAAATTTATTGAAACTGTCAAAAGACTTTCTGAACAGAGCGAAACTGCAAAACTATGGATCCAATATCTACACATGGTTTCATTATTAAAAATGTTTATTCAAGCTGAAAAAAGTGGCAACTGGCAACTGCACCTTCAAACAGTGCAAAAAATGTTGCCCTTTTTTCATTCCAGTCATCATTTTTTGTATGCAAAGTCAGCTCACTTATATCTGCAAGACATGTACAATTTAAAAGAAAGAATGGATAAAGACGAATTCGCAGAATTTACAAATGGGGGATTCACGATCAGACGGACTGATAAATTCTGGAGTGGCATTAGATCCGATATGACCATAGAGCAAGCACTGATGCGGACCATGAAAGATATCGGAGGTCCGACACGGGGTAGAGGAATGTCTGACAGCGTTATTGCTAAATGGGTTCTAACAACACCAGCGTTAGTTGAATTAACTGATTCCCTTACAGATTTTTGTAATGTTTATTTAGCTACAACCGAACAACATGTTGATTCACGAGCGGCGCGAATTGCGAGAGACATTGCCGATATGAAACAATTAAAATCGTGGTTCGAAAATCATAACCCATTTCCCGACACAGACGGCATTATCTCTTTAAGTACTGGGTTGAAGGGGGCGAAAAGCGGTAACATAAATTGTCACGAAGCTTTGAAAATAGGGCTACGGTGCTTGATTCAAATGTGGAAGGAAAATAATAATGGCGCTCTGAAAATATTTAATGACGTAAAATATAAAAGAAAAAATAAAATAACATCACTTAAAGCATTGACTTCGACGATTAAATTTTCAAACAGAACCGTTAAATTGATCCATCGCTATTATTCCAATGAATTGGCGTTTAAAAAAAAAAACAGATGAAGAATTGAAAGCATATTTCAATTTCGAACTGGCACCGTATCCATTATCCCTCTTTGACGAGAAGGGAATGAGAAAAACTCCAAAAGCGAAGCTCTACGACTTTTTCAAGCCTGTCGAGTGGCCTGTGAAAGGTAGTGATATGTATGTTCTTGACGGTGAATTTTCATTACACAAGGTTGTATGGCATCAAAACGATAAGTTCGTTGACATTATAAAAAGCTACGTCAATTATCTTAAAAATCATTAATCAGCTAATTGCATAATGGTTTTTGATGGATATCCCAACAATTGCGAAGAAAAGTACACCAAAAGTGCTGAGCGGCATCGAAAGAGTCGTCTTAATAGTGCCCCAGAAGTTATTTGCAACATTAATCTCGTATCAAAATTACCACAAGAAAAATGTTTATCTTATGAAAAAAATAAGCTAAATCTTATTGAAATGTTATCTCCGAAATTGCGAGATGAGGGCTTTGGTGTGGAACAAGCAGTTGAGGATGCTGACTGCTTGATAATAAAGACAGCAATCTCCGTTAGCGATAGTTACGAGTCGGTGTATGTTGTAGGCGAAGACGTTGATTTACTCGTAATAATATCTCAGGTTGCGCAGGTCAAGAAAAATATTTATTTGCTCAAACCTAGCCGTCAAAGTGTCGATGAAAAATTGTATTCCACGAGTAGCTTACAATATCCTGGCATTCAACATCTCATCGGATTTATTCACGCTTTCACAGGCTGCGATACAACGTCTTCGCTGTACAAGCAGGGAAAAGCGAAATTAATAAAACTTTTGAAGAATGACCGTAAGAGCCTCCAGAAAAAAGCTGAGCTTTTTAATGATCCGACATCTTTGAAAAGCTCATCCAAGCAGCTGGACAAAATATAATAATGGCCATGTATGGTGCACGTAATGGAGATAATATGGGTTATGATGAATTCCAATGCTTGTGTTTCACAAAATCGAGCC
The DNA here is from genome assembly GCA_963989365.1 of Rhimphoctona megacephalus. Taxonomy (NCBI): domain Eukaryota; kingdom Metazoa; phylum Arthropoda; class Insecta; order Hymenoptera; family Ichneumonidae; genus Rhimphoctona; species Rhimphoctona megacephalus. The sequence continues at coordinate 7,731,478 of OZ022418.1, read as the reverse complement.
TTAAGAGCACCTTTAATTTAAATTCTCTTCTCCCAACTGCTGAGGCTTGTAATGAACATTCGCTTCGCACGTTTTTACAAGTTTGTCAATGGCAAGGTGAATGTTCAAAGAACCCGATGCAGTAGGGGTGGAAAAAAGTAGAAACATGTTAGAGCCGATAACGTGTAGGAAGCCCAACTTCCTGGAAATTATTCCGCCCAACTTGTTGGAAATTATATCATGCTCGTGCGATAAGAGTGGCTGCACATCCTACTGTACGTGTCGGAAATTAAGACTAAAATGCACGATTGTGTGTAAAAAATGTAACGGTATGAGTTGTGCGAAAGCTGTCGAAGCCGAAGTAATTTTAAGCGATGATGAGGAAGAGGAAGAATTTTCCAAATTCTCAGAGGCAATCGACGACGAAATTGGAATTGACTAACCCATAGTAACGGCTCCAACAAATGTAGATAGTAACAACAAGTATGAGCCTAACGAAAAAAGAGTGAAAAAAGAGTTTTTGTAATGAATTTTTCTTTCCTAAATTTTTTTCTTTCACATCAATAAACTTATTGTAATGAATGAAACAGTGTCAGAGAAAAGATTTATTTATCATACCCTTTCCCATTCATAGTAAAATGATTTTAAATACGATATACATAAAAAAGTATACGATAAAAAACAATACCATCCCGATGGTCGCAACTAAAACTGGATCTAATTTCTGGACCTAATTTCTTCATGATATTTACTATATTCAAAGACTTTATTGAAGAATTATTTATAATCGTATACGATAAAAAACAATACAATCCTGATGGTTGCAACTAATACTGGACCTAATTTCTTCATGGTATTTACTACATTCAAAGACTTTACTGATGAATTATTTATAATCTCGAAAAACATTACAAATTACTGTATTTACGATGACCATTATCAGGCATATGAAATTTACCCGTCTGCTTTTAATGATTCGCCAAGTTGGAAATTAATTACCTTTGATGATTTAGAATCATGTTCTACTTCTCATATTACTGAAGGTGGAAATAAAAAAAAATACATTGTGAAACGATGGGTATAGAAAAAATTATGATTACTTTTGTTATAATATTGAGCATATTATTATTATTATTACTATTATTTACTGTGAATTGTTTCTTTCAAATTTTTCATTGTTCAAGTAACTTAATAAATTGTTAATTCAATTCAATAGAGGTCTTTTAATTTTTTATCAACAATTGTAATTTCCCCAAATTTATTTCTTGATGTACTCTTCTTTTTCAGATAAATATGATTGGAGTTGTTTGATTGTCGTTCCAAAGTCATTTATTTATTTATATATAAATAAAGTCAAAAATAGCAAAAATCCCCTCCCGGGGAAAAAAACCTGGACAAGTACATTGGTGATCCTTCGTTTCCCTATGATATCACAAAAAATCCAAAACCCCACTTAAATATTTTTTTTTAAATCTTTACTAATTTTATTCATATCCCGGAGGGAAACCAACCATATAGATCACAAAATATCCGGCCAAAAAAGCAGACTTCACAATAAATGTTACTTTGAATTTATTTCCACAGAACAAAACAAGAATCAAAACATTAAAAAATCAGCGTTATCAAGATGAGAAAAATAACACTTATAATTGGTGTGTAAGAAGTATCAATAGTCTAGAAAAAAATGAAAAAAGGTCGACATCTAAGTTACGTGCAGCAGTAAAATTTATGATATCAGTACTAAGACAAGTATTTCTTTGGTGACTGATATCTTTGGTGATATATCTTTGGTGACTTTGGTGAAGATATGCACGTACCGGCAACGTAGGGCATGCAGTTGGTGCATTGCTTCTGGGATCTCCTAAATCGAGTAGCTACTTTTGTTTTGGCTATGGCGCGACAAATGTTGCCAAATAGTATTTACTTATATGACCTAATGAAACAACAATGCCCGCGCCGTGGCTAAAATAACGAAAAACAAGCAGGAACAGGAAGTTTCGCATAAGATCCCATGTTTTTGTAATGTTAAAAAAAAAACTTTAATTTATGTCTGTACATGATAGCACAGTTTTGTTTGATTGGTAATAATTTGATGAACGTTCACCACCGTACGTTGAGCGTATACGCACAGAGTACTTTTCCGGCCCATAACTTTCTATTAAAATTGCTCATTCAAGTGAAAATCAAATTGGAGGTGCTTTTCATTGCATGCGTTGCTTTTCGCCGTCAGAAATTTATGACTATATTTAAATTATAAATATATTATAATTACTAAATTTATATATATATTTAAGTGGGGTTTTGGATTTTTTGTGATATCATAGGGAAACGAAGGACCACCAATGTACTTGTCCAGGTTTTTTTCCCCCGGGAGGGGATTTTTGCTATTTGATATCACTCCTTTTTTCCATAGTATTTTCATATATTTCGCTTTATATAGACTCCAATAGAGTATGTATATAAGAAAAAAACTTACAAGGTGTTTGCATCATTACATCATGGATTTATTTCAATGTCAGGAATCAGTACTGCTCACACTACTAATTCGACACAAGAGAATGAGACAGATTTTCTACCATAAATTCATTGTTACTGAGGTTGTATAAATATAAGAGCGTTTCGTTCCTGTGATAAGAAAAAAGTTATAATGTTTTCAAAAGAGTTAACTACAGATTCGAAGTATTTTCGAGATGTTAGTAATTCGTTGATAGGTTATTATTCGATTATAGCTTAGCAGGAAAATGTTATAGAAGAGACCTCAAGTACCAGTTTTTCCTCAAGGCAAAATTTCAGAAAATTAAATACTTTATCATTAGCTTTCAAGTTGTGTATTAGAATAAGGCATTTATGGGCGAAACAGCAGCGAGAATATTAGCAATTTCGGTCTAAGCTATAAATAAATAATTATATTCAACTTTACTGTCAGGAGCCTCAGAATTATTATTCTTTCAAAGATGAAATGACGGAAGAATATGATGCATCGTCATTGACTTACAAATTGTTTTATAAAACATAGAAAAAAATTAGATTAAAAAAAAATTCGGCCAAAGTACTTGATGAATGTTTTTTCACTTCATTTACATAATGTATCGGTCATGGTGACAACCTCGCCAAGTACTTCGGCCGAAATTCTTTTTCATCTAATTTTTTTTCGTTTGCAATCTTTTTTTCTTCAGACTCTTATTAATACAGAGTTGTTATTTTCATTCTGGTAGGTAAAACAACTGCATTTTCGAACTTGATTCTTTTCTCTATCAACATTCAACATTATTTAAAGATTTTGTCACACGATAAAGCCTCCCATATTTGGCCACATATATTTTAGTATAACTCAATTTATTTTATAATTTTTTGCGAAACCCAACCTTAGCTTTTCGCGAGGATTAACTCATTTTGTTTTGTGTGATTTGAATTTATTTGATACATTTTTTGAGAGTGGTCTCTTTTCTTACTTTTTGATAGGATTTGATTTTCTCAAGGATTTTTGCGAGAAAAGGTTTTTGCAATGTATGTATATTCGTGGAAAAATATGGGAACGGCGGTCAACAAATGTACTTGTCCCGGTTTTTTCCGCGAGGGGGATCTTTATGCATGATATGATTCATTTTTTCTCGTTCTTTTCGAACATCTCGCTTTATATAGATTAGAAAAAGGTTATATTCGGAAATTATCGCTTTTTCATTTCCAAACCCTGACCCCTTCTACTTGGAGTCTGGTTTTTTCCCCATGAAATAAAGGGACACGCTTTTTCGAATTTTCAATTTGGCATTTTTTTTATTCTCGAGGCAGTCAAATTGTTTTGATATTTCGATTTACCTTTCTGGAATCAGGCTAAAATAAGTCGGGAACTGGGAGTCCGATACAAAAATTTACGAAGCTTTTGAGGGCAAGATTAGAGCAGTAAGAACTCTTCCATAGAATTTGTAGCAATTTGAATTTGTGTTTATCAATGAAACATATTAAATAGCAGTATCTCCTTGTTATATTTGTATGAAAAGTGAAAAAACATACTGCACTTTAAGCCCAACAAAGTTCAGAATATTTGGATGTATCTATTGCGTTCCGAGGACAGAAATTTTAATCCCATCCAAAAATGAGCAGCAGAAGACTTTTGGTAATAAATTTTTCAATTCATAATTCCACAATCAGAGACAGAAAGTGGAAATACTTGGCGCACATGTCGCTTCACAAAATGTTAAAAGTTTGTAGGTATCGGCTACATTCCCATGATACAAATTTTGATACAAATTTTGATATTTATAACAATAATGGCCGTGAAAGCCTCAAAACTAGAACTTACAGATATTTTTATATTATCTTTGAATTTTGAAAAGTTCACAAAATATGTTATGGATATTTTAAAACAATAAATTCAACAAAGCGGGCAAACTTAGATCAATACTATGCCCAAGAAAATGGATCGAGTTGAGTTGGACCAGTTGCATTATCTTCATGCAAATTTTCGTACCATCACAACCAGAGCATCCGTAGAGCAAATCTTTTTGAAAATATTTTTCAATTCGTTATGCCACAATAGGAGCCAAAAAGTAGAAATACTGAGCACACATGTTGCTTCAGGGAATTTCCAAAGATTGTAAGTATACGTTGCGTTCCAATGAAACAAATTTTTATACTTCCAGAAAAAAAGGAACCAAAGACTTTCTGACAATTTTTTGAATTAATCATGCCACAACTCAAGCATACCACATATTGGGCTCAATAAAGTTTATGAATTTTGCACGTAGCCATTACTTTTCGAAGCCAAATTTTAATCCCATCCAAAAATGAGCAACCGAAGAATTTTCATAATAAAATGTTCATGTCCTAATAATGTCACTATTCGAGCCAAAAAGTGGAAATATTGGGCACACTTGTCACTTCACAGATATTTCAAAGTCTGTACGTATCGGTTGCAATTCAATGATACAAATTTTGATAATATCAGTAAAAACACATCCTTCCTGAAACTTCCTGAAACAATTTTTCAAAATTTATTATGCTACAACTTAAGTGGGGAAGTGATAAAATATAGCCCAATAGAGCCAAATGAAATTCTGAGATCTTGAATATATTCATGACGTTCCGAAGACAATAATTTTGATCCCATTGACAAATGAGCAACCGCAGAATTTTCATAACAAAATTTTTAATTCATAATCCAACAATCGGAGACAAAATGTGGAAATACTTGGTACATTTGTTACTTTACAGAATTTTCAAAATCTGTAGGTATCTGTTGCAATCCAATGATTCAAATTTTGATAAAATCAATAAAAAAATATCAGAAGACTTCCTGAAACAATTTTTCAAAATTCATTATGCTACAACTTAATTAGGGAATTGAAAAAATGTAGCGCAGATTGAGCCCAACAAAATTCTGAAATTTTTCATGTATGCGTGGCATTCTGAAGCTAGCAGTTCTTAACCCATCGACAAATGAGTAGGCGAAGAATTTTCATAACAAAATTTTCAATTCCTAATGCCATAATCGAAACCAAAAAGGGAAAATACTTGGCACATCTGTCGCTTCACAGAATTTTCAAAGTCTGCAGGAATTCATTACAATTCAATTATACAAATTTTGATAATACCAGTAAAAACACATCGGAAGACTTCCTGAAACAATTTTTCAAAATTCATAATACAAATAAAGTGGGGAAGTGAAAAAATAGAGCGCATACTGAGCCAAACAAAATTCAGAAATTTTGCATATATTCATGTACTGTTAAAAAATATATGAAATTTACAATACTTTTACAATACAACGGTAAATGAAATTTACAAACCGGGTGTATGAAATGAAAATTATTACACTCGTATGCCAAAATTGAAATATGAACATAAATTTAAATGGTTACTGATGTGGAATTTAAGATACATAACATTGAATATTCATATGAAATCTGAAAATTTTGTGGACATGCATTGAAATAAATCATATGTTTGATTGATAATTAATACAAATGTATATCAATTCATCTACTATCAACAATGTATTAAAATTACAGTATGATCTTCACTTTTCTTGACAGTTGACTGAAAAATAAGATACACATGAATGTTAATAATACAATACATGTTATTTCCCATCATAACTCTATCTCTTAAAAATACGGTATAAAAATGGGAATGAAAATTGATATACCCTGCGGTATAAAAAAAAAAATCCGTGTATTAAAATTCTATTACCTATGTATTAATTATAAGAATCTCAATATTAAAATTAATACACAAGTGTAGGAAATTCGTAACGCTTTGTGGGCACCGTGCTTCGCGCTCTGGCCACCGCGTGGCGCAGAGCGTCGACTTTCTCATAGGAGGCACGTGCTTCGGACGAGGATATATAGAAGTCGCTCGAATCTAAGAAAATTGTGTAAAACATGAAAATGGTAAACACCAAACTTAACACAAGATGTTGAGGTTATAATAATAATTTTTACGGCGACAATTGCTCGACTTGATTGCTACGACATCAAGCGGTGATAAGTCACTCTAACTAATTTCTTGAGATGTCTGCATAATTTCGACCTTCAACTTTAAAAAATCGAACACAATAGTACGCCAATTAATGTATTGCCCTTAAAACCTCATAATAGCTGAATTTATTTAATATTCATTCGTACATTAATATTCAAAAAGGATCACCAAATTTTATGATACATCTCTAGAAATATCGTAGACATATGTAATGCGAAAACATTATACGGTGCCTGAAATTTAGTAATCTTGAATCTGAAAATTACTATGCCGGTAACATGAACTTTAATATACCTGTATAGTAATATTAGTAGATGTTTCGTGTTTTTAATATGCACAAGGTCAACATTTCTTACATGTATATGATTTTTCAAATACACAAGTATATTAATTTTACTGAACAGTGCACGTATCATTAAAATACCGCGTCTCTCAATTTTCCTCAGCGTATCTGAATTTTCATATACGGTATCCGCATAAAAGCTTTCTATACATGTGTATTAATTTTCATACGGAAATTTTTTACAGTGTGGCATTCCAAAGACAATAATTTTGATCTCATCGACAAATGAGCAACCGAAGAATTTTCATAACAAAATTTTCAATTCATAATGCTAAAATCGGAGGCAAAAAGTAGAAATACTTGGTACATTTGTCGCTTCACACAATTTCCAAAATCTGTAGGCATTCGTTGCAATCCAAAGATATAAATTTTGATAATGTCAGAAAAAACACATCGGAAGACTTTCTGAAGTAATTTTTTTGAATTCATTATGCCACAACTAAAGCGGGGATGTGAAAAAATATAGAGCATATTGAGCCAAACAAAATTCTGAAATATTGCATATATCCATGGTGTTCCAAAGACAATATTTTTGATCCCATTGACAAATGAGCAACCGAAGAATTTTCATAACAAAATGTTCAATTCATAATGCTACAATTGGAGCCAAAAAGTGGAAATACTTGGTACATTTGTCGCTTCACAGAATTTTTAGAGTCTATAGATATTCGTTTCAATCCGAAGATACAAATTTTGATAATACCAGGATATGGAGTATATACCGCCATAGTCTTTTGACATAAAGATATATTATACAAGCCATTTTCATATAAAGATATATCATTACTTACTTCGGTTATCATCCAGAGGCATCCACATATATCCAGATGCAGGTTGACATATATTTGCCTATTAATTCATCAAACGCGAGATGATTCTACACCATATTTTGGATAAAAAAACGACGTCGAAAATCTTTTGAAATGGACCAACAATTATCATGCAAGGAACATTTTATGATATACAAATCTTTATTAAGGCAAGCGAGGAACATTTTATAATAAAGAGGAAAGGGACCAATAAAATAAATTGTCAACGGTGTAGAGTTAAAAAAAATATTCATTAGACACTGCTCAAAACTCGGCATGATAATAACAAATTTTGCCATATACATTTTTTTGACACTTATTATTAGTTTTATAGTTTCTTTTCCAAATTTACATCGATTCACACCAATCATGATTAACAGTTCAACGTACACCATTTCATAGTTATCAAAGAAACGAAAAGAATGATTTCTTAAGAAATCTCATACGAGGAACATTTAATCGCGAAAGAGAAAAGAGATCGCTTTCGTTTCCGTCGTAGAGTTAAGTGTGGAAAATAAAAACTGCAGATCTAACGAGAAAGATCTAACGGAATGGCCAATCACAAGCTCGGAAGGCGTCAAGAGGCCTTTCATTGCGTCGTATACAGACATGACAATACTTCGATGTTAGCATAATCTTGAGCCTGTGCAATGTTTTTTCTCAGCAAATACGTCATCAATCGTGGTGATTTAATGCTCAATCGAAGTATTTTTTCGTAATAAATCTCCAGTTCAATTTTCAAATCATCATATGCCTCCTGAGCTTCGTAATTAAAGAAAATGAATTTCAGTTTTTACCCCCACCACGGCAAATCGTTTTATTCAGAGATAATATTCTCGGGCGAGCCTCGGGCCAGCAGACGACAGAGCTGTCAATGTACTTGTCCCGAGACTCTACCGAGTCTCTTGATAAAAGAACCACGAACAAGTATCAAAACTTTAATTTTTTTTTATTTTGTAAAAAAATTTGAAAAAATATTACACTGAAACATCCATTCCAACAGATCAACGGATCGGAAAATATTCCATAAAAAATGACACCGAGAAATTACTCCAATATCATCAGAATGCACCGAAAGTTATTCAATAAAAGTAATCATAACGAAACGAGATTTTGAAACAAAAAAAAACGGCCAAGTGCAAGTCGGACTCGCGCACGAAGGGTTCCGTACCATTATCTATAAAAACGGCAAAAAATCACGTTTGTTGTATGGGAGCCCCCTTAAATATTTATTTTATTCTGTTTTTTAGTATTTGTTGTTATAGTGGCAACAGAAATACATCATCTGTGAAAATTTCAAGTGTCTAACTATCACGGTTCATGAGATACAGCCTGGTGACAGACGGACAGACAGACGGACGGACGGACAGCGGAGGCTTAGTAATGAGGTCCCGTTTTACCCTTTGGGTGCGGAACCCTAAAACGTATGCGCACCAAATTTCGAGAGCAAAAGTGTGATTGGAAAAAGGAATTTCGGTCGAAGTGCCACATGAGTTTTTCTTTTATAACGTTTATTGATCACGAATTATATCTCATGAGCAATAGGGAAAACAAAACTGGTAAAGCACTTATGATTTTTTTTTTCTCGAATCAAATATCGTTTCGCTCAAAATTATTCCGCGTCACTTGATTCCATTTTGGGTTGCAAATGCAAATAGTATTTTCATGTATTTAATCATTCTAGGGTGGTTTAAAACTATGCATAATTCAAACCTAAAGTGGTACCATACGCCATTCTCTCGGTTATATAAAAAACGTAGAGAATAGTTTCCAAATAAACCTTATTATTGCATGCAAGGGACATTTTATGGTAACACAGAAGAGGCACCGTTTTTGACCCTATTGTAGAGTTTACATTCGGAAAATTGGAATATTGAGACTAGGGTTAAAAAAAAATTATTTATTTAGGCACTGTTGTAAAGTTTATTTTTTGAATTACACTTTATTTTTGCACTCTATCACTCTTCTATCTACATATTCAAATCACGTTAATCTAAAGTTTCACTTTAACCAAATAAAACTGACCGCGATCTTTATAACCTAACGACTGTTCAAAGATATTAATTATTCACCGAATACGAGTTTATCATACACCATTCCCTTATATAGTTATAAAAAAAAAAAGAGAATGGTTTCTAAATAAACCTTGTTATTGCATCCGAGGAACATTTTATGGTCAAAGAGAAAAGGCACCGTTTTCAACTCCGTTCTAGAGTTTACGTTCGGAAAAATGAATTGTTGGGACTAGGGTTAATAAAAAAAAATATTTATTTAGATACCGTTCAAAAGTTTATTTATTGAATCACACTTTATTTTTGCACTATTACTCTTCCATCGGTAATATGATAAAAGTCACTTTAATCAAAAGTTGAAACTGACCGCGATCTTTATAACCTCCCAACAAAGATATTATGTATTCACCGAATACACGTTTATCATACACCTTTCTCTTACTTATCAAAAGAAAAAAAAACAAAGAGAATGGTTTCTAAATAAACCTTATTTTTGCATCCGAGGAACATTTTATGGTAAAAGTAAACAGGCACCGTTTTCGACTTCGTTCTAGAGTTTACGTTCAGAAAAATGGATTGTTGGGTCTAGGGTTAATAAAAAAATATATTTATTTAGACACTGTCCAAAAGTTTATTTATTGAATCACACTTTATTTTTGCACTATCACTCTTCTATCTATAATAAAAGTCTCTTTAAGCAAAAGTTGAAACTGGCCGCGATCTTTATCACCTCACGACAAAGATATTAAATATTCACCGAATACGAGTTTATCATACATCATTCTCTTGGTTAACAGAAAAAACGAAGAGAATGGTTTCTAAATAAACCTTGTTACTGCATTCGGGGAGTATTTTTATGGTAAAAGAGAAAAGGGATGATTTTCGATTCCGTTGTGGCAGAGTTTACGTTTGGAAAAAAATTGTAGGGGCTAGATTTAATTAAAAAAATATTTATTTAGACACTGTTCAATGGTTCATTATTACACTTTATTTTCCCACCATCACTCTTCTATCTATATAAAAGTCACTCTTTACTCATCTATCTATAAACACCACTCTAACCAAAAGTTGAAATTGACCGTGATCTTTATAACCTCATGACTGTTATAAAAAAGATATTGGTCAGCTGTCACATGGACGATCGATCGAATATCACCACATTGAACCACGAAATGATTTTTTTTATAAATTTATCCATAAAATTGCTCACACGTCCCGCACTTCGTTATGTCAAAACAACGTTCAAACTTTATGTTGGCACCGTACAGATGAATGACGAGTCGTCGTGACCAATCGCAACTCGTTGCTTCCGTTGCCGGAGACCGGCTTTTATGGAAATGGGTTTTGATAGGCATCAAAACGCCTTTCATTGTATCGTCTGAGCGCATGTACAGACACGGCAAATTCTTGAATGTAGTAGAATCGAGCATAATCCTAAGCCTGTGCAAAGTTTTTTCTCAGCAATTACGCAACCAATCGTGCTGATTTTAGGCTCAATCGAAAGAGCATCGTTCAATTAGTCAAAAGTTCGCTTTTCAAGTCGCCAAATGACTCCTAGGCTCTACAATTAGCGAAAACGTCATAAAATTTTTACCCCCACCACCGCGAATCGTCTTGTTTAGAGATTAAGAGTCGCGGTAGCGACTCGAGACAAGTACATTTACAAGCGAGTGCTACAAGACACTTTTACAGGAAGCAGCACGATTCTACCTGTTTTCAAAAATTGTTTCTTTAATATTTATTAAATAACAGCGTTTTGGAGGACTATTCAAGTTCACGTATTTTTTTTTTTTTTTTCTTTCGATTGCGACTAATTAGAGCCTCGTTGCTTAAAGCGTATTGATAATATTAATTTTTTTTTTAATCGTTGCTCCCAAAATTTGAGCATTTTTTCGCACACATTTTTGATGCTCAACTGTTTTTTGCGTAGTCGCTGTCTAGTGATACTAGTGATATTGGTGAAAATTCTGGTGGCATTCGATCGATCGTGCATATGACAGCTGACCAATATTCTTTCTTAATAGTCGTGAGGTTATAAAGATCGCGGTCAATTTGAAATTTTGGTTAGAGTAGCGTTTATAGATAGATAGATAGACGAGTAAAGAGTGACTTTTATCATTATGGATAGAATAGTGATAGTGGGAAAATAAAGTGTGATAATAAACTATTGAACAGTGACTTAATAAATAATTTTATTTATTAAACCGAGCCCCTACAATTCTTTTTCCCGAAATTAAATTCAACAACGGAATCGAAAACGATCCCTTTTCTCTTTTACCATAAAATGTTCCTCGAATGCAATAATAAGGTTTATTTAGAGACCATTCTCTTCGTTTTTTTGATAACGAAGAGAATGGTGTATGATAAACTCGTATTCGGTGAATATTTAATATCTTTGTCGTGAGGTTATAAAGATTGCGATCAGTTTTAACTTTTGATTAAAGTAACTTATATATATATATATATATAGAAGAGCGATAGTGCAAAAAAGTAAAGTGTAATTTAATAAATAAACGTTTGAACAGTGCCTTAATAAATAATGTTTTTTATTAACCCTAGCCCCAACAATTCATTTTTCCGAACGTAAACTCTAGATAGGAGTCGAAAACAGTGCCTCTTCTCTTTTACCATAAAATGTCCCTTGCAAGCAATAATAAAATTTATTTGGAAACCATTCTCTTCATTTTTTATATAACTGAGAGAATGGTGTATGATACCACCTTATGTTTGAATCATCCTAAGTTTGAATTATATAAGGTTTTAAACCACCCTAGAGTGGTAGAGACCTTAAATACATGAAAATACTATTTACACTTGCAACCCAAAACGGAATCAAGCGATGCGAAATAATTTTGAGCGAAAAGATATTTGATTTGAGAAAAAAAATTTCATAAGTACTTCACCAATTTTTTTTTATCTATTGCTCACGAGATATAATTCGTAATCAATAAACATTGTAAAAGAAAAACTCGCGTAGTACTTCGGCCAAAATTATTTTTTCCAACAAACTTAGCTCTCGCAATTTTGTACGTATACTTTTTGTTTCAAAAGCTCGTTTCGTTATGATTACTTATATTTAAAAACTTTTGGTGCATTCTGATGCTATTGGAGTATTTCTTCGGCATCATTTTTATGGAATATTTTCCGATCCATTGATCTGTTGGCACGGACGTTTCGGTGCAATATTTTTTGAAATTTTTTTTTACTATATTAAAAAAAATCAATTTTTTACTTGTTCGTTGTTCTTTTATGCGTCGTATCTTCTCAGAATGACTGTACTTTTTAAGTAATCTAATAATTTTATAAGTATTGATGGTTAATTAGAAGATTGAATTCATTTGAACACTTCTTAGATTAATATTTCACATTGCATTTTTAGTCCGAATATAGTCGCGATACACCAGCTCGAAATTCGATCATGTGTCCATTTTTAGCTGAAATTATTAAAATATCGCTTGAGCGACCTCTAAAATTTTTATTCAGGATTCAATTCTTGAGAGAATCACTTTTTGATAAAATGTTACCATATTTTGCTGCAATGCCGAAAAAAATGTCAATTATTTTGCATCACTCAGATACATACATAATATAGACATGTTTAATTGGCAAGCTATGAATTTCATACCCGAGTACGTACACAATATTGACATGTTTAATTAATAAGCTATGACTTCCATACAAAAAGTCGAAAAATCCTAGCCAAAAACAGCATAAGTGTTGTGAAAAAAGGTGGGACAAGTACATTTATGCCCCTCAAATAGTTATTCCAGTTAATCCCCCCCACCACCCAGTGCCAAAATACTGTTCCCCACAAGAATTTACAAAAACCCGTCTAAGTCGTTCATGCAAAGATCTCCGCACAAAAATCCTTTCTAAAAACAAACTCATCATACAAAGTTTTATGGGTAACTGCTCTCATTATCTTATCAAATTAAGTCAAATTGTACAGAAGTGATAATTTCATTCTCGTAAATGTTGTACGTTCACAAAAAGTTGATAAATAAATAAAGATCTACTAAAGTATATGTGGCCAAGTACGTGGGATTTTATTATGTTTATAAAATCTCCAATTATGTTCATATGCCATTTTTCTAATTAATGCTTTATTACAGCGAATTATTATCCTATGACTTGGAACTACAAGGGCTTTAAAAAAAATACAGAATTGCATTAGCCTACGTGAGCTTGAACGCTGCCACACTCTCATTTGTAATATTTGTAGTACAGTTTTATTGGTAACAAATTGATAAAAGTTTACTATCGTACGTAGAGCGGATACGCACAGAGTACTTGTTCGGCCCGAAAATTTTTCGACTACTCAGCTAAAAATATGCTTTTTTGTTCACGGCAAATTGTTCAACCACTCCGAACATTCGGATCTCCTGACGCAGATTTGAATCTTACCCGCCTTGGAATGCAATCAATTGATGACCGCTTTTACATGGCATGCTTATTTCGTTTTATGAAACCTGTTTTATGAAGTACATTGACAGCCCTGTCGTCTGTTGGCCCGAGGCTCGCCGAGACTATACTTTCCCTGAATAAAATGATTCGCGGTGGTGGGGGTAAAATCGGAATAACATTTTGTTTATTTACGAAGCTCATGAGTCATTTGAGGCTTTGAAAATTGAACTGGAGGCTAATTAAGAAATTATCTTTCGAATCAGCCCAAAATCAGCATGATTCGTGGCATAATTGATGAGAAAAAACTTTACACGGGCTCAAAATTCTGCAAAACTTACTAACACATTTATGGACTTGATGTATCTGTATACGCGTTCTGACCGATACATACAAGGGCATTTTGATGACCTTCATAGCCAGTCCCCACCGAGAAAGGTATTTTCTCGGTGGGGACTGGTTGGATAATGGGGATCGGTTGAAGCCGGTATGGCTTCAACCGATCGCCGATGAGAAAACTTCTGATTGGTCCTGTCATCTGGATTCACATCGTCGGTCTTCTTGTCACATCGTTCACACGTCTGTTTACGATCGTCGGTCTTCTGTCACATCGTTCACATTGTCTGTCGAAATAATTTAGTTCGTTCATCGTTTGTCTAAATTCATTCATCGTCTGTCTAAATAATAAAATTTCCGGGAAACAGTGCGAGATGTGTGAATTTGATTGAAAATATTAATATGTGAGTTTTATGGAAACAGTGCGGGTTGTTTACTCCTATGGCAATTGGTTCGCGAGTATTTGTTTGTTAATATATAAGGTATAGTGTTGGACAATGTCTCCTTGTATAAACACTAACTTTCCGCTATTTGTGACAATTTTGTTGCAATCCTTGTTTTAAATGTAAATTTCGGAAAAACAATTTTTTGAGGTTCAGTGATATATATATTGTAACGAGATTGTTCCCTGACGGGTACGACTGTCCCTTCTCAGCTCACTCGTCTCATCTTCTCACACAACTCTCCCGCCGCGAGAATGGACTGGGCGCCAGGTACACAGTACCGCCGAATTATTCGACTTGATTTTCGCCCATTCTCTTCGATGTTAACCAAGAGAACAAAATAAGGTACAGAGTACACGAGAGATACGAGTGACCGAGGACGGTCCGACTACTCAGCTCAACTGAGATGCAAAAAGGTAGAGGGGCTGGTCCCGGGATAGAGAGTAATGACACGATTACACACAAATTAAGGAAGACTAGACCAGATTTCAACTTTAACAATAAGATTTATTCAATTAGTCTTCCTAACAAATACAGACAGGTAACTAATGTCACCATAAGTTGGCCGCTTCGCGAACCGTCACTAAAATTATCAGAAAGGTAGCTAAGGCAATTAGACGGATGCGAAGGCGACGTTAGGTAGCTAACTGATTATCATAGCTCTTAGTCCGGCACCTTTAGGTAATCCTTAGTAGCCGACTCAGCGCATTTCTGCCTGGACGACCACGTCCGGTAAATAGGTACGGGCGACAGACTGAGAGAGGTAACTAAAGATAAATGCGCAGATAAAATTTAGGCAGCGGCAAGGTAGCTACTGTACGAAGTAAACGCAAGTCCACATCAGGTAATACGAAGGTAGCTAAAGATAACCGAAAGATAACTAAAGAAAACTCGTAAGCAACAATTAGATAACGAAAGGTAATTAACGTAAGAAATAAGCGCGGATCGACATTAGGTAATAAAAGGTAGCTAAGTCCTACAATACTCGCGAATAGGTAACGTCTCGATAAGAGACAGGTAAGCGACAAAAAGGTAACTCGAAGTAACTACACGGTAGACAGAGAAAGATAGTTAAACGAAAGACAACGATAGGTAACTAAACGCTAGGCAAAATTACGCAGATCAAAATTATACAAAGTTCGTCACAAAAGAAAAGGTATTTGATCCTAAAATAATCACGAGTAGTCAAAGCTTGGACAAACGGTAACAATAGGCAAAATACGTTATATCTCGGCTCACCGCTACCATCGTAAGACGGTAATGAGGACGAGAGAGACGACGCAAAAACAACGACACGCGAACTAGCGCGTGTGTGACCTTGAGCGGAGCACGAGATCCCTAGAGACTCTTACATACGCCAACGTTACGACGCAATATTACAACAATTCTCCTTAAATTAAACTCAAACAAAAATACTTCAATAAAACACTTCAAATAATTCAAATAACTCTAATAATTTACTGAACTCTACTGATAATATTCGGGCGAAAGATCGACATTCGATCACTCTCTCGGGCTCTCCGTGGACAAAGCCCCATCGCCAAAAGAAATAATACAACGAGAAGGTGTCGACTTATAATATTGCGCGACACCTCGCCTCGTTATTCGCAAACGCCATATGAAAATACTCTACTAGAATAAGTACAAAATTACGGAGGCATCCGAGAGAATAATCGGTATGGAGAAAAAGGAACGAGCTTACCGAGGAACAGCCTCGTCAATCACGTGGCCGGCCGCTTCTCTGCAATCCGGCTTGTGAGGTACAAAGGCAGAAGGTATGGCGACTCGCCGGCTGGACTCTCGAACAAAGACTGTTTCATTAGACGCGTGTTCCTCGGTACGTGACGCTGATCTGCGGCACTCTCCCCACCATCACTGGCCCCCCGCAGAGCAGCGCTGTCGCGCTCTAGGCGCGAACTAGAGCTCTCCTCACCCGTCGTGCTTCACGCGGTGATTTTAAATAGATAGCGGGACCCGAAAATTATTCCCGACCCGCACAAATGTTTTTACTGTTCGAATTATCTCTCGCCTGCTCCGCGCATCCAGGTCCCTCCCTCCTTTATTATTTTTGCCTCGGCTCGGGCACTCTTCCTCTCGGGGATCCGGCTGGCATTCCTGCAGAGGCAGAGGGGAGGCCTCCCTCGCGACTCGAGGCGCGAATCGAGTCACCCTGGGCCCACTAATACGCCGACAGGCAACAGCACCTCTCCCACAGAAAACATCCCCCGAACCCCACCTGACGAGGCGCCGTAGTGAGCGGTCCACGGTACCCGAGCACGAGACGGTGGACGGTGCAACTCTCGACTGCGACGGCAGGAAAGTCACGGGTGGCGTTCATAATATGGCCTTGATCCGGCGTGTTCTTTCGTCCGTCCACCCAATTGAGTATTGTAATCCGTACTCAAAAGTCGATGCGAGAAAGCGAGATCCTTCGTAGCGAAGGAAGAAAGAGGCACTCGATTGAATAAGACACAACGTAAATGAGAGGCAAGTGTGGCGAGTAGGTGCGATTCCTCATTTCGATAAATTCCAAACACTATTACTAATTACTAAATAAATTAAACTAGTTTTCGTCTCGAGGTAACTTATCTCCGCTTTAAATAGGTGGTTGTAGGTAACTAAAGGCAATTATGACATAATAACGGTAATCTTAAACTAATGGTAGAACGAAATTAAAATTAGTAAAACGATACGACATTGCCTCTACGAATGTTGAGCCTTCGTTCGTGAACCGCCCAACGAGTCGATGCTCAACGTCAAAAATGGGCCATAAACCCGGTCCACTGGTCGACAAACATCCGTGCGAGTGGCGAGACAAAATGTTTTATCACAATATATAAGAGTCAAAAACTTTAGATGTCTGTGTGTTGGTAAACGGTAAATACCAATTTGTGTATATTAAAGTTATTTCGATGTTCAGTGGAAAAAAAGTGTTACGCATTGAATTTGTACGATAAAATTATACGTGTGCCAAAAATATTTATAAATATTTTGATTACACAACTGCGAGAAAAATAAGTTCGTGAACCTATAACTTCGAATTTTCTTTTTAATCAGAAATTTTATTTCTGAATAAGGCAAGAACATGCAAATATTGTATATATGTTGACGAATTCAAATGAACAATCGAAAATTTTAATCAAATGAATATGTGCTATTTATATTTATTGTGTCATTATTATTTTAATAAGTTATCATATTTTTCTTTATTCAGTTTGGTTGTGTCTTTCGGTCCCTTTTTTTATCTCATTGGTATGCATATACCAAGATCAAGGTTCTATACCGAGTTTCATCATTTTATTGGGCAATATGTGTGCTGTGTACTTGTACTTCTTTGCTTTGATTGCGGCAAAATGAATTGAAAAATTTGTTACAAAAAGTAATTTCTTGCCCATTTATGGATGGGATAAAATGTCTGTCATTGTGAGACAATGAGTACATCCGAACTTTAAGACAGTTTATGGCCCAGTGTATGCTAAGTTATTTTCCGCTTCAGTTGTGGCATGATAAATTCAAAAAATTGTTTCAAAAAATCTTCGGATAATCTTTTTCTGATGGTATCAAAATTTGTATCATTGAGATGCAGCAGGCACCTAAAAAGTTTGACAACTTTATTAAGTGACATATATGCTGAGTATTTCCACTTTTTTTCTGTGATTGTGGCATTATTAATTGAAAAATGCATTACATAAAGTCCTCGGCTGCTCATTTATTGATGCGAATAAACTTTTTGTCTGCGAATCGCCATGGAGACATCCAAAATTTCTGAATTTTTTTAGACCCAATGTGCGCTATGTTCTTTCACTTTTCTTCTTTAGGTGTGTCATAATAAATTTCGAAAAGTTGTTTCACGAAGTCTTCAGGTGCTCTTTTTCTGATAGTATCAAAATTTGTATCATTGGAATGCAACGGATACCTGCGAATTTTGAAATTTCTGTGAAGTGGCATGTGTGCCAAGTATTTCCACTTTTCGGCTCTGACTGTGGCATATGGATTGTAAAATTTGCTACAAAAGTCTTTAGCTGCTCATTTCTGAATAGGATCGAAATTGCTGTCTTCTAAACCCATTGGATACATTGAAAAATTTTGAATTCTTTTGGGCTTGTAGAGCGCTGTGTTTTTTTGCTTCCCCTCTTTAGTTCCGGTATAATAAATTTAAAAAGTTATTTCAAAAAGTATCAAAATGTAGACAATTGAACTGCAGCGGATACCTGCAAACTTGGAAAATTTTATGAAGCGATATGTGTCTTTAGTATTTCCACATCTCATCTTTGATTGTGGTATTATGAATTTAAAAAATTGTTACAAAAAGTCATCGGATGCACATTTTTCGATGGGATAAAAATTTCTGGCTTCAGAACGCAATGGATGTATCCAAAAATTTTCAATTTTGTTGGACTAAATGGGCGTCATGCTTTTTCACTCTTTCGAATTAATTTTGGCAAAATAAATCAAAAAACTTTGTTTCAAAAAGTCTTTGGGTGCTCTTTTTTCTGATAATATCAAAATATGTATCATTGGCATGCAGCGGATGCCTATAAACTTTGAAAATTTCGTGAAGCGACATGTGTGCTAAGTATTTTCGATGTTGGGCTCTAATTTGGCATCATAAATTAACACATTTTTATTTAAAAAGTTGCCTTCTATGGTCGCTCTGGTTCTCATGGCATCGAAATTTGCGCGAAGCTAATGCAACTAATACACTATACTATCCTCATCCCATTCTCCGAATAACTCACTCCATTTTCTTGGGCAGGATCCCGGTTTGAATTTCTGTACTTCGTTCAATATATTGTTTCGAAGTACCCATAAAATACTATTTAAACTTTTTGAAATTCAATTGGAATATGAGAATAACTGTCACCTCTGATTCTCATGGTATTAACTTCTTCAATGGCATTGACAAATATCATGTTAATATATTATATTGGTTGTGGCATAATGAATTCAAAAAGTGTTCGGGTTCTCTTTTTCTATTAGTATCAAAATTTGTATCATCAGAATATAGCCGATACCTACAAACTTGCAACATTTTGTGAAGCGACATGTGCGCCAAGTATTTCCACTTTCTGTCTCTGATTGCGTCATTATGAATTGAAAAACTTATTACAAAAAGTCTTCGGCTGCTCATTTTTGGATGGGATTAAAATTTCTGTCCTCGGAACGCAATAGATGCATCCAAATTTTCTGAACTTTGTTGGGCCTAAAGTGCACTATGTTTTTTTCACTTTTCCACTTTAGTTGTGACATAATAAATTTAAAAAGTTGTTTCAGAAATTTTTCGGGTGCTCTTCTTCTGATGGTATCAAAATTTGTATCATTGGAATGTAGCCGATATCTACAAACTTTAAACATTTTGTGAAGAGGAGACACGTGTGGTAAGTATTTCCACTTTTTAGCTCTGATTATGGCATTATAAATTGAAAAAGTTTTATTCCAAAAGTTTTCCTCTACGGTCGCTCTGGTTTTCATGGTATCAAAATTTGCTCAAAGATAATGTGACTAATACAACTAAATTCACTGCATTCTCTTGGGTACGATCCTGGTCCGAGTTTCTCCGCTTTGTTCAATGTATTGTTTTGGAGTTCCCATAACATAACATACTATTTGAACTTTTCTCTGTTCAATGAGAATATTGAAATAGTTGCAACTTTTTATTTTCGTGATAGTAACCTCTTCAATGGTATTGAAAAATGATCATGATTCCACCTTGTTAATAAAAATAAGAATGAAAAAATACGTGAACTTTTTTCATAATAGATTCGATATATTATCACTAAACATACCTGAAACTGGTTTTTTATTTTATCATTAATCAAAAATGAAAAATTTCGAAAAAAATCTCTTCATTTTTATCAACCAGCTGAAATAAGCGTAATATTTTTTACCACAAATCTACAAATATAACAAGGAGATACTGCTATTTAATATGTTTATTTAATAAACACAAATTCAAGTACCTACAAATTCTATGGAAAAGTTCTGACTGCTCTAATCTTGCCCTCAAAAGCTTTGTAAATTTTTGTATCAGACTCCCAGTTCCCGACTTATTTTAGCCTGATTCCAGAAGGGTAAATCGAAATGTCAAAAAAATTTGACTGGCTCGAGAATAAAAAAAAATGCCAAATTGAAAATTCCAAAACACGTGCCCCTTTATTTCATGGGGAAAAAACCTGACTCGAAGTAGAAGGAGTCAGGGTTTTTAAATGAAAAAGCTATAATTTCCTAATATAACCTTTTTCTAATCTATATAAAGGGAGATGTTTGAAGAGAACGAGAAAAAACGAATCATATCATGCATAAAAATCCCCCTCGGGGAAAAATCCTGGACAAGTACATTTGTTGACCGCCGTTCCCATATTTTTCCACGAATATACTGTGACGACTTTTTCCAACGGTCGCACAAAATATTCCGATCTCGACAATTTCTTGGACGCCAGCCTAAGATGACCTTAGACAAATTTTATTTGAAATTATCGAGAACGAATAAAGGTTTTCCCGGTCGTAGCTGTAGTGTTTAACCAAGTTGGTAGAGGGGCGTGTCTAGGCAAGTTAAGAAAATAATCACACACGAGACACGAAAATCCGGAATTACAATTGAAATTTATTAAATAGCAAAGAACAAGGATGAAAATATTTTTCCGGAAAATAATAATAAAATTTACATTCAATTTTACTGAAGTTTCGATAATCAATCAATCCTCACAATTAATTTTTCGTTAACCGTCAACAAAACAATTTTTATAAAATATTCGGCTCGATCGCCCACGAGACACAATTTCGTAACGCTAAGGATTTCGCCATTAACGCACTTTAAAGATATGTGACCCGATCGATACCGACAATTATATAACAAAATTTACTAAAACTATGGATCTCGAGATTGGACAAAATTATAATAGAATTCCTCTCGGCAATTCAAATTCATTAAACGACAACGACAAATCGCGAGAGATAAAAATCGCGAGACAAGGCGTAACCAGAATTTTCCAAACGCGTGCGTGCCCCGAAACAATATCGCTCGTTAATCACAAAATTCTCCAAAAAGTTACTGGCGAGTAAATACGATACGATAAACGATAAAAATCCAATAAGAGCGAAACGACGGCTCACCACTACAGTTTCCGTAGGACGAGATCCGGAAAAGACCACGAATCTCTCCATCGATATTCTGGCGGCGTCGAATTCTTGATCAGGAACGGCAACGGCCCGAGAAAAGACGTCCTCCGTCATTGCTGCCCAAAACTCGAGTCCTCGATCATTATCGCGAGAGCAAGTACGCGGACCAGGGTCCTAACCCCCCACCCTTAGCCTACTCGCGAGAATCGCAACCGTTTGTTCTAGAATATTCGAGAGTTTTCAAGAACCTTTTCTCGCCGACCTGACCTCAACGTATTATTTTGAATTCCGACGATATGCTGAGCCGATACGTTTGACATTATGCTGAGCGGTAATTTCGATGTTTGGTTGAGCGGTATTTTCGATGTTTCGACACGATGAAATTGTGCCTTCGGCTTATTCCAACGAGAATATGGCGATCTCTAGATGCTGATGGACGCATCCTGAGGTTAGACAGCTGAGGGTGAGGGCATGGAGTTAGCGACCCACGCGTGATGACCTTCAACAGCGAAACTCGAAATTTGAATTTCCCTCTGCTCTCCGACTCGATGACGTTTCGATATCCCCTCTCTGAATCGCCTAAGCCTTCCTTGACTCGAAATTATCGTGGATAACCGCCGCTCGCTCGTACAATAATAAAATTAAATCAAAATAAAATTAATATTCGGTAAATACGCTCGCATTTGGCCCTTCTGGATTTGCTCGAGAGAGATTCTTCGATGCCGAAGAACGCTCCTTTCCCGTGCCGTGCCAAAACTTAATCGTTTAGTGACGTGGGCAAAATTACCACGTCACAACACCTCCCCCCCTATAAAAAGGACGACCCGGCCGTGTAAGACCGACGCCTCGCCCTTAAAATTTTATTTAGAGGCAAGATACTTCAGTTTATTTGAAATTATTGGTTCCAGGCACTGACACGCTCGAAAAATCCAGAAAAACCAAATTCCTTGTAAATAAATGAATCGAAATTAAAACAAAATAACAGGAATCTAAATCAGTTCAAAAAAAATTTTCTAATTAAATTACCGAGCAAATTCATCCCAACCTGATCCATACCAACACCATGAAACTAATAGGACAAACACTCACGAAACAAACATAGAATTACTTTATAATTAGTTCTTGAATTATTTTTGGAACACCTTCCAATCGTCAACAAATATCTCTATCTTTCTCTTTCACTCGGTCTGTATCTCTCTCTCAACTCACGAGCAAAAGTACGCAACTACTTCAAAACAATTTATTATAATGAACGGTAAATCTTTCACTTATTTTTCCGATATTTTTCGAAGCCAGTATTATGCTAAGTAGAGCGGTAAAACTCTTTGAGAAAACGGTGACTGACGGTATTTATCGTCCTTCAACCTCTCCTCACTTTCGCTCTTTAATCTCGGAATCATATCAATTTTAAACTTGATCAAAACAAAAAAAAAATTTTTGCCTTCAAAAATCGAGAGTGGTTTAAATTATTATTCCCTAATTATCTTAAAATTCTGAGTCACTTGTTTACCTGATGAGATTTTCCGGATCCTTACTCGCGAAGCATTTCTATCGTCATAATATTTACAATCAAAATGATTCTCAATCGTTAATACCCGATCATTCCCGATTTCTCGAAGAAAATTAAAGTTCGTCAACGATTAAAATTCTCTAATTTATCTCATCATAATTCTTTTTAACAAAATCTCTAAATGACGATAACGATAGCTAAATGCGAATTGAATCCCTTCATCTAATTATATAATCGTTTTTATTCAGCGCGATTCGATCACTACTTTATTCTTCGCTCACTTTCGAAACTTCCTCACTATCGTGGTTGCCATCGATAACGTTTCCGAATTTTATACTTAATGTTCAACAAAATCGGTTATCTTCTACGGTTATTTATTAATCCCGACAGTATCACCTATTTCGTTAACCGGTAACTCTTAAATCGCGCAGCTGATCACCCAAAGTAATAGCTTTGAACATCAGCTGTCACCCGTCTTATTGGTATGCGACTAAACGGTAGCAATATTAGAAAAATATGAAAAAGAGAAAACAAACGATACTATCTCAGAACTAGAACAACTCGATAAATTCGCGAAAGAAAAGAAAAAATTTGAAATATCAAGAGTTTACGAAGATCTTTAAAATTCACGCGTACGAAATCTCGACTGTCGTACTCACGCACACAGATAGGACTCAAATTTTTACTCGACGCACTAACACACGCGCACTGTTATTCTTCACTGTACTCCTAACGGACTCACATAAATTTCAAAAAAAACTAATACCGCGAATGCTCGATGATTGAGATACAGAACGAGAAGATCACTTTTATTTCTCGATACTAATAATTATCGTAGTCAGCTGGAAGGAAATAGGTAGACCGACTACTAGATCGTCACATTTTAATTAGACCCCATTAAATAAATTTTATCGTTAAAATTCATCGGCAAGTAAAATTGCTCTATCGTAAAATTCGTCTAATAATAAAAGATTGATAAATAAAATCAATTCTTAAAAACTCCAGTCATAAAATAATATCATCGAAAGAATTAAATCCATACTCAGGTAACATGACTTCGTCAATATTAATTCAATAAATAATCAAATAAATAAAACAATCAAAATAAATTCAATAAATAACTGAGACAGAACAAGTATTTTTCAACAGTAACAATTTCTCCGAGAGAGAGTATACCGAGCAGAACATAGGCTCACAGCAAGGTCAATCTCGAAGAAAGGAAAAAAAAACAACACAATAATTCTCGAGATATTGGACTTGTCGACACTTTTGAGGACACTCTATTCGATAAAAACTCATGAATACGTCCTTGATCACTATAAATATCTCCAATAATCCAAATCCCCGAGAAAAATCGATCATTTCACAAACTTAACAATTCGCATTGATTTCGACGATAGATCTCGAGACACCGAAACAAGACTGACGTAATGTATGCGAGAGTTCTTCGCTACCGCTTAGTCCGCGTGACCGTTGAGATACTAAACGTACGAAATCTCAGCGATACAACAACAAGTAATAAGACGATACCAACACAATAACATGACACACCCATACGACAAGTATCGAAAATATCCGAACATATTCGAGAAATGCTCGAAATAATACTCGATACGAGCGACAAAGATGCTAGACACAATAAAATAATTTTCGATTTGACGGTTAACATCTGATCGCTGACAAACGGAATTCTCGAGAAAATATTATGTTTTCAAATCTGATTTCTCAGCTGATTTTCTTTTCTCGCAAAATTTCGAATGGTTTCAAATTAAAACGATAATTGATGTGATATTCGGAATAAAAAAAAATTCTAATAATTTATCAACAATTAATAACCAATTTTCTAAAATATTTATTGAGAATCGATATCAAACTAGTGTGATTAAACGGAATACTCTATCAAATGCCTGACCCACGTTTTAATAACGTGGGCCCCACGTTGGGCGCCAAAATTTGTGACGACTTTTTCCAACGGTCGCACAAAATATTCCGATCTCGACAATTCCTTGGACGCCAGCCTAAGATGACCTTAGACAAATTTTATTTGAAATTATCGAGAACGAATAAAGGTTTTCCCGGTCGTAGCTGTAGTGTTTAACCAAGTTGGTAGAGGGGCGTGTCTAGGCAAGTTAAGAAAATAATCACACACGAGACACGAAAATCCGGAATTACAATTGAAATTTATTAAATAGCAAAGAACAAGGATGAAAATATTTTTCCGGAAAATAATAATAAAATTTACATTCAATTTTACTGAAGTTTCGATAATCAATCAATCCTCACAATTAATTTTTCGTTAACCGTCAACAAAACAATTTTTATAAAATATTCGGCTCGATCGCCCACGAGACACAATTTCGTAACGCTAAGGATTTCGCCATTAACGCACTTTAAAGATATGTGACCCGATCGATACCGACAATTATATAACAAAATTTACTAAAACTATGGATCTCGAGATTGGACAAAATTATAATAGAATTCCTCTCGGCAATTCAAATTCATTAAACGACAACGACAAATCGCGAGAGATAAAAATCGCGAGACAAGGCGTAACCAGAATTTTCCAAACGCGTGCGTGCCCCGAAACAATATCGCTCGTTAATCACAAAATTCTCCAAAAAGTTACTCGCGAGTAAATACGATACGATAAACGATAAAAACCCAATAGAGCGAAACGACGGCTCACCACTACAGTTTCCGTAGGACGAGATCCGGAAAAGACCACGAATCTCTCCATCGATATTCTGGCGGCGTCGAATTCTTGATCAGGAACGGCAACGGCCCGAGAAAAGACGTCCTCCGTCATTGCTGCCCAAAACTCGAGTCCTTGATCATTATCGCGAGAGCAAGTACGCGGACCAGGGTCCTAACCCCCCACCCTTAGCCTACTCGCGAGAATCGCAACCGTTTGTTCTAGAATATTCGAGAGTTTTCAAGAACCTTTTCTCGCCGACCTGACCTCAACGTATTATTTTGAATTCCGACGATATGCTGAGCCGATACGTTTGACATTATGCTGAGCGGTAATTTCGATGTTTGGTTGAGCGGTATTTTCGATGTTTCGACACGATGAAATTGTGCCTTCGGCTTATTCCAACGAGAATATGGCGATCTCTAGATGCTGATGGACGCATCCTGAGGTTAGACAGCTGAGGGTGAGGGCATGGAGTTAGCGACCCACGCGTGATGACCTTCAACAGCGAAACTCGAAATTTGAATTTCCCTCTGCTCTCCGACTCGATGACGTTTCGATATCCCCTCTCTGAATCGCCTAAGCCTTCCTTGACTCGAAATTATCGTGGATAACCGCCGCTCGCTCGTACAATAATAAAATTAAATCAAAATAAAATTAATATTCGGTAAATACGCTCGCATTTGGCCCTTCTGGATTTGCTCGAGAGAGATTCTTCGATGCCGAAGAACGCTCCTTTCCCGTGTCGTGCCAAAACTTAATCGTTTCACTAAACGATTAAGTTTTGCCCACGTCACTACGTGGGCAAAATTACCACGTCACAATACATACACGGCAAAAACCTTTTCTCGCAAAAATCCCTGAGAAAATCAAGTCCTATCAAAAAATAAGAAAAGTGACCACTTTCAAAAAATGTATCACACAAAACAAAAAGAGTTAATTCTCGCGAAAAGCTAAGGTTAGATTTCGCAAAAAGTTATAAAATAAATTGAGCTATACTAAAAATCTCTCCATTTTTATCAACCAGCTGAAATAAGCGTAATATTTTTTAGGACAAATCTACAAATATAACAAGGAGATACTGCTATTTAATATGTTTATTTAATAAACACAAATTCAAGTAGCTACAAATTCTATGGAAAAGGTCTGACTGCTCTAATTTTGCCCTCAAAAGCTTTGTAAATTTTTGTATCAGACTCCCAGTTCCCGACTTATTTTAGCCTGATTCCAGAAGGGTAAATCGAAATGTCAAAAAAATTTGACTGGCTCGAGAATAAAAAAAATGCCAAATTGAAAATTCCAAAACACGTGTCCCTTTATTTCATGGGGAAAAAACCTGACTCGAAGTAGAAGGGGTCAGGGTTTGGAAATGAAAAAGAGATAATTTCCCAATATAACCTTTTTCTAATCTATATAAAGGGAGATGTTTAAAAAGAACGAGAAAAAACGAATCATATCATGCATAAAGATCCCCCTCGGGGAAAAATCCTGGACAAGTACATTTGTTGACCGCCGTTCCCATATTTTTCCACGAATATACATACATGGCAAAAACCTTTTCTCGCAAAAATCCCTGAGAAAATCAAGTCCTATCAAAAAATAAGAAAAGTGACCACTTTCAAAAAGTGTATCACACAAAACAAAATGAGTTAATCCTCGTGAAAAGCTAAGGTTAGATTTCGCAAAAAGTTATAAAATAAATTGAGCTATACTAAAGTATATGTGGCCAAGTACGGGAGGCTTTATCGTGTGACATAAAATCTTCAAATAATGTTGAATGTTGATAGAGAAAAGAATCAAGTTCGAAAATGCAGTTGTTTTACCAACCAGAATGAAAATAAAAACTCTGTATCAATAAGAGTTCGAAGCAAAAAAAGATTGCAAACGAAAAAAAATTAGATGAAAAAGAATTTCGGCCGAAGTACTTGGTGAGGTTGTCACCATGACTGATACATTATATGAGTTAAGTAAAAAAACACTCGTCAAGTACTTCGGCAGAATTTTTTTTTAATCTAATTTTTTTAAATGTTTTATAAAACAATTTGTAAGCCAAGGATGATGCATCATAATCTTCCGTCATTTCATCTTTGAAAGAATAATAATTCTGAGACTCCTTCTGACAATAAAGTTAAATATAATTATCCATTTATAGCTCAGAACGAAATTGCTAATATCCTCGCTGCCTTTTCGCCCCTGAATGACTTATTTTAATACACAACTTGAAAACTCATGATAAAGTATTTAATTTTCTGAATTTTTGCCTTGAGGAAAAAACTTGTACTTGAGGTCTCTTCTATAATACCTTCCTGCCAAGCTATAATCGAATAATAGCCTATCAACGAATTACTAACATCTCGAAAATACCTCGAGTTGTTGTTAACTCTTTTGAAAACATTATAACTTTTTTTCTTATCATAGAAACGAAACGCTCCTATATTTAAAGAACCTCAATAACAATGAATTTATGGTAGAAAATCTGTCTCATTCTCTTATGTCGAATTAGTAGAGTGAACAGTACTGATTCCTGTCATTGAAATAAAGCCATGATTGTAAGCAAACACGTTGTAAGTTTTTTTGTTATATACAGACTCTATTGGAGTCTATATAAAGCGAAATATATGAATATATTATAGAAAAAAGAAGTGATATCAAATAGCAAAAATCCCCTCCCGGGGGGAAAAAACCTGGACAAGTACATTGGTGGTCCCTCGTTTCCCTATGATATCACAAAAAATCCAAAACCCCACTTAAATTGCCAAATAGTATTTTCTTATATGACCTAATGAAACAACATTGCCTGCGCCATGGCTAAAACAACGAAAAACATTCAGAAACCAGTCGAAAACTCGACACACAAACGCAGGAACAGGAAGTTTCGCATAAGATCCCGTGCTTGTGTCATGTTAAAAAAAGACTTTAATTTATGTCCGTACATGATAGTACAATTTTGTTTGATTGGTAATAATTTGATGAACGTTTACCACCGTACGTTGAGCATATACGCACAGAGTACTTGTCCGGCCCATAACTTTTTATTAAAATTCCTCATTCAAGTACAAATCAAATAAAAGTTATGGGCCAGACAAGTACTGTGTGCGTATACGGTCAACGTACGGTGGTGAACATTCATCAAATTATTACCAATCAAACAAAACTGTGCTATCATGTACGGGCATAAATTAAAGTCTTTTTTTAACATTACAAAGCACGGGATCTTATGCGAAACTTCCTGTTCCTGCGTTCGTGTGTCGAGTTTTCGACTGGTTTCTGAATGTTTTTCGTTGTTTTAGCCACGGCGCAGGCAATGTTGTTTCATTAGGTCATATAAGTAAATACTATTTGGCAACATTGGTTGCGCCATAGCCAAAACAAAAGTAGCTACTCGACTTAGGAGATCCCAGAAGCAATGCACCAACTGCATGCCCTACGTTGCCGGTACGTCTATGTTGATATCTTCCCAGTTACCAAAGAAATACTTGCCCTAGTACTGATATCATAAATTTTACTGCTGCGCGTAACTTAGATGGTGACCTTTTTTCATTTTTTTCTAAACTATTGATACTTTTTACACACCAATATAAGTGGTATTTTTCTCATCTTGATTACGCTGATTTTTTAATGTTTTGATTCCTGTTTTGTTCTGTGGAAAGAAATCCAAAGTAACATTTATTGTGAAGTCTGGTTTTTTGGCCGGATATTTCGTGATTTATATGGTTCGTTTCCAATGTACTTATTGTCCAGGTTTTTTTCCCCGGGAGGAGATTGTTGCTATTTAATTCCTCCTAAAGGTCAGTATTTTATTGAATCCCATAGCCGGAAGCGTAGGGAAGGCTAACAAATTTGAATTTTGCAAAAATCATAATTACAACAATAGAAAATTGAAAAAACTTAAAAATATCCATATCTCGGGCTGTAAACAAGATATTGAAACTTTTTTTTTTAATTGCTCGTTTTTCAAAAACGCATTAGATGGTCCAAGAATTTGCCAGATATCTTTGAATCTTTGATCAGAATTGCTATTTGTTTATAAGCAAAAATTGAAAATCGTCAGAAAACAGTATTTATTTTCAACGAAAACAATTTTTTTTTTCCATATCGCTTGTGCACGATGACACAAAGCTCCTCGATTTTTTTCTACGCTGTGGGCCTTTGTCGGGAAATTCTATTGAATGCCAAAGTTTTTTCGATGATCGCAGATTATTGCTAAACTATATCTCGTAGATCGATAAATCTTGCACGATTCTCTTGAGGTTCGGCTCCCCTTCATTATGTATGAACTTCGGTTGCAAAAATGAAATTTATAATTTTTTTTTTCATTTGCAATTAACCGCTAAATTAACAATGTTAGCTCATTTGTGAATAGGACCTTTTTTATAGAGGACGTTATGACGAACAACTTTTAATCGAAACTTTTTTCGATAGACGCGTTCCAAAAAAAATAACTCAAAAAAATCGA
This sequence comes from Rhimphoctona megacephalus, assembly GCA_963989365.1. Lineage (NCBI taxonomy): Eukaryota > Metazoa > Arthropoda > Insecta > Hymenoptera > Ichneumonidae > Rhimphoctona > Rhimphoctona megacephalus. The sequence goes on along the minus strand of OZ022418.1, from coordinate 7,700,898 downwards.
TTTTTTATTTTTCAATAATTTTTTATTGCTAAAATGCAACTCGGAGTTTGACGAAAATTCAATGTTATATTCCTATAGGTCCAAACAACCTATAAAAAAATTGGCCAGAGGCTGGGTCTCTTGAATAGATCTTCGTAAAATATGGCCTAAGGTGACTGGACTACTGGTGCTTCGGCACTCTCCGATATTCTCCGTCTTATGCTGGCCAGCTATTCGGTTGTCACGCACACTACTTGATTACCCCATCACACCTCTCGAGCACGGAGCCAGGGTTCCAGATCTTTCCACTGCCGGCGCTCTGCGTCACTCTCCCACTCTACGTATCGCTCATCGCTTATCTGCTCTGGTAGGGTACTCAGTCCAGCGTTAACTACATACTTCGGTTATAACTGGTGAGAGCAGCGGTTCTGCGCAAGACTATCGACGGTACCGTATTATGGCCTCTGCACACTGCGCGCGATGAGCGATGGACGATGAGCGATGAGCGACGCGTTCGTAAAAATTTATTTTCCTATGTTCATACTGCGAGCGACGAGCGACGCAAGCGACAAGCATCGCAACAGTGCACAAGACATTGAAAGTGAGGTTACGTGGTAAACAAATGGTGAAGTGCTAAAACATTGCTAAAATATATGTGTAAATCAATAAAAGAAAATAAAAATGACATGTTAATGGTAAACAGCACTTGGATTTTCGATTACTCTATACATTATTGCGTGCGCGTTCGAAAACTCATCCTTTCATTGTACTTTTTCATTCTCCATGTGTTGGATTGAGACAGAACGATTATACTGGCTTAAAAATGTCGACTGCAGGGGGTCTTAAACGGTTCTCAGATTGGGTGCAAATGACGAAAGTGAGCTGGTCACCCAATTACGGTGAATCTCGCTTGTCGAAAATGCGAGATTATACGCGTGAGTTGACTCGACACAAAATTCTGTGTCGAAAACAGCTCTGCGTATGCGTTACTTAGTTAAAGTGTCGTTCAGGGGTTCGGGCTGCAAGGGTACGAATCAGTGGTATATCGTAAGTGCAAGAGAGATAGTTGCAAATTAAAAAGTGATTTTTTTTTAGATGATTTAACCAATAACTAAAAATGCACAATCAGCAAATTCTTGCCCTCCTCTTGCGTTTGTTAACAAAACTTTTTTATAATCAGTCCAACTGTTTTGAAAAATTTCAACTTTTAAAATTTAAAGTGAGGTTAGGTGACTGATTCAACAAACCCTCAAAGCTGTGATGATTTCAATTGTATATCAGTTCAATCTTCATAAAATATAGAGATATTAAAGTTTCGGTGTCATGTAAGGTTTCTTTTTTTTTGAATGTCTGATTCTTTTTATATCGAAAAACACCTATATACCGTCGAACAGCCACCTTTTTTCAAAACATCAAACAGCGTGAAAATGTGAGATCCCTAGACCGGAAATACCTAGTGATCTCGCTTTTTCACTTAGGAGATCCATAATAGGGTGAGAATATTCACGTGACATGAAAATGCGAGAAGTGGGCATCCTCACCCGAGAACCGTAATAGACCCCCAGAACGCGCCGTCGCTGGTCGCGAGCGTCAAGCGATGACAGTAGAAACTTGGTCAACTCCGTGAGCGACGTGGCGAGGGAGCTCGCGGCGGATGTGACGTTCGGAAAAGCAGAGGTCTCTTTGGCTATCGCTCATCGCTCATCGTTCATCGCGTGCGGTGTGCAGAGGCTATTACTCTCTCTGATTCTGCTACCTTCGCGCGTAAACCCACACCACGACGCTTCATACTGACACTCGATCTCTAAGCGTCTTGCGTGCTTTGCTACAGCGACTAGTTGTCACCTTGCGCGATCTCTTCTCTCCATGCCAGGTGTTTTCAATGTAACAGAAACATTGCCACAGTGTTAAAAATGTGCACTTTGTGCGTCAAAGTATTCCTTCCATCCGGGCTGCTATCAAGAGACGCGGTAGAGTCTTGGGACAAGTACATTGACAGCTCTGTCGTCTGCTGGCCCGAGGCTCGCCGAGTCTATATTTTCTCTGAATAAAACGATTCGCGGTGGTGGGGGTAACATTGGCATGTCATTTCGTTTGGTTACGGAGCTCAGAAGTCATTTGATGCTTTGAAAATTCAACTGGAGACCAATTACCAAATTCTCTTTCAATTGAGCCCAAAATCAGCATGATCGATGGCGTAATTGCTGAGAAAAAACTTTGCACGGGCTCAAGATTATGCAAAAGTTACTAACACATTCAAGAATTTAACATGTCTATATGACACACTCAAAGGCCTATTAGTCGTTCTCGAGTTTCTGATTGGTTGGTTTCTGGAAAAGTTACTAATACATTCAAGAATTTGACGTGGCTTTATATAACACCATCAAAGGCCTCTTGGTCTCTCTCGAGCTTTTGATTGGTTGTTTCTGACTGTACCGATACCAGTGAATTTCAAACCGTGGTTTCGACAGTGCGAAGCGTGCGAAATGAGGTGCGGGACATGTACATCGCGTGTTTGGATAATTTGTGATTTCGTGATTCAGTGAATAAATAAAAAGTGCGAAAAAACCGGTAATAATAATATTTCGTTTCGTTCACCGGCATCAGTGGCTGAATGTTGGAATCATCAGTGAAATTAAAAATATAACCTCACTCGCCGGTGAGATCATTGTTGTTTCGGAGTTTAGTAAATGAGCCAATTAAAATAACAAACCTCACCTTTGAATGAGGTTATCATTTTTATTAGTGCGAAGTTCGGGATGTGTGTACCATGTGCTGAAAAAATTTGAAAAATTTTTGGTTATTTTATTACTCGAAAACCGGTAATAACAATAATAATATTTTCGTCTCGCTCGACCGCAGCAATTGCTGAATTTTGGAATCATAAGCGAAATAAAAATGATAATTTCGGAATTTTGGAATTTGAGCGAAAAGTATAACCTTAGTACTGAGTGAGGTTACCATGTTTATATCGCTTTTGATACCCAAATTCAGCAATTTGTAGATATTCCTCAATCTGGTAAGTTTTTTCAGTTTAAAAAAATTAAAATTAGCAGTTTTGTCCGATCTGGAATCACGGGTGACAATATTTTATTAAAGTTGTATATATTTAAAAGTTTGATCGCAGTTTCGTAAACAGTGCGGGATGTACGAGTTTGAAGTTATTTCGAAGTTCAGTAGAAAAAAAAGTGTTAAGCATTGAATTTATTCGATAAAATTATACTTGTCTGAAAATTATTTATAAGTGTTTCGATTACCCAGCTGCGAGAAAAATAGGTTCGTTAATCTATAACTTCAAATTTTCTTTTCAATCAGAAATTTCATTTCTTAATAAGACAAGAAGACGCAAATATTGTATATATTTATGTTGATGAATTCAAATAAACAAACGAAAACTTTGACCAAATAAATGTGTGCTAATTTGATTTATTGTGTCATCACTATTTTCATAAGTTATCATATTTTTCTTTATTCAGTTTGGTTGTAACCTTAGGTCCCTTTTTTACCTCATCGGTACGCAGTGGATCCATATACCAAGTTTCATCATTTTATTGGACAATATATGTGCTGTGCATTCCTAATTCTTCGCTTTGACTGCGGCAGCATGACTTGAAAAATGTATAATAAAAAGTTTTTAGTTGCTCATTTATGGATGGGATAAAAATGTTTGTCATTGTGACGTAATGGATACATCCAAACTTTAAGCAATTTTTTGGGCTCAGTGTATGCTAAGTTATTCACTTTCCACTTCGGTTGTGGCATAATGAATTCTAAAAGTTGTTTCAAAAAGTCTTCAGGTGCTCTTTTTCTAATGATATCAAAATTTGTATCAGATGCAGCAGGCACCTACAAAGTTTGACAACTTTATGAAGTGACATGTATGTTGAGTATTTCCACATTTTGTCTATGATTGTGGCATTATTAATTGAAAAATTCATTACGAAAAGTCTTCGGCTGCTCGTTTTTTGATGCGATCAAAATTTTTGTCTGCGAATCGCCATGGAGACATGCAAAATTTCTGAATTTTGTTAGACCCAATGTGCGCTATGTTCTTTTACTTTTCTTTATTAAATGTGTTATAATAGATTTTAAAAAGTTGTTTCAGGAAGTCTTCGGGTGCTATTTTTCTGATAGTATAAAAATTTGTATTATTGATATGCAGCAGATACCTACAAACTTTGAAATTTCCGTGAAGCGGCATGTGTACCAACTATTTCCACTTTTCGGCTCTAACTGTGGCATATGAATTGAAAAATTTGTTACAAAAGTCTTCAGCTGCTCATTTCTGAATTGGATCGAAATTACTATCTTTGAAATCCAATGCATGGATACATCAAACATTTTTGAATTCAGTTGGGCTTGAAGTATGCTGTGTTTTTTCGCTTTCCGTCTTTAGTTCTGGCATAATAAATTTAAAAAGTCCTTTCAGAAAGTCTTCGGGTGCTCTTTTCCTGATAGTATCAGAATGTAGATAATTTTTTTGTAACTTCTCTTTTGGTCATTATAACGATTCATGAAATAAAAAAGTTACCAAGTTCCATAGCGTGGGTGGTAGAATTTATTCAAGATTTCAACCCCCTTAAATACTCCTTTCCGGGGCTGCAAATTTTTCGCTAATGTTTTCATGACTTCTCTTTCGATCATTCCAACGATTCGTAAAATAAAAAAGTTACCAAGTTCCATAGCATGGGTGGTAGAATTGTTTCAAAACTTTAACCCCCTTAAATACTCTTTTCCGGGGCTGCAAATTTTTCGCCAATTTTTTTGTAACTTCTCTTTCGGTCATTCTAACGATTCGTGAAATAAAAAAGTTACCGAGTTCCATAGCATGGGTGGTAGAATTTTTTCAAGACTTTAACCCCTTTAAATACTTCTTTCCGGAGCTGCGACCCTTGTGAAACTTTGTGTCCCTCATTCTTTTGACTATCCTAAATGATTCGCGAAATAAAAAAGTTACCAAGTTCCATAGCATGGGTGGAAGAATTGTTTCAACTTGAACCCCCTTAAATACTCTTTTCCGGGGCTGTACATTTTTCGCCAATTTTTTTGTAACTTCTTTTTAGATCATTCTAACGATTCGTGAAATAAAAAAGTTACCAAGATCCATACCGTGGGTGATGGACTTTTTTGGAGTATTCTCAACCCTCTTTTCGGTATTTAACTTTGGTACGGTACTTTCCGGGCGCCTGATTCTTCCGCCAATTTTTTTGTAACTTCTATTTTGGTCATTATAACGATTCATGAAATAAAAAAGTTACCAAGTTCCATAGTGTGGGTGGTAGAATTTATTCAAGATTTCAACCCCCTTAAATACTACTTTCCGGGGCTGCAAGTTTTTCGCCAATTTTTTTGTAACTTCTCTTTCGGTCATTCTAACGATTCGTGAAATAAAAAAGTTACCGAGTTCCATAGCATAGGTGGTAGAATTTTTTCAAGACTTTAACCCCCTTAAATACTTCTTTCCGGAGCTGCGACCCTTGTGAAACTTTGTGTCCCTCATTCTTTTGACTATCCTAAATGATTTGCGAAATAAAAAAGTTACCAAGTTAACTTTGAAAAATTTTCTATTTCGTTTTTTTCCAATGATGGAAACTTCAGCATCATGGAATGCAGCGGAATCCTGCGAACTTTGAAAATTTTGTGAAGCGACATGTGAGCTAAGTATTGCCACTTTTCATCTTTGATCGTCGTAATATGAATTTACAAAGTTGTTACAAAAAGTCATAAAATGCACAATTTTGGATGGGATAAAAATTACTTGCTTCAGAACGCAATGGATATATCCAAAATTTTCCAATTTTGTTGGACTAAAGGTGGGTTATGTTTTTTCTCTCTGCCGCTTTAATTTTCGTAAAATAAATCAGAAAAATTTGTTTCATTCATAAAGTCTTCGGGTGCTCTTTTTCTGATAGTATCAAAAAATGTAGCAATGGAAGGCAGCGGATGCCTGCAAACTTTGAAAATTTTGTGAAGCGACATGTGTGCTAAGTATTTCCCATGTTTGGCTTCAATTTGGTATCATATATTGAAACATTTTCATTTAAAAAGTTTCCTTCTATAGTTGCTCTGGTTCTGATTGTATTGAAATTTGCGCGAAGCTGATGCAACTGATATAATTATTCTCATTTCATTCTCTTAATAACTCTTTCAATTTTCTTGGGCAGGATCCTGGTTTAAATTTGCCTGATTTGTTCAATATATTGTTTCGGATCTCTTATTCTCATGGTATTGACTTCTTCAATGGTATTGACAAATATCATGACTTTACCTCGTTGTTGATAAAAATTAAAATAAAAAATTCCCCAACTTTTTTCACAATAGATTTGATGTATTTTCTCTAAAATGATGTAAAACTGATTTCTTGATTTTCAATTATCAAAAGTGAAAAATTTCGGAAGTTTTTCTTCCATTTGAATGCACTGAAAGCTGAAAGCTGAAATTGGAAGTGTAATAATTTTACCACGAGTATACAAATATATAACAAGAAGTTACTGCTATTCAGATATGTTTATTCAATAAAAACAAATTTAACTCACTATAAAATCTGCAAAACACTCTGCCTGCTCTGAACTAGCACTCAAAAAGTTTATAAATTCAACTATTTTTTTATAAACCAATTTGCATTCAGTAATTTTTTATTGGGCTCCCAGTTTCCGATTTATTTGATCCAAAATCCAGTAAGGCTTAAAAAAAAATTGACTGGCTTGAAAGTATAAAAAATTGACAAATTAAAAATTTCAAAATATGTGTCCCCTCATTTCTTGTGCGAAAAATTGACTTGAAGTAAAAGGGGTCAAGGTTTGGGAATAAAAAAGTAATAATTGCCCAAAACGGAGTTTTTCCAATCTATTGTAACGCTTTTTCCTATCTAAGCGCTCAAATTTACATTCGCTCTCGATAAAGCCTGGGCGCCAGTTTAAGATTTCTCTTAAACAAATTTATATGAAATTATCGAGCACGAAGTAAGTTATTTTCCCGGCTATAGAAATTTTATTCCTATGATGGCAGAGGGGCGAGGTCAATGAATTATACAGAATAAATCACACACGAAAATTCCGGAATTACAAATTTATTTGATTAAAGAAAAGAAATTTAATTATGAAAAATAAAGATGAACTTAAATGATTATGATCAATAATTTCCGGAAAACTATAAAATATAATTTACCTTCTCTTTTACTCAATAATATAACAGTCTCGTTTCGATAACCAGTTTTCTAATACAATAATAATTCACTCAATAATTTAGTTAACCATCAATATTACAAAACAAATACAATATTATAATAGTCTAAGGATCGAAAATTCACTACTCAATTCTCAACATAATATCGTGCAGGCAACGCCCTAACGAGTTTCTTCTATAATAATGTGAACTTTCGATTCTTAATTCTTTCTTAAATTATGGACTCGCTCGAACGAAATAAAAGTAGCATTCCTCCCGGCAATTCAGTAATTAATACAACGAAATAATTGCGGAATATTTTATAACGTGAGACCAGACTCTAACTATAAACTCCCAAACGCGAACGTACCCCGAAACAATATCGCTCTTTTAACTCAAAATTTTCATAATTCTCAAACATCAAAAATAGAGCGCTCTTTATCTAAAAATATACGATATTCAAAGCAAAATGACGGCTGACTGCTATGGTTTCAGTAGGCGGAAATCCGGACAAAGGCAACGGAAATTTCCCCTCGATAATTCCGGCGACGTCGGATTTTTGATCGGGTTCGCAACGGCTCAAGAGAAGACGTCTGTCCTCGTTGTTGTCCAAAACGAAAGTTCTCGATAATTATCGAGAGCTCGATTACGCGGACTAGGGTCCTAACCCCCCCCCCCCCCCCTTCGCCTACTCGCGGGAATCTGGATCTTTCTCAAACATTTGCTCGCTCGTTTATTTTACGCCAATCCTATTTGAATTTCTCGCGTTTGAATTGTTGCTGAGACGACGCTGACCGACGATGGATCTCGGTACAGTCGAGACATTCCGAAGAATCCCGATGCTAATAGACGCATCTTTTGAGTTCGACAGCTCCGGGTGAGGGCTTCGAGCTAGCGACCCATACTCGATACGATATTTCGCTCTCTCTCGATGACCTTGACTGCCTTGAGCCTTCCCTCACAATGTTATAATAATACCGACGTCTCCCGATAATTTGGCTGTTCCCTCTCTCTCCATCTCGATGTTTTCGCTGCATGAACCCGTCGTTCACTCGTACATTAAAAATAATACAAAATAAAAATTACAAAAATGGAAATACGCTCGCATTTGGCCCTTATGAATTTTGCTCAAGAGAGATTCTTTAAAGAGTACAGACGTGTTCTCTCGTGCCATGCCGGTATTTAACTTTATGTGACGTGGACAAAATTACCACGTCACACTACATAAAGCGAAATGTTCGAAAAGAACGAGAAAAAACAAATCATATCCAGCACAAAAATCTCCCCCGGGGAAAAAAAACCTGGACAAGTACATTTTTTGACACCCGTTTTCATATTTTCTTACGAAAATCTCTGAAAAAATCAAATCCTATCAAAAAGAAAGAAAAGTGACCAGTTTCAAAAAAATTATCAAATAAATTATAACCACATAAAACAAAAATGAGTTATTCCTCGCGAAAAGCTAAGGTTGGATTCTGCAGAAAGTTACAAAATAAATTGAGCTCTATATAAATATAACTTAAATGAATATATAAATAAATAGAATATAAAACAATTTTTAAACCAATGATGAAGCATCATATTCTTCGGGCACTTCGTCTTTGGAAGAATAATGTAATTCTGAGACTCTTTTTTTAAAATAAAGTTGAATAATTGTCGATTAATAGCTTTGACCGACATTACGAATATCCTCGCTGCCTTTCCCCCCGCCCCTGAATGACTTATTCTATTACACAATGTAATGGTCGAACCCGTCGGTACGGCAGAGAGCGTGAGGAATGGTCCAGTGACGATGAGAGAAAATAAAGGTGAGCCGAGTGGGCTCGATCTCGGGATCCTCGGAGTCTGAGTCGGGAGCGCTAATCACTGCGCTACGGCCACCTACATTTCTCTCTTGCGAGACGTCTATTTAGATGGAATACTGAACCGTCACACACCCCCTCTTCGAATTCGACGTCCTCGTCGATTAACGTCACTTCATTTTTCGTAGATTCTGCAGCTGTGGACTCTTCATTTTTGTGCCGTCTGTGGGCTTTTTAGTTTGTGCCGCTTTGGGCTTTGATTTGCCATTGTGGGCTTTGATTTGCCGCTGTGGGCTTTTTCGTAGATTTCTGTGAACGTGTTATCGGTTCGGAAACTTCTGACACCAATGTAATGGTCGAACCCGTCGGTACGGCAGAGAGCGTGAGGAATGGTCCAGTGACGATGAGAGAAAATAAAGGTGAGCCGAGTGGGCTCGATCTCGGGATCCTCGGATTCTGAGTCGGGAGTACTAACCACTGCGCTACGGCCACCTATATTCTCTCTCTTGCGAGCCATCTAGATAGAATACTGGACTATCACAACAGCTTAATAGGTAATAAAAAAGCATTCACTTTTTCTGGTTTTCTGCCTTTGAGTAAAAACTGTTACTTGAAGTCTCTTCTAACGACCAAATTGAATCAATAACACCTTCTTACCAAATCATAATCGACTAATAATGTAAAAACGGATTAGTAACATCTCAGAAATACCTCAAGTCTGTAGTTAACTCTTTTGAAAATATAATAACTTTATTCCTTATCACAGATACAAAACGCTCCTATGTTTAAACAACCTTAACAACAATGAATTTATGGTAGAAAATTTGTCTCATTCTCTGATATCGAATCAGTAGGTGGACAGTACCGATTTCTGTCTTTGAAATAAATTGATGATGTAATGATGCAAACACGTTATGATTTTATTTATTATATATAGACTCTATTGGAGTTTAAATAAAGCGAAATGTTCGACAATACCATAGAAAAAAGAAGTGATATCAAATGGTAAAAATCCCCTCCCGGGGGAAAAAAACTCGGACAAGTACATTGTGGTCCCTCGTTTTCCTATGATATCACAAAAAATCTTACAGAAAATCTAAAACCCTACTAAAAGAAATTTAAAAAAATGTTCACCTATTTCATTCACATCCCGAAGAAAAACCAGCTATATAGATTACGAAGTATCCGGTAAAAAAACCAGACTTCACAATAAATGTTACTTTGAATTTATTTGCACCGAACAAAACAGGAATCAAAATATTAAAAATTCAGCGTTATCAAGATGAGAAAAATACCACATATAATTCGTGTGTATGAAGTATCAATAGTCTAGAAAAAAATAAAAAAGGTCACCGTCTAAGTTACGTACGGCAGTAAAATTTATGATATCAATGATAGGACAAGTATTTATTTGGTGACTGAGAAGATATCAACATCGACGTACCGGCAATGTAGGGCATGCAGTTGGTGCATTGCTTCTGAGATCTCGCAAGTCGAGTAGCTACGTGCAGAGCCAGTTGTTGGATGAGTGATCCCTTCCCTGTACGCGAAAACGTATGAAGTTTGGTTTGGCTATGGCTCAGCCAATGTTGCGAAATAGTCTTTACTTATATGACCCAATGAAACAACATTGCCTGCGCCGTGGCGAAAATAACGAAAAACATTCAGAAACCAGCCGGAAACTCGGCACACAAACGCAGGAGCATTGAATTACATTTTCATAAACATTTATTTTCGGAAATGATTTCATTTCTAAATTTAATTCCCAATGTTCAAGTATTGATTGTTTTTATATGGGTGTCAAGCTAATAAGGGACCCTAGGTAGGTCGACCCCTTCGATTTTGGTCTAATTTATATATGTTGTAGTACATCGAAAACTAAGAGACACGTATTTTTTTTTATCTGCCCAAAAACGGTTTAAAGGGGTGAAAACAGCCCCCAAAGATGGGCACCGAACGGGGTGATTTCTTAGTTTCGAATAGAAGCGCTTGACGTATTCGAATGAAACCAACGCTAAAATATTTCTATTGATGAGTCATCGAAAACGCAATTTAGGCTTTTTAGGGGAAAGGGTGTTTAAGGGGTTAACAACCCCTAATTTGATCCTTTTATTTTGTACCGTAAAAACTATTTTTGTGATTCGAACGGAACCTATTGCATTTTATAGAGGTCGAAGAACTAGTCAATACATGTTTTGGGGTTTTTACAAAAAATTCGCTTTAAGGGGGGCAAACCGTCCCTTTCGTTGCAATACCTTAAATTAATATTTAAAGAATTTGTTTCTCAATTATATTATTGTACGGCAGCACATCCACGTATATAATTTATTGAAATGTCTTCAAACACGAAAATAAGTTTATCTTTGACCTTGTTTCTAGGTGAGATCATCCCCGTATCGATAATTCCTACATAGGCCCATTGTGAGTTACGATTTATTTATTATGAAGAAAATAAAGCATAGGTTCAACTGTAATGAACCATAGAACGTAGAATTTAATATATTTGAAGGGAATCCCTACTGCCAAGCCCCTTTTAGCAAGATGTAAAAAAATTTATTTCAGTATAAAGAATAGTATAATATGTGCGTAGGCATACGTTGTAACGGTACGTTTTTGTTGAACAAGCCGCTACGCATGAATTCGAGCTTCTTAATACTAAGGAGCAGGTATGAAAGAAAGCGAGAAAAGGCAGGGATTTGATTTTAACAAAATAATAACATTTATTCAAAAAACACAAAGATGATTTTTGTTGTATAACAATTTTGTTCAAATAAAGACAACTTTTATTTATTTCGCGTATTTTCTTCTATTATTTCCTTCGCATGGATTTTTCTTTTCACGGAAACAATGATGTTTGTTCTCTTATTATAATTTCATCAACTATTATCGGTTTGGTGTCTTTCTTTACAATAAAATGGGAAATAATCAATTTATCGCTCAACAAAAATAAAATAATAAACTTTCTTGATTAATTGTCCAAATTAACCAATTAGAATTTGTAATGATTCGATACAATAATAATAATATTTTTGCTCATGACTCGATATAATTTTACGATAATTGGATTATTTTGGATGGTGAAGAGTAAATTATAGAGTTATTTCATTTATGACTCCTTATTTCTTTATTATTCAATTCATTCAAAAGATTGTTCTATTATGAAACTCCAATGAGACAGAAACACAATAAATTTGAATCGATTTCTTTTTGAGTATTCTTTATTACTAGTAGGCCCTTTCTAAATAACCGCTTAATAAAAGAAATCGATTTTTGAATTTATTGGAAATCAATAGTCAAATAAATTTTTTCAAATTTTAAAATGTTCAAATTAATCCAAACAGAAATCCTGATTCAAACAGCAAGATTGTTTTTATTTAGGATCGGGTAAAGGTTTCCACACCTCGAATCTTGAAATCGAACGAAGCCGAACGATTCCTGCCCTCTTAGTGTGGAGGTAAGGAGAGCTCTATACTGAAAATCTTGAAATCAAACGAACCCGAATGATTCCTGCCCTCTCAGTATAAAACAAAGGAAAGGTGTTCACACTGGAAATCTTTGACCCAAACGAAGCCGAATGGGTCCAGCCCTCCCAGTGTGAATGGATAGGAAATCTCACACCTTAAATCTTTAGACCAAACGAACCCGAATGGTCTCTGCCCTCTTGGTGTGAAATTATATAGGAGGTTAGGTTTCTTGCTGCCAGAATCAGAGAGAAATTCTGTTGGTTAGAGTCTCTTATTTGTCTCTTTAGAGAGCCAGGTATGAGCTGAGAGTGAGCTCTCGATGCCTCTGAGCACGGTCTTTTATACCCGAGAGAATCCTTTGTTCTCTTTTAACGGACGCGCATTGGTCCTTAAAATAATCTTGAAGAAAAGTTCTAGCTGTAAATTTTCTCATTGGAGCTTCTCTTTTGCTCTGGCTTTCTCATTGGCCCGACGCATGGCTTGTTCGCAATGCGCATGCGCGAGAATTATTATTTTCTTAATTTTACCTTATTTTATAACATTTTATATTTTCTTCGTTCCCCTTGAATTTTAATCATTGATTATTTCCATTTTTATTAACAATAATAGAATTTTCCCAAAGTTATTAATAATTGAAACATAATTAAATACGCTCTTCTGATTCGTTAATTTCCTAGTGCTATCGCCATGCGCATGCGCAGACGTAGTCAACTCGCTTGTTTCGTACAAAAAAAATTAGATAATAGAGAATTTTGTATCCCTTATTGCAGGTTTATTCGCGCTTACGTTTTATCTAATTCCTAATTATTCATTTTCTTATAAAGGTCAATTAATTATCATAATAAAATAAAGAAACGCGTATTCGGAAAATTAGTTGGGATTTTCCCCGATAGGAGGCGACGCTGGTGAGCGACGTGCGCATCACGTAAGTGCAGCTCTGTTCATGCCACAAGTTAAGATGGCCGCTGACGTAAACAACCGCGCGTGCCATAAGTGCAGTAAAAATCACGAGAAAAGTGGCGAAAACGTGTTTATATTTATCAAAAAGTAATAAGTGAGTGTATTTCGTTTCAACGCCCCCCAGAACAAAAAGATCGAGAACTCGTTATTTTTGTTCTCTAAGATGGGAGTTTGTGATGATGATGTTTGCTGATAACGACCATGGTTATGATGCTGATGATGATCATGGTAGTCTAGAAGTTCTCGATGTTCCCAATGATTTTGATGTTTTTCAGCTTCTTTTAGGCCCCAGGAGCTACGGTTTCTTCTTCTTCTCCGTTGATTACTTCAATTTCTTCCGCTGCTGCCCAATTCATATCATCTCTCAAGCTGTATTCATAACGACCCCTTCTGGCAAATTGTATCTCGACGTATAGTTGTGAGATTTCTCTTCGATTGGTTATGTAGAAAAGTTGGACCTCATGACCTTCTATGGTCGGATGCTCTCCAATGATAGTGATGATGACTTTTTTATTTACCAATTGTCTTTGGTTATATAGGCACAGTCTTTTGTCCCATTTTTCTCCTCTAAACGGTTTTATGTTTGAGAGGTATGCTTTGGTGGAAAAGCATGGTATTGAAGCAAAATCATGAGGAAGACGTTTGATGTCTTCTACGGGGTTCATTAGAGTTATACCCCGGTCAATAAGTTTCAGAGTGGCCTCTCCATCCTCGATGTTGATCAATTTTGCCCGATAAGCAATATTTCCATTTGTTATTGCGTAGAGACCTCCTATTGTTAGGTTGACTGGATTGCCGTCTCGTTGTCGGGTGAGAGCATTGAACAGATTTTCTTCAAATGCACACAACTCCTTAAATTTGACGGTAGTTGTGTACGTGAAATTTGTTGGATTTATATATTCTAGGATGACCGCCTCATGGGTGCCTTCCCATGACATAGGCCATGATGATGGATGAGGAACCCCAGGGATGATATGGTTGGCCATGATAGATGGTGGATCTCTGCAGGATTTGTTGGCGTCAGCTCGTCTGAGCTCTTGACGTTGACCGTAGCTCGGCTGGGCTTGGAATGACGATTCACGTACTGCGAGGCCTCTTCTTATACCGCTGACTTCCCCCCACTCTTTTACGTCTGATGTTGCCCTCTAGTGGCCTCTCGATGTATTTACGTGGCCCTGCCACGCTGGAACTGATCTTTCTGGTCTTGGGAGGTCATTTTCCCCACTCTTTTGCCCCCACTATTTTTCATTCTTCCCTTATTACTATTTTTTTTTTTTTTACAAAATATTTTCGCCATTTTCCTTGTTTTTTTTTCTTTTTTTTTTTTTTTATATAAGTTTTATTTGTTTTGTTTTTTTTTTTTACAGGTAAGTATTGTTTTTCCTTCTATTTGATTCTTCTTATGAACTAATAATTTTATGTCTATTTTCAGGGCAGGATATCAATAATTTTGGAGAAAGACACCATTTCTAGGATATAACAATATAAATTATGTTTATTGATTAATCATTGTACTCGTGATCCGAAATTTTTTTTTTCGGTTAACAATAATTTGTTTGTACATCATTGTTTCGCTTTTATCTTTTTAATTATTTTTGTGGGAACACAATGTTTTTTTTTTTTGTTTAAAAAAAAATTTCTTTGTAATTTTCAAAAATAAACCATGTTTGGTAATACACTGCTTTCTATTTTACATCATCTTAATGACTTACAATAATAAACAAAACATATTTGTAAATGAATAACAAAAAAAATATAAATGTCCTTTTTTTTCTTTTTGATTTAGATCACGGCTTCAAATTAATTTGCCCTTTTTCAATTGTTGGGCCATCAATTTCCGCTTTTCAGGAATATTTTCCTGCGTAAAGTCTATTTTTCGACCAGCAGCTAAGTATTCGGCATATAGGCAGACGAATACTCCACAATCGAATCCATTTTCTTGCCGAGGAATATTTTTTTTTACCACGAGAATCCAGTCATCTGGTTTGATGTTCTTGTAGTTCTTTTCAATAGCTTCTTGCACCACATACTTGAACAAGATCGTCAGGCAATCTTTATTTTCTCCCATCAAGCTATCATAGTAGCTGATTGTTCTTTTTGTCATATTTATTGCTGCTAAGCACCAATGATTTCCGAGGTGCAACGGGACGAGGATCAATTTGAAAGAAAATATATCGATTTTTTTCGTCCAGCGTTTCACAGCTTCGAAACCTCCATTCCGTAGACGAGGAAAGAAAAAACTGCTCATAGCATAGAGATTTTTTTTTTTTTGATTCCCGCTTCCGCGTTCAACAATCAATTCCATGTAGGCATTAATGATTTCATCATTTAGCCATCTTTGATCACTGAGCGTTCCCAAATCTTTATCTCTAACTTTTGCTAGCTCTTTTTCCGTTCCAATTTTCGTTTCCTTTTTTATGTGAATATTTCCTTTTTCTGCCGCGTTTTGCAACTTTATTGTTTGGAGCACCTCATGTATCGGAGACAGCGATGGCATTGACAATTCAACTTTTAGTTTTTCCGCGTTTTCTTTTTCTTTTCCTCCATCCTCTTCTCTCTCTTCTTTTGTCTGGTGTTCCTTTCCCTTTTTTATTTTTTTCTTGATTTCTCCTTGTATTTGCTTCGCCTCTTCGTCCTTTTTTCGTTTATAGCTTTTTCCTTCTTTCTTTGGCTCCTCTTTAGTTCTCTTACTCTCCATTTGCTGGTTTTCCTTTTCCCAGTGAAATTCTTCGGGTTTCCATTTCACCCATTCTTTCCCAGCGTTTTCTTCCTCAATCCTCTTCTCCTCCTTGTATTTTTTCCTTTTTTCTGCCTCTACTTCTCTTTTTCTTTCGATCTCTTCTTTTTTACTCAAAATGAGTACTGGTGCTTCCCGGGTTATGGGCGATAGCAAGGGTGAGAGCATGGGTGGTACAGCGAGGTCCTTTTGAATTTCCTCGAACATCTTAAATTTTTCCAAAAATTCCACCATTTTATGGCGATCGGATTTCCGTTTTTCTTCTACATCCATTGGAATCAGTCTCCACATAAAGACTTGTGTAGCCTTATCTTTCGCGGGAGTAGTCTGCGACGCGGTGTTTTGCACCCTTCCTTTCCCTTTCTTCTTATGTCCTTTCTTATCTCCTTCATTATTCTTTATTTCTTCTTCTTGTCCTTTCTTCCACTTATTCTCTGTTTTCTCCACTTCTTGCCCACTACCGCCGTTTTCTTCTCCATCCCAATCACCCGATTCACCCGTTTGCTGCAAAAAATGCAGTTTCCGGGCACACTTCATCGTTTGAGTCGACGCGTCCATTTTTTTTTTTCTGTTAAATATATAAATTTCGTTGAAACTCTCCCCTAATTATTTTATTAATCATTTTTTTATTATCTTAAGCTGCAATTCTTACCTATATTTGGCTCTGATATTATTTTTTCTTCAACAAAACACAACAACAAAAAAAAAACTTCACGGCGTCCTTCTGTACGCGCGGCGTTCGAAATATGCTCTTTCTCTCCTTTATATAAAAAAAAACATAATATCCGTTTTATTTTACTCCTAAATATTCCCTTTTGTCTCTTTTAATGTTTTTATCAATAATTCTTACCTAATTTTCGCCCAAAATTTGTTTTTATTACAATTTTTACAAATCGTTGCCAAAATGTTCGCGGGTCGCTTCCGGCCGAATTGTTTTGTTTGTAGATTCGCGTTCCTATATAAAAATCATCATATTTCGCTTTATTTCAATTCAAAAAAGTTTTAATTATCTTTTCTAATCATTTTTATAAAAGATTCTCACCTATCTTTGCCTGAAATCTATTTTTTATTTTGAAAAACTCGATAGCGTCCTTTTGTCCGCGCGGCGTTCGAAATTTCTCTTTGCTGCGCCACGATAACGGCATAGACTACAAAAATTTTCTTCAGATGGGTAGACTCGCATGTGAAAAACTTGTCCAGAAACCGACACTAGCGCCGGTGGCAAAATTTCGAACTAATCACGGAAACAATTTCTTTTTGCGTTCTATCAGAATCTTTCTTACTTTTTATGATGAATTTATTATTTTTGATGATTGTTGCAACAATTAGGCATGTTTTATCGATTTTTAAAGGAATTAAGGATGTTTTTAGACTGAAATTTATCATTTTTTTTCATAATGGGGTGATTTTACGTAAAAAAATTTTCTTTCATATTTCATGTAATTCATTTTTCTTTATTGTTTTTTTTTTCGTATTGTTTTTAACAAAACCTTCGTGAATAAATAATTAATTTATTGAATTATCATTGCTATTTAGTTAATTAAGGGGAATATCTCGATAATTATTAATATTTTTACTATCGCAAATGCGTTTTTGTAATTTGTCGACCCTTTAAGGAGGTGAATTTGAATTTTTATCAAAAATGGTTTATACCTTTGCTATTTTTGATAATTTTACAGTCGGAAATGAGTTTTTTGGATTCTGTTGGATCTGTAGGGTGTTAGAATCAACTTTTCTTTAAGGACGTATCATAACTTCGTTAGTATTCTAATTTTTAGTATCAGAAATTGGGTTGTTGACATTTTTTAAAATATAAAAAATCAAATTTGAGAACTTTTTTCGTAATTTGTTTATAACTTTTGAACCAAAAACAATTTTACTTTTTATTTTTCATTTATTAATAACTAAAAATATTTTTACAGTCGGAAACGTTATTTTTGTAATCCGCATAATGATTTTTAATAAAAATAGTAGTGATGATTAAAATTTTTTCTTTTGTTTTCGATTTTATTACTTTTTTTTCGTTATTTTCAAATTTTCTTAAAATGGATGTATTATTTAGGTACTAATAATTGGTAATCAGGTAAGTATAACTAATTTGAGCTTTATTGTTGCCAAAATTATATTTCACATTTAATTTTTTTTCTTTTTGTTTTTAATCTTTATATTTTTTTAGGTTTGCCGCGTGATACATGCCCCTCTCAACGTTCGTATCAGGATTCTCAAGGATATAAGTCGCGGCTGCTATTTGTTTTTTAATCCGGTAAGGACCCTCGTAAATTGAAAAAAATTTCGCCATTTTTTTATTAATCGGATCGCTTACGTTGCACGCTTTCGCTAATACAAGGTCGCCTACTTGAAATTGAATTAATTTGTGTTTCTGATCGAATTTTTGTGCTCTTTTACGTCCCTTTCTAATTATCCTATCTCTTACCAGCATTAGCCTTTCCTGAGCTATTTCCTCATTTTCCTTATCATTTCCTTCTTTATCTACCTGAATCCAATTTTTCCAAATTCTCTGTGGCTTCACATTTTTTTGGATCTCTATCGGAGTTATTTCTGTCGTTTCATGGTATGTTTCATTCATACAGTCTTCTATAACTTTTACCCACTGTAGCCAATCCGTGTGCCTGTTGGTCAAAAACGTTCTAAAAAATCTTCCTATCTCTCTATTGACTCTCTCTACAATATTTCCCTGTGGGTGCCTAATGGAAGAAAAAACTGGCTGTATTCCCTCACTTGCTAACTTTTCTAGCCATAATCGAGATGTGAATTGAGTTCCATGATCGAATTGCAGTTTTCTCGGTTTTCCATGTTTTGGGATATAGTGGTTGAAGATTTTATTGATTGTCGCTGGAGCTGTTGCAGCTTTTAATGGATATAAGACCACGTATTTTGAAAAAGCATCAATAGTTACGAGGATATGTCTCATTCCGCCTTTAGTGACTGGCAAAGGACCGAAAAAATCAATCGAAACGATATCTCCAGGTCCTTCTGGAATGATATTTTGCTGTGCCGCATACGAATGCTGATTAGGGACTTTATTTCTCTGACAGGAATCACATGAAGCAAGAATTTGTCTGACTGCATGATACATTTTTGGGTAAGTAAAATCTTCTTTAATGATATTAAAAACTTTTTTAGCTCCTACATGTCCGTACATTTCGTGTGTTTCAGATACAAGAAGATCGAGGATTGCTTTTGGCAGAACTACTTTCCAGGATTCTGGATTTACCACTTTTAATAAAATATTATTTAAAATTTGATATTTGTTGTTTGGTTCGTTTTCTAACCTCTCTCTAATTTCCCTTATCCTGTCATCTCTGACTTGCCATTCTCCCATCTGTCTAATTCTCTGCTCTAATTCATTTGAGGGTTTTATTGCTAGAAACGTAGCGATTACAATTTCTTTTCCTTTTCTCCCTCCTACATCTGGTGGATTCAATCGACTCAATACGTCGGCTACTACATTTCTTATTCCCGGGCAAAATTCAAATTCAATTTGATAATCTTGTATTGCCAAAATCCATCGAGTCAATCGCTCGTTTAACAATTGTGAGTTTTTCAAAAATGTGATTGCTTTATGGTCTGTGATTACGTCGATTTTAGCACCTAACAAATAAGTTCTAAACTTTTTTAATGCCCATACTACTGCTAACAATTCTTTCTCCGTGGTAGTGTAAGCTAATTCGGGTCCTTTAAGCGTCCTACTTGCAAACATAACTACTCCTAAATCACCATTTTCGTCTTTTTGTGCGAGGGTGCCCCCCAAAGCATAGCCACTTGCATCCGTTTGTAATATGTATCTTTTTGAAGGATCTGGGTGTTTAAGCAGTACGTCATCCACAAATAAATCTTTAATTTTTTTAAAGGCTTCACGTTCTTCTTTTTCCCAACGCCATTTTGTCTCTTTCTTCAATAGTTTTAAAAGTGGGATTGTTTCCTCCGCATGTTTTTTCGTAAATTTCGTATAATAATTGATTAATCCGAGGAAACCTCTTAATTGTTTTAAATTTCGTGGTGCAGGAAAATCATGAATAGCTTGAATCTTTTCTGGCTGAGGCCTAATGCCTTCTGTTGTTAAAATGTGCCCCAAAAATTCGACTTCTTTTCTGAAAAATTTTGCTTTCTTTAGTTTAATTGTCATTCCGTGCTGCTCTAAGCGCTCAAGAAGCTCGTCTAAATGTTGCATGTGTTCATCGAAACTACCGGAAATGCATAGTAAATCATCTACGAAATTGATCACATGGTCTCCCAATCCATGAAGAACAATGTCAAGTGCACGCAACAATGCGGCTGTACTGGTTTTTAAACCGAAAGGAGTTACTGTAAACTCGTACACTTTTCCTCGATATCGAAATGCTGTGTACTTCATCGAATCGGGATGAAGTGGAATTTGCCAGAAGCTGTTTGTGAGATCAAGCGTGGTCATCACCTTAGCTGTGTGGCATTTTTGAAAAATCTCCTCAATATTCGGAACCGACTCATGGTCGTCCGCCATTACTTGGTTTAACTTTCTAGCGTCTAAACATAAACGAACTGATCCATCTTTTTTGATAACGGGTATGATAGGATTTATCCACGGACTATTCGATCTCTGAATTATACCAAAATTTAATAACTTTTCAATTTCCTTATCAACATTCTCTCGATGCATTAATGGGACCTCATAAGCGTGTGCGACGATCGGTTTATCCGTCGTGATATCTAAAATGTGTTCATAAACCGAAATTCTACCTGTATTTTTGCGAAAAACCTCCCTACGTTTCCAAATAACCTGCTTGTGGATTTCTTTTTGTTTTTCACAGAGCTCTGTTTGACCGACGATTTCATCTATTTCTTCGATAGTAATATTCTCGCTGCTTTCTTCAGTATTATTTTCTTTTATAAAATTCGAATTTTGCACTGGTTTATAAATCTCTTCAATAACTTCTTCTTCTTTATCAATTAAATTGAAGTCTATTTCGCTTTGAGTGATGGCTTCCAACACCCTTTCTTTCTCAAATGACCCTATCGCGGGTATAATTTCCATTATCTCGTTATATTTCACCTGGAGAGACATCTCTCCCAGGTCAATCAAACTTTTAAGAGGTTGCAGGGAATCTACCCCAAGCAACACATCCCTAATTAGGCCAGGCACTATCAAAAACTTCACATAAGTCTTTATCCTTCCAATTTCAGTTACTGCCATTACTTGATTTTTAACTTTTGTTAACTTTCCTTTTATTGCACCTTTTACCGTGACTCCCGTCACAGGCAAAAGAGGACAATTTTTCAAAACCTCTCTATTCTCCAAATAAAACTCCTCCGATATCGTAGTTACTTTCGAGCCTGAATCTATAAGAGCGGTCACCGGAATGCTTTCTATTTTTGCGTAAATTTCAGGACACTCTATAATCGGTACAGCCTCTCCGTTAATCTCTTCTTCCATTAGAAATTCTCGCGTGTCCGTAAAAATTGTATTTATTGGCATCATAACTTCATGAGTTTCGTTTTTCGTTTCTTCTATGCTGTTGAGGTCCTCCGATAAACCATCTTGCAGTTTTTTGTTCTTCTTTTCCTTTTTCTCCGTTGTACCTCGCGTGATTTCATTTTTAATTTTTTGAACACTTTTCTCTAACACGGGTACAACGCTTATTCGTTTCCCGTCTGTGATGTTGATGGCTGAGGTTCCTGATGAATTTCCATTGTTTCAATCCGTTGTTCCTGTGCATTGTTTTGCCGATGGTCGTTTGAATTGTTCGGCGGACGATATCCTCCATTATTTTGCTGCTGCGGTTTCCAATTTTGATTTTGACTTTGGCGATTATTTCCGTTCAGTTGACTGAAATTCCCATTGTTTGGCCGCTGATTAAAATTTTGCTGATTGTTGAAATTTCCATTATTCGGACGTTGATTAAAATTTTGTTGATAATTCCTATTTTGTTGATAGAAGTTACCGTTGTTGGGCCTTTGATTGTAATTCTGATTATTCCAATTATTGTTCTGGTATCCGCCATTTTGTCGATTATTTTGGTTCCAATTGAGATTCCCTCTGTTGAAATTGTTCTGATAACCTCCCTGGTTATTCCAATTGTTTTGCTGCGGCATACGAAAAGGTCGCTGCTCATTTTTGTTTTGATTTTGAGGATTTGGAGGATTTTGAGCCGTTTCTTTCTCCTTTTTTGAATTAACCGGTCCATTCTGGTCGATTTTCTCCAGAAATTCGATGAGTTGCTCGAGGGTCTCGAACCCCCGACTGATGATCGTTGCTCTTATTTCTTCGGTGAAGTGTTGTGAGAGCGACGCGATAATGTCCTTGTCACTGGGTGGAGGAATCAAATCTCTCGCGGCTCCAAACATTCTGATGGTATATTCGACTTTCGTGCTCTTTCCATCATTATTGCTTTGATAGCTGGCGAATTCCAGATCTTTCCGTACTTTTCGTTGTACCTCATTACTCCAAAATCGATTGACAAATTTATTCTCGATATCCTCGAATCCTTCAACTTGGTCTTCCACCAAAGTCCACCATTCCTTTGCCGATTTTTCGAAGCTCTGCCCAAGCAAATACTTCAATTGAGCTAAAGACGGATTCGTGACTTCGCAGTAATGACGGAATTCTTTAATAAATTTCATCGGCCTTGCTTTATTTGATCCATCGAAGGTGGGCGGTTTTATTTTGATTTTACATGGTTGTATTTGTGACCAATCCTGTTGAACTTCTCTTTCTTGATAGTTCTCTTCTTCTTTATCCTTGTCTTCTACTTTCGATTGTTCTTCAATCAGATGCTTTCCTTCCCGCCGTTGAGGCATAATTCTTGTACTCTCAATATCAGGGCTTTGAAAATTTTCCTGCTTTTCTAAATCTCCTATTCTTCTGCGAAATGATTCAATCGTTAATTGGATCTGTGCTACGTTCACTTCCGTCACAGCATTTCTTGATGAATTGTGTTCGATAGCCTCTACCATTCTATTTATTTTACGATTGAATGGCCCGTGTATTTCGTGTACGTCCCTCGCAATCTGGGCTTGTGTCGTGATCAAATTATTTTTAAATTCTTCCCTCAGCTCGGCTATTTGATTTTTCAATCTTTTCATTTGTAGTTTAATATCAAGCATTGTTTCCTCAAGATTTGGGAACTCGTTATCATCGCTATCCCCCCTTAGTTGTTTCCTATCTCTATCCGATTTTGGGGTTCTAAAATTCTCCTCCCGATTTTCCTCAATTTGATTATTATTGATCTCGAGTCCAAAATTTGCTCGAGATTCATGAAAAATATCCCCCGCCCCGGGCGGTGGGATTGTGGAAGTGAAATCTCCTAGGGGATTTTCTTCTGTCTGATTGTCTGGGTTTTGAAAACCCGAATCGCCTGTGGCCTCATCTTTATTTTTATCATCTGCCATTTTGACTCTATTTTATCACAAAATAAAATTTTTTATTTAATTTATTTTCCAATCTCGCTCTCTTTTGCTATACCTGCCCCACGTTGGGCGCCAAGTTGTAACGGTACGTTTTTGTTGAACAAGCCGCTACGCATGAATTCGAGCTTCTTAATACTAAGGAGCAGGTATGAAAGAAAGCGAGAAAAGGCAGGGATTTGATTTTAACAAAATAATAACATTTATTCAAAAAACACAAAGATGATTTTTGTTGTATAACAATTTTGTTCAAATAAAGACAACTTTTATTTATTTCGCGTATTTTCTTCTATTATTTCCTTCGCATGGATTTTTCTTTTCACGGAAACAATGATGTTTGTTCTCTTATTATAATTTCATCAACTATTATCGGTTTGGTGTCTTTCTTTACAATAAAATGGGAAATAATCAATTTATCGCTCAACAAAAATAAAATAATAAACTTTCTTGATTAATTGTCCAAATTAACCAATTAGAATTTGTAATGATTCGATACAATAATAATAATATTTTTGCTCATGACTCGATATAATTTTACGATAATTGGATTATTTTGGATGGTGAAGAGTAAATTATAGAGTTATTTCATTTATGACTCCTTATTTCTTTATTATTCAATTCATTCAAAAGATTGTTCTATTATGAAACTCCAATGAGACAGAAACACAATAAATTTGAATCGATTTCTTTTTGAGTATTCTTTATTACTAGTAGGCCCTTTCTAAATAACCGCTTAATAAAAGAAATCGATTTTTGAATTTATTGGAAATCAATAGTCAAATAAATTTTTTCAAATTTTAAAATGTTCAAATTAATCCAAACAGAAATCCTGATTCAAACAGCAAGATTGTTTTTATTTAGGATCGGGTAAAGGTTTCCACACCTCGAATCTTGAAATCGAACGAAGCCGAACGATTCCTGCCCTCTTAGTGTGGAGGTAAGGAGAGCTCTATACTGAAAATCTTGAAATCAAACGAACCCGAATGATTCCTGCCCTCTCAGTATAAAACAAAGGAAAGGTGTTCACACTGGAAATCTTTGACCCAAACGAAGCCGAATGGGTCCAGCCCTCCCAGTGTGAATGGATAGGAAATCTCACACCTTAAATCTTTAGACCAAACGAACCCGAATGGTCTCTGCCCTCTTGGTGTGAAATTATATAGGAGGTTAGGTTTCTTGCTGCCAGAATCAGAGAGAAATTCTGTTGGTTAGAGTCTCTTATTTGTCTCTTTAGAGAGCCAGGTATGAGCTGAGAGTGAGCTCTCGATGCCTCTGAGCACGGTCTTTTATACCCGAGAGAATCCTTTGTTCTCTTTTAACGGACGCGCATTGGTCCTTAAAATAATCTTGAAGAAAAGTTCTAGCTGTAAATTTTCTCATTGGAGCTTCTCTTTTGCTCTGGCTTTCTCATTGGCCCGACGCATGGCTTGTTCGCAATGCGCATGCGCGAGAATTATTATTTTCTTAATTTTACCTTATTTTATAACATTTTATATTTTCTTCGTTCCCCTTGAATTTTAATCATTGATTATTTCCATTTTTATTAACAATAATAGAATTTTCCCAAAGTTATTAATAATTGAAACATAATTAAATACGCTCTTCTGATTCGTTAATTTCCTAGTGCTATCGCCATGCGCATGCGCAGACGTAGTCAACTCGCTTGTTTCGTACAAAAAAAATTAGATAATAGAGAATTTTGTATCCCTTATTGCAGGTTTATTCGCGCTTACGTTTTATCTAATTCCTAATTATTCATTTTCTTATAAAGGCCAATTAATTATCATAATAAAATAAAGAAACGCGTATTCGGAAAATTAGTTGGGATTTTCCCCGATAGGAGGCGACGCTGGTGAGCGACGTGCGCATCACGTAAGTGCAGCTCTGTTCATGCCACAAGTTAAGATGGCCGCTGACGTAAACAACCGCGCGTGCCATAAGTGCAGTAAAAATCACGAGAAAAGTGGCGAAAACGTGTTTATATTTATCAAAAAGTAATAAGTGAGTGTATTTCGTTTCAACGTATATTAAATTATGGTACACACTTTAATGCTACGCTTTGTAAATTTATATTAAATGATATATAGGAGTACGTCTGGATAGCATTATCTCGATTTCGGCGTCCAGCACCGATTACTAAACTGCATGATGTACCTCATTTTCGTTATCACCTTGTCTTATTGTCTTGTCTTCTTGATAATCTCTCTCGTTGTTTTTCCCACTTATCTCCCCGAGTCCATCGATTTCTCAAGTTATTTACTCCAGCGAGAGCAAATATGTCACTATTATTCGAAAAATAGATTTGTGTAGGTGGTGGTTATGCGTAGTTATGGTACTTAAAGATAGGACGTAACTTCTCCATATCTTAAAAATAGATTTGCGTAGGTGGTGGTTATGCGTAGTTATGGTACTTAAAGATAGGACGTAACTTCTCCATATCTTAAGCTACGTACTTCGATCAGTATCTTTGCTTATCGCTTTAGCTGCGTGCTTATCTGGCTTAGGTTCTGCATATATTTTCGTATTCCTTAAAGCAATTTTTGAAGACAAATATCAGTTTCTCACGGGACATTAAAGTGAAATATACACTGTTATTGTATACTTAGTATAAAATGATTGTGAATCCATTAACATGTTATACGACTTTTGTTGATCACGTTTGAAGCGATGAACATTGCTGAAAGCACGATTAATAATGAAGAACGCTAATTGAAAAATAATATTGAAAAAATTTTACTGCAAAGTATGCAAGATTTTTATGGGGTGGAATATATTGAAGAAAATACTTTAGATTTTCAAGTGCCCTGTAAAGAGTGTGAGGCGAATCCTATAGAAGATAATGTGATGGAATGGAGTCCTGGAACACCATCCGATATATGTTCGAACGATGAAGAAGATTTGAGCTATGATTATAAAAGAAGAGCAGTCGAATTTTGGAGAAGCGGAAAGAAATAGAACTTGAGCGTAGACAGTGTCAAACACCGATTCAAAAAAGTAAAATCTAAAAGTCAATTAAAACGTTGGGCTCATCAATTCAATAAAGGTGGGACATACATGGAAAAACTAGCTCGCATTTCTTAATTTACGTTGGATAATCTGAAAAGTGCTGTTGACGCCGGTTTAATTGTTCATGATGTGGATCTTCGAAGGTGGGCCCTACAGGCACAGAAAGAGATGGGATTTAAAGACGTACGGTTTAAGGCTTCCGATTGGTGGTTGTGGAAATTTAAGAAAGCTCACCGTATAACATCTCGAAAAATTAATAAATTCGAAACCCGAAAAACTATAGAAGATGGAGCAGATTTGAAAAGAGATTCAGATAATTTTGTTAATAAAATTAAACCTTTTATTGAACAATACGGCTTACAAAACATATACAATTCAGACCAAACTGGGTTTCAATTAGAAATACATTCAGGACGAACATTGGCAGTAGAAGGCTCAGAACAGATCGAGTGCCTTGTGCAGTCAGTGTCTTCGACAAGTCACAGCTACACTATACAGCCCACAATATCAGCAGAAGGAAAATTACTATCGCCACTTTTCATTGTTTTGAAAGAACCTACCGGAAAATTTGGACCAGTTGTGGAGACAACCATATTTAAACCGAGTAAAGTCTTTTTGACTGCTTCCAAGTGCAGGAAAACTTACATCAGGTATTTGTATACCCTACGTCCTTTTGTATTTTCAGCTATAAGAAAAAAAGCTAAATTTAAAACCTGTTAAACCTACATATGCAAAGAAAAATTAAAGTCAATACAAACATTATATTGAATTTTCCAGAACACTTTAAGATGTGGCTGGAAAAGGTTTTTTCCCCTAACATCGGTTCAAAAAGCGTACTTTTAGTAGATTCATGGAGTGGACATTGCACAGAAGTGGTCAAGCAAGCTACACCCCATGGAAAAAGCATCAAAACAATGTTCATACCAAAAGGTACAACCGGAAGGATTCAACCACTTGATATTTATGGATTCAGAATATGGAAAAATTATGTTCGACATTTTTCAGATGCTGTTTTGTTACTTGATTATGATCTGAACCTACATTTAAGAAATAACATAATCAAATTGCAATCTTTAACTCATAATCAGTTATCTTCGCCAAGGTATCAAAATTTATTTTGATATGCATGGTACAAAAGTGGTTACACAAGTGATAAACCTGAAGAATTTGTTGACCCCGTCGAATTTGCTTTCGGATAATCATCAAGACCTCAATGTGATGTTCAAGGTTGTGAGAAAGTAGCAATAATAAGATGTTCATGGTGTAAGAAATCACTTTGCTTGCAACACTTTTTCGATGAACACCATTACTGCACGACCTATAAAAACTGATTATAATCTGAAAACTATATTCACGTATTATGATGCTGGTTTAATATGTACACTAATATCAGAAATACACAGCAATTGAATAAATATATGCAAAGAACCCAGTAGTTTTTTTTTGTTTTACTGTATTTGCCATTGCCCAGGGTTCTCCCCTTTTTAGCTTGCCCCTCCCCCCCCCCCCTTTCCAAAGACACCACCCTGTGCGGCTGCAGCCGACTTATCCCCAACTATATCGCATTTGCCGAGAGCGAAGGGAAACTGCAGAAAACCTTGCCGATACAGCCGGTACCTACCTAATTTCCCCGGGTAGCAATGCGAGCATGCTCAAGCACAGCTACCAGAGGCGCTTAAGAAAGGTACCTCCTCAGCTGTAATGCAATGAGCTAGCCAGTACACGGCTAGGGGGCCACCATCCGCACGATGAGAACCGTCCACGGGAGGCACCCGGAGCCAGTTGAATTATATTTTTTATTGCTTATGGAATAACTTCGAGGAGAGGCATTTGTCCCGAAGAATTCCAACACTCGAAATCACTGTAAGTTTATCGTTTCTCATAATAGGCCTATGCAGGAATTATCGATACAGGGATGATCTCACCTAGAAACAAGAACAAAGGTAAACTTATTTTCGTGTTTGAAGATATTTCAATAAATTATATAGGTGGTTGTGCTATCGTACAATAATATAATTGAGAACAAATTTTTTTTAGTATTAATATAAGGTATTGCAACGAAAGGGTTGGTTTACCCCCCTTGAAGCGAATTTTTCGTAAAAACCCCAAAACTCGTATCGATTAGTTCTTCGACCTCTACAAAATGCAGTTGGTTCGTTCGAATCGGAATAATAGTTTCGATGGTACAAAATAAAATTACTAAATTAGGGGTTGTCACCCCTTAAACACCCTTTCCCCTAAAAAGCCTAAATTGCGTTTTCGATGACTCATCAATAGAAACATTTCAACGTTGGTTTCATTCGAATACGTCAAGCGCTTCCATTCGAAACTGAGAATCTACCCCGTTCGGTGCCCATCTTTGGGGGCTGTTTTCACCCCTTTAAACCGTTTTTGGGCCGATAAAAAAAATACGTGTCTGTTAGTTTTCGATGTACTACAACATATATAAATTGGGTCAAAATCGAAGGGGTCGACCTACCTAGGGTTCCTTGTAAGTTTCGCATCTTTTCCCGTGCTTTTGTAATGTTAAAAAAAAATCTTCAATTTATGTCCGTGCATGATAGCACAGTTTTGTTTGATTGGTAATAATTTATGGAACGTTCACCACCGTACGTTGAGCTACACACACGCACACAACGTGTGAAGTACACAACGCACAGAGTACTTGTCCAGCCCATAACTTTTTATTAAAATTGCTCATTCAAGTAAAAACCAAATTAGAGGTGAAGTCATGCGTTGCTTTTCGCCGGCAGAAACTTTTTGAAAAATCAATTCTTCTCCGAATTTCAGGATACTCTTGTATCATACACAACATTCGACGTCGATTCAATCGGAATACAATTGTGTTCGTGGTCACCATAAAATTACACTAACATAAGGATCAGTCGGTTATGAAATTTCTGAAAATGCCACTCAGCAAACCATTGCCAGCAATGAAGCATATCATACGTTCGAAAACTTATATTGCCAGCAATGAAAGTTTTCATACTTTGGAAAGCTACTATTTATTAGTAGAAGATCTAAGTAACCACTGATGAATAGTCAAAAGATCAATGTAGGCTATAAATACACCATCAAATTTGAATCCAAAGTTTTAAAATCACGCAAATTTCACACAAAATAATCTCGCTCCGTTCGTTCCATTTTGACGTTCTTGGGCGTCAACCATCAAGATAGCCCTTTATGTTTTGAAAAGGAGAATTGAAAACGTTATTATGCGGGATTAATCATAAACAAATTAAAATTAAATAAGAGAATACCGACAATGAAAAAATGCGCACTTATGACCCTTGAATTTCGAGAGATCCGTGATTTTTACTTGAATGAGCAATTTTAATAAAAAGGTATGGGCCGGACAAGTACTCTGTGCGTATACGCTCAACGTACGGTAGTGAACGTTTAATTTGAACGTCAAATTATTACCAATCTAACAAAACTATGCTATCATGTACGGACATAAATTAAAGATTTTTTTTTTTACATTACAAAAGCACGGGATCTTATGCGAAACTTACAAGGAAAGGTACTTTGGTGTCCCCCTCCGATTTTGATAATTTTTATATATGTTATAGTCCATCGAAAATTAAGAGACACGTAATTTTTTTTATCGGCTTAAAGTTATTTTTAAGGGGTGAAATCGACCCCCAAAGTTGAGCATGTTTTGCATCTGGTAGAGTGTTTCATATAGAAGCACTTAACCGATCGTAACGAAACCAATTGCAAAACGTTTTTCACGTCAAATAACCTGTATATAATGTTCAACTTCTTATGCACCCCTATTACATGGGGATGATTCACCCCCGAATATCCAGAATTCTTTTGTATAAAAAAAACTTGCAATCCGATTTCAATAAAACAAACGCCATTTTGCAGAGCAAAAAAAATAAAATTGACGTATTTTTGGGTTTTTCTCAGATTAAAAAAATTAAGGGGGTAAAACACCCTTAAAATGTCAAATTTCATTTTGAGCACTGTCCCCTTCCGATTTCAATATTTTTTTTATAAAATGTAGCTTATCGAAAAATAAGACCACCTATTATTTTTATTGGCTCAAAATTATTTTTAAGGCGTGAAATCAACCCCCAAAGTTGGGCATGTTTTGCATCTGGTAGAGTGTTTCATATAGAAGCACTCAACCGATCGTAACGAAACCAATTGCAAAACGTTTTTCACGTCAAATAACCTGTATATAATGTTCAACTTCTTATGCACCCTTACTTACTGCAGGGGGGTGAACCACCCCCTGACATTCATAATTTTTTGTATAAAAGAAAAATTGTCATTCGATTTCAATGGAAAAACCAACATTTTGAAAAGCAAAAAAAAATTATAGTGAATGTGTCTAGATTTTTCCAATAAAAAAAATTAAGCGGGTAAAACACCCCTAAAATCTCAAATTTCATTTTACGCACTTAAATGATAAAATTCAATTCAATTGGTCTCATTATCATTGCGTATCGACTTATATGCTAAATAATATTTATTTCGCATGTACATCGGCTTTTTAATTATATGAAAAATTGAGTACTCCTACATCTTCGGTGGTCGTGAGCTTCACGATTTTTTATTTTTGTATACACATGGTCTGTACACAAATATATATATATAGGTTATACATAGGCGCTAAAATCTTTCATGTAGTAAAAATAGATTCCAATTCAAATTTTCGTTTCAATTATCATTCCTGAACTTAATGATTATATTTTGAACAGTAATGATGTTCTTCGAAGAAATGTTTGAAACAAAGTGACTTTTTACACCATGAACATCTTACTACAGCCACATTTGTGCAGCCTTCAATTTCACATTGTGTTTGAGATGACATACCAAAAGCGAATTCAACGGGATTTTCGAAATGCTCAGGTCGTTCTTCTATGTACCCACTTTTGAACCAGGCATATCGAAATAAATTTTCGTACCTCGGAGATGATAATTGATTATGTACTAGAGATTGCAGCTTGATTATATTATTTCGTAAATGTAGACTTAAATCATAATCAAGTAACATGACACTGTCTGAAAAATGTCTGACATAATTTTTCCAAATTCTAAATCCGAAGACATCAAGTGGCTGGATATTCCCTGTTGTTCCTTTCGGTATGATCATTGTAACAATTTCTTTGTTATGTGGTGTAACTTCCGTGACAACACTAGGGCAATGTCCACTCCATGAGTCTATTAAAAGCACACTTTTCTCACCGACATTTGGGAAGAACACTTCTTGAAGCCATACTTTGAAATGTTCTATAAATCAATATGTAAAAATTAATAGCACATCTATTTTTTATATTTGAATATTACATACCAACGTACCTGATGTAGCCTTGCCAGATTTTGAAACACTTATAAAAACATTGGGAGGTCGAAAAATGGTTCGTTCTACGATTGGCCCCAACCGCCCGGATGGCTCTTTTAAAATTATCAGAAGAGGTGACAACAATTTTCCTGCTGCTGATATTGTCGGCTGGATGGTGTAGCTATGGGTTGTCGCTGAAACGGATTGTACAAGGCATTCTACTTGTTTTGTACCTTCTTCTGTTAACGTTCGCCCTGAATGGACTTCTAATTGGAAACCACTTTGATCAGAATTATAAATATTTTCCAAGCCATATTCCTCAATTTTCAATTGAACTGCGGAGACAAATTTATTAGCATCGTTTTGTAATATGTCCTTTGATTCGAGAGTCTTTCTTGTCACGAATTTATTTATTTTTCTACTTGTTATTCGATGAACTTTTTTAAACTTTTTTATCCATGTTGGCGAAGCCCTGAAACGCAAATTCTCATGCCCAATCAATTTTTGGGCTTGTAATGCCCATCTCCGAAGATCGATATCGTGTACAATGAGACCTGCTTCTATGGCGCTTTTTAAATTATCGATTGTATATTCAGAAATGCGCGACAATTTTTCCTTGTAAGTTCCGCCTTTATTAATTTGTTGAGCCCAGCGCCTTAATTGGCGCACAGATTTAACGAGTTTAAATCGGTTTTGGACTGTTTCTATTTTCCTATTTTGTTTCGTTTTTGCACTTCTCCAGTACTCAACAGCTCTTTGTTTGTAGTCGTAGCTCAAATCTTCTTCATCGTCAGTACACGTTTCAGGGCTTAATGGAGATTCTCCAAGACCCCATTCGATGTCATTATCTTCGACAGGTTCTACTATGACATCTCTAAACGGTTCTTGAAAATCTAATGTCGTATCTTCGACGATTTCTAACTGATTGAACTCTGCCATAGAGGCCTTCAGAATTTCCGCGAAACTCTCTTTCAATTCCACTTCATTATTGTTAACAGGACTGTCAGGAATGTTCATTACCTCGAATGTAAGAAACAACAGTCTTATTACGTTCATTGGATTGATGGACATGTTAATAACAATACGGTATTCACGATAGCGGACACGATAATGACTGATCAACAGTCGAACAGCAACTTAACTTCTGGAATAATATAAAGTCAGTTTTACCTTTTTCATCTTGAGTGGGCGGTTTGATCTGACATCACCACGAAAACAGCATTTTTATTTGGTTTTCGGATATACCTCAAACATTAGCCTGAGCGAACTGGCTTTTTCAAGAATACTTGGGGTCGAGCCACTATAGCGGTTCTTGATATGAATAAGAATATGGCAAGGCATGAGCCAGCTTTGTTTACATTCTGGGCGGTGAATTGCTGATGCGACTCTTTTGATATTTGAGTTTTTTTTTTATTTTCGTAAATCGTTCAAAATAGAAACTTATATAAATAGAACGGATACCAACACTTCTTTATAAACGTGAAGCATGTCAGAAGGGCAGCGGATGTACATGCGAAATAAATATTATTTAGCATATAAGTCGATACGCAATGATAATGAGACCAATTGAATTGAATTTTATCATTTAAGTGCGCAAAATGACATTTGAGATTTTAGGGGTGTTTTACCCCCTTAATTTTTTTTATTCGAAAAATCTAGACACATTCACTATAATTTTTTTTTGCTTTTCAAAATGTTGGTTTTTCCATTGAAATCGAATGACAATTTTTCTTTTATACAAAAAATTATGAATGTCAGGGGGTGGTTCAGCCCCCTGCAGTAAGTAAGGGTGCATAAGAAGTTGAACATTATATACAGGTTATTTGACGTGAAAAACGTTTTGCAATTGGTTTCGTTACGATCGGTTGAGTGCTTCTATATGAAACACTCTACCAGATGCAAAACATGCCCAACTTTGGGGGTTGATTTCACGCCTTAAAAATAATTTTGAGCCAATAAAAATAATAGGTGGTCTTATTTTTCGATAAGCTACATTTTATAAAAAAAATATTGAAATCGGAAGGGGACAGTGCTCAAAATGAAATTTGACATTTTAAGGGTGTTTTACCCCCTTAATTTTTTTAATCTGAGAAAAACCCAAAAATACGTCAATTTTATTTTTTTTGCTCTGCAAAATGGCGTTTGTTTTATTGAAATCGGATTGCAAGTTTTTTTTATACAAAAGAATTCTGGATATTCGGGGGTGAATCATCCCCATGTAATAGGGGTGCATAAGAAGTTGAACATTATATACAGGTTATTTGACGTGAAAAACGTTTTGCAATTGGTTTCGTTACGATCGGTTAAGTGCTTCTATATGAAACACTCTACCAGATGCAAAACATGCTCAACTTTGGGGGTCGATTTCACCCCTTAAAAATAACTTTAAGCCGATAAAAAAAATTACGTGTCTCTTAATTTTCGATGGACTATAACATATATAAAAATTATCAAAATCGGAGGGGGACACCAAAGTACCTTTCCTTGTTAGTTTGACACCCATATAAAAACAATCGATACTTGAACATCGGGAATTAAATTTTGAAATGAAATCATTTCCACAAATCATTGTTTATGAAAATGTAATTCAATGTTCCTGCGTTTGTGTGCCGAGTTTCCGGCTGATTTCTGAATGTTTTTCGTTATTTTCGCCACGGTGCAGGCAATGTTGTTTCATTGGGTCATATAAGTAAAGACTATTTGGCAACATTGGCCGCGCCATAGCCAAACCAACTTCAAACGTTTTCGCGTACAGGGAAGGGATCACTCATCCAACAACTGGCTCTGCACATAGCTACTTAACTTGTGAGATCCCAGAAGCAATGCACCAACTGCATGCCCTACGTTGCCGGTACGTCGATGGTGATATCTTCTCAGTCACCAAATAAATACTTGTCCTAGTATTGATATCATAAATTTTACTGCCGCACGTAACTTATATGATGACCGTTTTTATTTATTTTTTCTAGACTATTAATACATCTTACACACCAATTATAAGTGGTATTTTTCTCATCTTAATTACGTTAATTTTGTAATGTTTTGATTCCTGTTTTGTTCTGTGAAAATAAATTCAAAGTAACATTTGTTGTGAAGTCTGGTTTTTTGGCCGGATACTTCGCAATCTATATGGTTGGTTTTTCTTCGGGATGTGAATGAAATAGGTGAACATTTTTTAAAATTCCTTTTAGTAGGGTTTTGGATTTTTGTAGGATTTTTTGTGATAGCATAGGAAAACGAGAGACCACAATGTACTTGTCCGAGTTTTTTTTCTCCGGGAGGGGATTTTTGCCATTTGATAAGCGTTTTTGTGACAAAAGACCTGCTACGATGTGCTGTAGAATGAGCGCCAGTACGATGTCGCAAGCTGGTGGCTCCGATTCAGGTGCATCCTCCCTGCGTACTCCTCCCACCTCACCGTCTTCTTCTTCTCACTTATCGCCGTGTGAGCGAAATCCCAACGATATTCTCGAGCGTATTTTGGACAAATTAGATACGATAGAGCCTCTAACATTAGATTAAATGGTTTCATGAAACAGCAAACGGATATCATCGCTATATATATATATAACATATATATAAATATAATCTATATATATATATATATATATATATATATATATATATATATATATATATATATATTGTAACGAAAACACTTACGCGCAGTCCCGGTATATTTCTTTATAAAAACATTATCCTAATTTGTCATCCTGAAACGTCCTATATCCGACTTTTTTGTCCAATTTTTGCATAAACGACGCGACAACGTCTCGCGTGCGTTTGTTGACTGTTGTGTCGGCGGCCATCTTGAACACTATGCGAACGGCGAAGCTACACTTACGAAAGCGTCTGGCCGCCGCCTATCGTGAAAAACCGGAACTAAAAAATGCGTACGTGACTTTTTACACGTTTCGGTAATTAATTATTAAAAAGACATTAAGGTAATTAAAATAACGCGTAAAATAAGCAGAAAAATCCGACAAATCGAAGTGAATAACTCGCGCGGTGAATTTATGCGAAAATAACCGGTAATTTAAGAGTAAAAAGAACGAATGTTTGTGCGCATGCGCGTGGGACAAGCGACAAGGGAACGCACAAATGAGAGAGTGTGTTTGCCAATATTTCAAAATTTATTAAAAACTCTTTAATTACTGAAAAATCTTTGCGAAATGTTTAAACAAATTTAGGAAATGATCAAATATGATAAATTTATTATAAAAATTGGTGAATTACGAAAATTGTTAATTTTTGCGCAGGCGATGCGCAAAGTGGGGGTAGCGTCGGACAAATTAAAGTATGAGAATGCGAGAGTGGGGGAAGCGTAGAACGAATCCTAAAAATATTGTAATTGAGCGTGCGCAGAACGGGTTCGAGACTACCCGGCGAGCGAATCGGAACTCGAGCGCGAGAACAAAGGATCTGCTGGGTTTAAAAAGCCGTGCACAGCAGCAGTGAGGAGGCATTCCGCACATTCTGAAAACAGAGCTCGGAGAGACAATGCGCTCTCAGCAGCAGAGATCCTTCCTAGTTCCAGCAGGATAATAACCTATCTTTCTTATCATATTTGATGCTTGGAGTATCGGAGCGGTTCGGCGACGTTCAACTCCCATAGTCCAAGGTCAATTCCTATTCCTTTATTTTTTTCCTATAATTCCTTGATGCTTGGAGTATCGGAGCGGTTCGGCGACGTTCAACTCCCATAGTCCAAGGTCATTCTCTAATTTTTTTACATTTTTCCTTTTTCCTGTGGGTGCTCGGGGTATCGGAGGTGTTCGGCGACGTTCACGTCCCATAGCTCGGGGTCTGCATCCTTACCTGTGGTGTGTGGGGTATCGGCGTCGTTCGGTGACGTTCGGGGCCCATAGCTTGCATACTACGTTTCCTCTAATTAATTTTATCTCTTGAATTTATGCCTGCTGGAAGTGGGAAGCCTGCTTGCTCTCTTTTAATTAAAATTTGCTAATTAAATTTATGTTTTGAATTATTTTATTCAAAATTCTTTTCGATAAAATATAATCAGTCTGCATCACTTATTATGCTCAGCAATCCTCGTCTATCCTAAAAATCATCAATAATCCTGAATTCGATAATCCAAAAGGCCGCGGTAAGATTATCTATTATATAGAATCAATTGAAAACATAAAATCATCATTATATCGAGTCAATCCACTTTTGGATTATTAAAATTTTGAATTATTTTTATTATTCACTATAAAATAAAAGTGAATTTCGCGGCAACGTAAAGCCCTATTAATTGTTATTTCATATTAAATAATTCAATTATTGTTTGAATTATTTTTATTATTATTCTGTCGACAAAGCTTCATCGAGTATTTCAATTATTATTGTTAATTAGCCTCGAAGACATCGTTTTTAATTATTTGACCATTATTATTGTTATTTTTCTCATTTAAATAATAATTCTGACGCGAAAGGGGAATTAAAATAAATATCATCGTTTGAATAATTACCGACAAAGAAACAGAATTGATACCGTTTTTTTTTGTTCTGATCCGGATTAATAAATGAATTCATGCAAATAAATAATCCGAACGCGAAATAAAACAAATATTCATTTATTGTAACAAAAATCGGAAAATTTACATTGTTTAATTGAATAAATTAATTTTATTATTATCTTGAACACCAAATCCGCGTTTCTCACGTTTCTTTCATACCTGCTCCAAAATTATTTAAAATTATTTAGGAAGCTCGGACCTGCGCGTAGCGACGTTTAGCGTATGGCAAAAGCGTTCCGTTACAATATATATATATATATATAAAATCTATATATATATAAATGCAGATATCATCGCTAAAC
The DNA here is from genome assembly GCA_963989365.1 of Rhimphoctona megacephalus. NCBI lineage: Eukaryota > Metazoa > Arthropoda > Insecta > Hymenoptera > Ichneumonidae > Rhimphoctona > Rhimphoctona megacephalus. The sequence goes on along the minus strand of OZ022418.1, from coordinate 7,663,265 downwards.
TTGAGTGTATTTCTATAATTAATAATACGTTGAAAGAGCACTCGGCTGAAATTAAACACTTGAATCAAGTTATTGAGAGCCTTACGCAGCATAACGATCAACGCATGGTTTCCCCAGCATCCTTCCCTTCGAATTTTGCTTCCGAAATCACTCTCACGGGTACCCCAAAGAATATTACTCTCTCACCGCGTGAGATTGTGGAAAGGATTTTAGGCGAGCTTGGTTTAGGCCAACTAACAAGGAAAGGTACTTTGGTGTCCCCCTCCGATTTTGATAATTTTTATATATGTTATAGTCCATCGAAAATTAAGAGACACGTAATTTTTTTTATCGGCTTAAAGTTATTTTTAAGGGGTGAAATCGACCCCCAAAGTTGAGCATGTTTTGCATCTGGTAGAGTGTTTCATATAGAAGCACTTAACCGATCGTAACGAAACCAATTGCAAAACGTTTTTCACGTCAAATAACCTGTATATAATGTTCAACTTCTTATGCACCCCTATTACATGGGGATGATTCACCCCCGAATATCCAGAATTCTTTTGTATAAAAAAAACTTGCAATCCGATTTCAATAAAACAAACGCCATTTTGCAGAGCAAAAAAAATAAAATTGACGTATTTTTGGGTTTTTCTCAGATTAAAAAAATTAAGGGGGTAAAACACCCTTAAAATGTCAAATTTCATTTTGAGCACTGTCCCCTTCCGATTTCAATATTTTTTTTATAAAATGTAGCTTATCGAAAAATAAGACCACCTATTATTTTTATTGGCTCAAAATTATTTTTAAGGCGTGAAATCAACCCCCAAAGTTGGGCATGTTTTGCATCTGGTAGAGTGTTTCATATAGAAGCACTCAACCGATCGTAACGAAACCAATTGCAAAACGTTTTTCACGTCAAATAACCTGTATATAATGTTCAACTTCTTATGCACCCTTACTTACTGCAGGGGGCTGAACCACCCCCTGACATTCATAATTTTTTGTATAAAAGAAAAATTGTCATTCGATTTCAATGGAAAAACCAACATTTTGAAAAGCAAAAAAAAATTATAGTGAATGTGTCTAGATTTTTCGAATAAAAAAAATTAAGGGGGTAAAACACCCCTAAAATCTCAAATGTCATTTTGCGCACTTAAATGATAAAATTCAATTCAATTGGTCTCATTATCATTGCGTATCGACTTATATGCTAAATAATATTTATTTCGCATGTACATCCGCTGCCCTTCTGACATGCTTCACGTTTATAAAGAAGTGTTGGTATCCGTTCTATTTATATAAGTTTCTATTTTGAACGATTTACGAAAATAAAAAAAAAACTCAAATATCAAAAGAGTCGCATCAGCAATTCACCGCCCAGAATGTAAACAAAGCTGGCTCATGCCTTGCCATATTCTTATTCATATCAAGAACCGCTATAGTGGCTCGACCCCAAGTATTCTTGAAAAAGCCAGTTCGCTCAGGCTAATGTTTGAGGTATATCCGAAAACCAAATAAAAATGCTGTTTTCGTGGTGATGTCAGATCAAACCGCCCACTCAAGATGAAAAAGGTAAAACTGACTTTATATTATTCCAGAAGTTAAGTTGCTGTTCGACTGTTGATCAGTCATTATCGTGTCCGCTATCGTGAATACCGTATTGTTATTAACATGTCCATCAATCCAATGAACGTAATAAGACTGTTGTTTCTTACATTCGAGGTAATGAACATTCCTGACAGTCCTGTTAACAATAATGAAGTGGAATTGAAAGAGAGTTTCGCGGAAATTCTGAAGGCCTCTATGGCAGAGTTCAATCAGTTAGAAATCGTCGAAGATACGACATTAGATTTTCAAGAACCGTTTAGAGATGTCATAGTAGAACCTGTCGAAGATAATGACATCGAATGGGGTCTTGGAGAATCTCCATTAAGCCCTGAAACGTGTACTGACGATGAAGAAGATTTGAGCTACGACTACAAACAAAGAGCTGTTGAGTACTGGAGAAGTGCAAAAACGAAACAAAATAGGAAAATAGAAACAGTCCAAAACCGATTTAAACTCGTTAAATCTGTGCGCCAATTAAGGCGCTGGGCTCAACAAATTAATAAAGGCGGAACTTACAAGGAAAAATTGTCGCGCATTTCTGAATATACAATCGATAATTTAAAAAGCGCCATAGAAGCAGGTCTCATTGTACACGATATCGATCTTCGGAGATGGGCATTACAAGCCCAAAAATTGATTGGGCATGAGAATTTGCGTTTCAGGGCTTCGCCAACATGGATAAAAAAGTTTAAAAAAGTTCATCGAATAACAAGTAGAAAAATAAATAAATTCGTGACAAGAAAGACTCTCGAATCAAAGGACATATTACAAAACGATGCTAATAAATTTGTCTCCGCAGTTCAATTGAAAATTGAGGAATATGGCTTGGAAAATATTTATAATTCTGATCAAAGTGGTTTCCAATTAGAAGTCCATTCAGGGCGAACGTTAACAGAAGAAGGTACAAAACAAGTAGAATGCCTTGTACAATCCGTTTCAGCGACAACCCATAGCTACACCATCCAGCCGACAATATCAGCAGCAGGAAAATTGTTGTCACCTCTTCTGATAATTTTAAAAGAGCCATCCGGGCGGTTGGGGCCAATCGTAGAACGAACCATTTTTCGACCTCCCAATGTTTTTATAAGTGTTTCAAAATCTGGCAAGGCTACATCAGGTACGTTGGTATGTAATATTCAAATATAAAAAATAGATGTGCTATTAATTTTTACATATTGATTTATAGAACATTTCAAAGTATGGCTTCAAGAAGTGTTCTTCCCAAATGTCGGTGAGAAAAGTGTGCTTTTAATAGACTCATGGAGTGGACATTGCCCTAGTGTTGTCACGGAAGTTACACCACATAACAAAGAAATTGTTACAATGATCATACCGAAAGGAACAACAGGGAATATCCAGCCACTTGATGTCTTCGGATTTAGAATTTGGAAAAATTATGTCAGACATTTTTCAGACAGTGTCATGTTACTTGATTATGATTTAAGTCTACATTTACGAAATAATATAATCAAGCTGCAATCTCTAGTACATAATCAATTATCATCTCCGAGGTACGAAAATTTATTTCGATATGCCTGGTTCAAAAGTGGGTACATAGAAGAACGACCTGAGCATTTCGAAAATCCCGTTGAATTCGCTTTTGGTATGTCATCTCAAACACAATGTGAAATTGAAGGCTGCACAAATGTGGCTGTAGTAAGATGTTCATGGTGTAAAAAGTCACTTTGTTTCAAACATTTCTTCGAAGAACATCATTACTGTTCAAAATATAATCATTAAGTTCAGGAATGATAATTGAAACGAAAATTTGAATTGGAATCTATTTTTACTACATGAAAGATTTTAGCGCCTATGTATAACCTATATATATATATTTGTGTACAGACCATGTGTATACAAAAATAAAAAATCGTGAAGCTCACGACCACCGAAGATGTAGGAGTACTCAATTTTTCATATAATTAAAAAGCCGATGTACATGCGAAATAAATATTATTTAGCATATAAGTCGATACGCAATGATAATGAGACCAATTGAATTGAATTTTATCATTTAAGTGCGCAAAATGACATTTGAGATTTTAGGGGTGTTTTACCCCCTTAATTTTTTTTATTCGAAAAATCTAGACACATTCACTATAATTTTTTTTTGCTTTTCAAAATGTTGGTTTTTCCATTGAAATCGAATGACAATTTTTCTTTTATACAAAAAATTATGAATGTCAGGGGGTGGTTCAGCCCCCTGCAGTAAGTAAGGGTGCATAAGAAGTTGAACATTATATACAGGTTATTTGACGTGAAAAACGTTTTGCAATTGGTTTCGTTACGATCGGTTGAGTGCTTCTATATGAAACACTCTACCAGATGCAAAACATGCCCAACTTTGGGGGTTGATTTCACGCCTTAAAAATAATTTTGAGCCAATAAAAATAATAGGTGGTCTTATTTTTCGATAAGCTACATTTTATAAAAAAAATATTGAAATCGGAAGGGGACAGTGCTCAAAATGAAATTTGACATTTTAAGGGTGTTTTACCCCCTTAATTTTTTTAATCTGAGAAAAACCCAAAAATACGTCAATTTTATTTTTTTTGCTCTGCAAAATGGCGTTTGTTTTATTGAAATCGGATTGCAAGTTTTTTTTATACAAAAGAATTCTGGATATTCGGGGGTGAATCATCCCCATGTAATAGGGGTGCATAAGAAGTTGAACATTATATACAGGTTATTTGACGTGAAAAACGTTTTGCAATTGGTTTCGTTACGATCGGTTAAGTGCTTCTATATGAAACACTCTACCAGATGCAAAACATGCTCAACTTTGGGGGTCGATTTCACCCCTTAAAAATAACTTTAAGCCGATAAAAAAAATTACGTGTCTCTTAATTTTCGATGGACTATAACATATATAAAAATTATCAAAATCGGAGGGGGACACCAAAGTACCTTTCCTTGTAAGTAACGATGTTCTCGATATCAGAGTTATGCCTAACAAGCACACGCCTAACAGTGAGTTCACCGGCTTTTAGTCCAGTCACCTTAGGCCATATTTCACAAAGTTTTATTCAAGAGGTGGAGAGGTTAGCCAATTTTTTTGTAAGTTGTTTGGACCCATAGGAATATAGCCCTGAGATTTCGTAAAAATCCATCCTGCATTTTAGCAATAAACAATGATTGAAAAAAAAAAATCGGTTTTTTTGAGTTAACACTTTTGGAACGCGTTCTATCGAAAAAAGTTTCAAATAAAATTTGTTCATCATAATGTCCTCTATGAAAAAGGTTCTATAAAAAAAATACGCTAGCATTGTTATTTAAGCGGTTAATTGCAAATGAACCAACAAATTCACAATTTTTTATTTGCAACCGCAATCAATTGTTTGTTACGATATCGGTTCGAAGTCCATATATGATGTAGGGAAGGGAAACCCCAAGAGAATGGTCCAAGATTTATCGATCTACGAGTTATAGTTTAGCAACAATTCGCGATCTTCGAAAAAACTTTGACCTTCAATAGAATTTGTCGATGAAGGCCCACAGTGTGAAAAAAAATTGAGGAGCTTCGTGTCATCATGTACAAATTATACGGAAATAAGAAATCGTTTTCGTTGATAATAAATACTGTTTTTTGACGATTTTTGTTTTTTGCTTATAAACAAATAGCAATTCTGATCAAAGTTACGAAAATAGCTGAAAATTTTTTTCACCATTCGATGCATTTTTCAAAAACGAACAATTAAAAAAAAAAAAGTCCGAATATCTTGATTACACACCGAGATATGAATATTTTAACGTTTATTCAATTTTCTTTTGTCGTAATTGAGATTTTTTCAAAAATCAAATTCGATAGCCTTCCTTAGGCTTACAGCTACGGGATTCAATAAAATACCGACCTTTAGAAGGAACTGTGTCACTACAGTTATCAACGTATTCCAGTCGATGGCGCGCGGCCGAGCGCGCGGCGCCGGCCGCCCGGCCGGGCAGTTCGGTGGGGGTACCTCCTCTCGCTCCGCAATCCCGCGCGAGCGGCTTAGTTAACAAATTCGATAACTTCCTTCAAAATGGTCGTAGAACAAAACTTTTTTTTTTTAATTTTACCTGACTTTTTCTCGCGAACACGATGGTACCCTTTAAAATCGTGTTCGCCCCATAGCAGACTTGTGATCATCGTTTCTTTAAATATTACATATAACCATGCTTTATAATTATTTTACGGTGAATGGGAAAAGGTATCTCGAATAAATCTTTTAGCCGACACTGTTTCTTTCCTTACAATAAGTTAGTTGTACACTTGAAATATATTTAGTTCCGAAGAAATTAATCGTTATTTTCAATTTTCTTTTTTGAGTTCGAAAGTAAACTGAAAAGAATAACGAATTTCGCATAGAAAATTCTCAGCAGTATTGTTCCTACTTCGGTTAAGAGTGTAATTCCCTGAATCGTACCACTGTCGCGACATATACGCAGGTAGATTCCTACCTGTATTTCGGTCGAAGGACTGTTTGGAATTAGAAAACCTTTGCAGATAGGCTCAGAGAAAGGAGAGAGAGAGAGAGAGAGAGAGAGAGAGAGAGAGAGAGAGAGAGAGAGAGAGAGAGAGAGAAAGAAAGAGAAGGATAGAGATGGAATTATAATTCCCATTCTTATTGGCTGATTTTTATGAGAAGGGGGCCTAGTCATCGTTTCAGCTGGAGCAAATTTTCCCACTGTAAGTAGTGGAGGGGATTCGACAGATGCCCCTTTTTGCTTCAGTTTCGTTCATTCTCGTCTACAAATTCGCCGAGTACAGTTATTCTGTAGTCACAAAGTTACATTGTTTTTTTCCTCAATTTGAAAAACGTGCCTGTGTACTCCAATTTTTGAAAAAGTAAGTTTACCAATTTGTGAATATATTCATATATCACGTTAATTATTATTTCGATATTGTGATTTATGAAACTTGTGATCCTAATGAATGAATCGTGTTACAGGATTTTTACTCGAGTTGCGGACGCATTTGTGTAAGTCAACAACGTTCCTGCGCATTTCTCATCAAATGGCGAAGTTCTGAATAACCCATATTTTGGTAAGTACGAATATTATCCTTAAATAAATCGATGAATTTAGTGAAAGTAATGAACCAATTTGAAAACGTTTCATGAAGCATCGCAATATATTTATATAATATTCTTGATCACAGATTTTTGTACACTTATCCGTGGAGGGTCAAAATAACACGACTCGTACATCAGATGTTCGTGCACAACTCCTAACAATGGCTTCAGTTGTTCGTTTTATTTGCGAGAAATCATTGGAAGAACAAGAAACCTCAACAGTGAAGCGAAAAGGCATCGAATCATTGATTTCTGCTAGCAAAGAAAGGAAAGACAGAAAACACAACCAGTATGTATTGAAGGGCAAAGAATCTATAATTGTTTACTCCAAATGTTATAAATCGTACACACACGCAAGTTCTATTAGAGCTTACTTGCGTAGAAGTGAAGAACCGACCGCGAGTACCTCTACTAGACGTAGTTCTCAAAAATTCGATTTCGAGAATTTATCAAGAGACTCGGTAGAGTCTCGGGACAAATACATTGACAGCTCTGTCGTCTGCTGGCCCGAGGCTCGCCGAGTCTATACTTTCTCTGAATAAAACGATTCGCGGCGGTGGGGGTAAAATTCGCATGTCTTTTCATTTAATTACGAAGCTCAGGATTAGTTTGATATAACGAAAATAGGACTGGAGACTAATTGTCAAAAATGCTTTCGATTGAGCCCAAAATCAGCATGATCGGTGACGTAATTGCTGAGAAAAAACTTTGCACAGGTCAAAATTATCAATTTTTCTATCATTGTGTAAAGGATTTCGACGTGTCTGTATACAACACCATCAAAGGCCTCTTGAAGCCTCTCGAGTTTCTGATTGGTTGGTGTCTGTATCTGTGATAACACCATCAAAGACCCCTTGAAGTCTCTCGAGTTTCTGATTGGTGGGTGTCTGTATCTGTGATAATACCATTAAAGGTGTATGATCTGTAGTTGTGTTCGTTGGATCTCATCATTTTGATGTGAACAAGTGCGCATGCGCATAATGATGCGCAACACGCAACTGCGCAATGAAACGAGTCATGCGCAATGTGTGAATCTGTGTGAAACGGAATTCAAAAAATAAATGATGAAAACAGTGCAGGACGTGTGGAACAGTTTGGTTATAAACAGTAATAAATAACCGGTTTATAACCGTTTTAACGCGCATTCGTCGTAAAATCGGGAATCAGTGACAAAATTCGGAAAAATCAATCGGGATAAGTGATAAGTGACAATAGTATTTATTAAATTGTTTTTTGAGGTTTGAAAGTTTGATAGAAGTTTCGTAAAAACAGTGTGGGATGTGTGAGTTTGGTTAAATAATACTTATAATCGTTGAAACGTTTTTACGTGTTTAATCGCCACTTGTCTATTATTCTTCATTTGTGTCAGGCTAGAAAACATGTGTGATATCCATTATAAATTTGGAACTTTGGTTGAAGAAAGATATATTTTTTTTCCCCCTTTCGATCGCGACTAATTGGAATCTCGTAGCTTAAACAGTATTGAAAATATTAATGTTTTTTCACGAACAGTTGTGAGGTTATAAATATCGTGGTTAGGTTCGATCGACTCTTGGTTACAGTAATAATAAGAAAGTGATGGTGTGAAAGTAGTGAAGTGCTTTTAATCAACTTTCGAACAGTGCCGAAATGAATATGTATTTTTTATTATTGTTAACCCTGCAGTTTTTATTTTCCACACTTAACTCTACGACGGAAACGAAAGCGATCTCTTTTCTCTTTCGTGATTAAATGTTCCTCGTATAAGATTTCTTGAGAAATTATTCTTTTCGTTTCTTTGATAACTATGAAATGGTATACATTGAACTGTTAATCATGATTGGTGTGAATTGATGTAAATTTGGAAAAGAAACTCTATAAAACTAATAATGAGTGTCAAAAAAATGTATATGGCAAAGTTTGTTATTATCATGCCGAGTTTTGAGCAGTGTCTAATATATATTTTTTTTAACTCTACACCGTTGACAATTTATTTTATTGGTTCCTTTCCTCTTTATTATAAAATGTTCCTCGCTTGCCATAATAAGATTTGTACATCATAAAATGTTCCTTGCATGATAATTGTTGGTCCATTTCAAAAGATTTTCGACGTCGTTTTTCTATTCAAAATATGGTCTAGAATCATCTCGCGTTTGATGAATTAATAGACAAATACACTGTTAACCTGCATCTGGATATATATGGATGCATCTGGATGATAACCGTAATAAGTAACGATATATCTTTATGTCAAAATGGCTCATATAATATATCTTTATGTCAAAAGACTATGGCGGTATATACTCCATATCCTGGTATTATCAAAATTTGTATCTTTGGAATGCAACGAATACCTATAGACTCAGGAAATTCTGTGAAGTGACAAATGTACCAAGTATTTCTACTTTTTGGCTCTGATTGTAGCATTATGAATTGAACATTTTGTTATGAAAATTCTTCGGTTGCTCATTTGTCAATGGGATCAAAAATATTGTCTTCGGAACACCATGGATATATGCAAAATTTCAGAATTTTGTTTGGCTCAATATGCTCTATATTTTTTCACATCCCCGCTTTAGTTGTAGCATAATGTATTTTAAAAAATTATTTCAGAAAGTCTTCCGATGTGTTTTTTCTGACATTATCAAAATTTATATCTTTGGATTGCAACGAATGCCTACAGACTTTGGAAATTGTGTGAAGCGACAAATGTACCAAGTATTTCTACTTTTTGCCTCCGATTTTAGCATTATGAATTGAAAATTTTGTTATGAAAATTCTTCGGTTGCTCATTTGTCAATGGGATCAAAAATATTGTCTTCGGAACACCATGGATATATGCAAACTTTCAGAATTTTGTTTGGCTCAATATGCTCTATATTTTCTCACATCCCCGCTTTAGTTGTAGCATAATGAATTTTAAACAATTGTTTCAGGAAGCCTTCCGATGTGTTTTTACTGATATTATCAAAATTTGTATAACTGAATTGCAATGGATACCTATAGACTTTGAAAATTCTGTGAAGCGACAGATGTGCTAAGTATTTTCTCTTTTCGGTTTTGATTATGGTATTAGGAATTCAAAATTTTGTTATGAAAATTCTTCGATTGCTCATTTGTCGTTGGGTTAAGAATTGCTGGCTTCAGAATGCCATGTATATATACAAAATTTCAGAATTTTGTTGGGCCCAATGTGCGCTACATTTTTTCAATTCCCTAATTTAGTTGTAGCATAATGAATTTTGAAAAATTGTTTCAGGAAGTCTTCTTATGTTTTTTTACTGATATCAAAATTTGTATCAATGGATTGCAACGGATACCTACAGACTTTGGAAATTCTGTAAAGCAACAAATGTACCAAGTATTTCCACTTTTTGGCTCCGATTGTGGCATTATGAATTAAAAATTTTGTTATGAAAATTCTGCGGTTGCTCATTTGTCAATGGGATCAAAATTATTGTCTTCGGAACGCCATGAATATATGCAAAATTTTAGAATTTCATTCAGCTCTATTGAGCTATATTTTTTCACTTCCCCACTTTAGTTGTAGCATAATAAATTTTGAAAAATTGTTTCAGAAAGTCTTCTGATGTGTTTTTACTGATATTATCAACATTTGTATCATTAAATTGCAACAGATACGTACAGACTTTGAAATATCTGTGAAGTGACAAGTATGCCCAATATTTCCACTTTTTGGCTCGAATACTGGCATTATTAGGACTTGAAAATTTTATTATGAAAATTCTTCAGTTGCTCATTTTTGGATGGGATTAAAATTTGGCTTCGAAAAGTAATGGCTACATGCAAAATTCATAAACTTTATTGAGCCCAATGCTTGAGTTGTAGCATGATTAATCCAAAAAATTGTCAGAAAGTCTTTGGTTCCTTTTTTTCTGGAAGTATAAAAATTTGTTTCATTGGAACGCAACGTATACTTACAAACTTTGGAAATTTCCTGGAGCAACATGTGTGCTCAGTATTTCTACTTTTTGGCTTCTATTGTGGCATAACGAATTGAAAAATATTTTCAAAAAGATTTGCTCTACGGATGCAACAGGTACAATTCAACTCAATCCATTTTCTTGGGCATAGTACTGATATAAGTTTGCCCGCTTTGTTGAATTTATTGTTTTAAAATATCCATAACATACTTTCTGAACTTTTCAAAATTCAAAGATAATTTTAAAATATCTGTAAGTTCTAGTTTTGAGGCTTTCACGGCCATTATTGTTAGAAATATCAAAAGGGTAGGGGTTAATATGTAGAATAACCAAATTGTTGAACGGTTAATATTTCGAAATTGTAGTATTCATAACATTCGATTAACGATAAATAAGCAATTCGAAGTTTATATTTTCGATAGTATATTAAGTTGAATGCGTATTTGATGTAATATTTTTTCTTTGATCGCGCATTTATTCAAAAATATATATTCAGACTGTCTATATTTCAAATGCAGATTGTCCTAATGTAAGAAGTTTATATTTTCTAAATTCGAAATGGAGAGCAATTCTTTTATTGAGAGACCAAAATATATAGTATGAACAATTCGAAAGTGAATTTTTCGAATGACTACAAATTAGAAGTACAGAATAGCGAACGTTGTGAAGCACGAAGAATGACAAGCAATACTTTACAGCCCAGAGGCTCTCGCTATTTCGACCGTTCGACTTTCTAGTGTTTCGCTATTTTGACCACATCAATATTTTGTCTGTCGTTAAAATATATTTGAAATTGTGAATATTCATAATATTGCCGATTTCAGTATTTGACGACTCGAATGTGTAATAGTCGAACTTTTGTAAAATCGCTATTCCAGCCTTCGTCATTTGGGTTACTATTATATTTTGTTTTTGACGTAATTGTATTTCGCGCCTCTTCCGATAGACCACGATGTAGTTCCCCCACTATGCCCGAATAACCACACGATTTATAGCCAACTAGGGACTTTTTCGTTGCTAGCTGGCGGCTCCTGTACTTACGTTCATTCTTCTTCTGTGTGCCGAAGAAGTCACACGTACTCCGTAATAATGACGTCTGATACCTCGAGTGATAGTGAAAATAAAGAAAATGTTATCGAGAAACGTTTGAGGAAGCTCGAGAAACTCATTAAAAGGAAAAAACATAGTAAAAAACGAAAGAGTAGGTATTAATCCCGTATACGTTTTTTCTAGGTTATGTCACCGCGTGGCCACAGCGCCTCAAGGTTTTTCAATTTGTTCTTGGTCGAAATTTTGACGAAATCGACATATTGTCACTCATGTAGGCTCTAACCTACATGAGGAAGAGTTTTACTCGGACACGAGGACCAGTAGAAAACATCGTACTCTGTCAGGCCCTAACTTGTACAGCGCATACGTTCGCTGTGACAGGCTCTAACCTTCACAGCGCGTACATTTTATGTACAAAATTTTATGATTGTGCATCCTCGCCAGGTCGTCGTCGTCGTCGCTCAAGTTCGTCAGAGACGGATCGTGGAAGGAAAAGGAGAAGGTCGGAAAGCTGGTCAGAAAGAGAGGATTCTCGAGAAGACGAAATTGTCAAAATTCATGAACCGACACATGTGGACGTTTCGGCCGGACAGCGAGCGCTCGCGATGGATTCTCAGGTCGCAGCAGCATCAAATTTCACTCCGTGTGATAAGGATGCAGGAATTATCGCTAACCAAACTGCTCCTAGTAATGAAGGGCAAGAAGGTATATCGTTTAACAATTTACCTGAAGGCGATTCAGCGATTGATGCTAATATTCTTGAGCTGATGGGCAAGAGAGTTTTAGAAACTCGAACAATGGGTGACGCAATCCCAACTGAATTGGCAGTAAGGTGGGAGGAAGTCGTCAGAAAAGGTCTTCTCTCCGAGGAACTGTCGTCACTCGTAAAAAAGTATTCACCGCCAAAAAATGCGACATTTATAGATCCGCCGCAAATCAATCCGGAAGTTAATATCTCTCTTTCGGAAACTAACAGAAAGAGAGATGAGAGGATTGTCGCAAAACAAATGAAGATCACCGCATGTCTATCGGCCATTGGTAGAATGTTTCAGGCGGTTCTCTGCGAAAAACAGGAAAAACTAGTTCTCCTGGAACACTTGAGTGACGTCTCTCGCCTCCTGACGGACCTTCAACACGACGAGTCCTCGGTCAGGAAAAATTTGATTCTCGCCAATTTGAACACGCCATTCAAGGAGGTCTTAGCGTCGGCAACGGCGGACGAATATTTGTTCGGCAAGGGTCTAGACGAACAAATCAAGGCTGCGAAGATGCTCGAAACGGCGTCTCGCGAATTGAAGGCGAATCAGTCAACGGTAAATTCTAAGGCGTCAAAAAACGCGAAAGTCCCGCCCCGACGTCAAAATGGATCACAATTCCACAGACCGTCAGAAGCGGGCGGGAGGAAACCGTATACATCGAGGAATCTCAACAACATCTCGAGACAGAGAGACAACCATCGTCGAGAGGTACCCAAGAAGAGACCGGAACATCGTCGTTACAGGAAATAGTAATCCAGCCTGTAAGTAAGATCGCAGGCAGACTACGCCTTTTTGAGAAGGAATGGCGTAAAATAACATCGGACAAGCGCATTTTATCTTGGGTCAAAGGATATAAGATTCCATTCTTATCGATGCCGTACCAGACTTTTGCTCCAAAAGAACGTTTGTGGACGGATAAAGAAAAAATGATAATTTGCGATCTAATAGAAGCTTTACAGAGTAAAGGCGCAATTGAAAAATGTCAAACCAGTGAAGGACAGTTCCTGTCCGATATTTTTGCCGTCCCGAAATCTGATGGGGGTTTTAGATTAGTTTTAAATCTTAAAAGACTCAATGAGTTCGTCGGAACTGAACATTTTAAATTAGAAGATAGAAGAACAGCGATTAATCTAATGAGTGAGGGGTGTTTTTTTAGCAACTCTCGACCTAAAAGACGCTTATTACACTATCGCAGTCGCTGAGTCTTATAGGAAATATCTCAGATTTTATTTCGAAGGCGACCTTTTTGAGTTTACGTGCTTACCCTTCGGACTTTCTACGGCACCGTATACTTTTACTAAAATCTTAAAGCCAGTCGTGACCAATTTGAGAGGGAGAGGATTTTCTTCAATTATTTATCTGGATGATCTTTTACTTATAGAAGAATCCTCTTCTCGATGTAAAGAAAATACACGAGCCTCGATATCCTTGCTCGAAAGTTTAGGGTTTGTGATTAATTATAAAAAATCACAATTGATTCCGTCTAACGAGTGCAAATTTTTAGGATTTTGGTTTGACTCTAAGAAAATGTCGATAAAACTACCAGAGGAAAAACAAACAAGAGTAATAAATCTGGCTCAAGGATTGCTCCGTAAAAACAGCGTGAAAATTAGGGAATTTGCGTCCTTCGTAGGGACTGTTGTGTCATGTTGTCCGGCGGTTCCCTATGGATTTGCGCATATTAAAGAATGCGAAAGATCGCAAGTTTCAGCGTTAAGGAAAAATGGAGGGCATTTCAATCAGATTATGTCCTTGTCTTTAGAGATTAAAAAAGATATTAGTTGGTGGATAGAAAAAGTTGTTAATGCTGAGAATTCTATAAGACCTCCGAATTTCGTCATGGAAATTTGGAGTGATGCATCGAATTCAGGTTGGGGAGCGATCTGTGGAACAAAAAAGACTCACGGGTTTTGGAGCTTTAGAGAGAGAGAAAAGCACATCAATTTTTTAGAGTTATCGGCAGCCTTCTTTGGATTAAAATGTTTTGCGAGTCTTTTGCGTGGTTGCGACATATTGTTGAAACTTGATAATACGACCGCGATAGCATATTTAAATCGTATGGGAGGAACTCGTAATCAAGACCTAGCAACATTAGCAAAAGCAGTATGGGATTGGTGTGAGAAACGGCAGTTGAATGTCGTCGCGTCTTTTATTGGTACCAAAGAAAATTTCGAGGCCGACTATCAGTCGAGACAAACTGAAAAGGAATCTGAATATGCGTTAGCAGATTGGGCATTTGACGAGATCGTTAGAACCTTTGGAGATCCCGACATAGATCTTTTCGCATCACGTATCAATGCGAAATGCGACGATTATATTTCTTGGTTATATGATCCAGAATGCATGACCATCGATGCGTTCACTGTCTCGTGGTCTAGGTTTTCATTAGGGTACGCGTTTCCGCCTTTTGCCTTGATATCGAGAGTTTTGAGAAAAATTCGAGATGATAAAGCGTCAGTTATCTTAGTAATACCGGACTGGCCCTCTCAGCCATGGTACCCCAGATTTCGCGAAATGATTTCTGGCCGACCATTAATTTTTCCTCCAAGTAAAGACTTACTTTGTTCTTCTACCAGGGAACCTCATCCGCTGTGGAAGGACCTTTCCCTGGTGGCAGGGAGGTTATAGTGAGAGCATTCCAAGCAAGACATGTCCCAGAAGGAGCACTGGAGTTGATGATATCATCGCTTCGTCCATCTTCGTTAAAACAGTATGACTGCGCTTTGCGAAAGTGGTGGTCGTTTTGTCGAGAAAAAATTATCGACCCCTTCAAACCGCCGACGGAGAAGATTATCGAAATGCTATCCGAACAATTTAAAAAAGGAGCAGCGCATGGATCATTGAACTCCCTTAGGTCAGCGATTTCCTTGATTGTCGGCCCGCACGTGGGACAAGATTTTCGTATTAGACGACTATTTAAAGGAATATCGGAGCTTCGACCATCGAGACCGAAATACGAACATACATGGGACCCCAAAATCGTCCTAGATTATTTCGACAAGCTAGGTGCAAACGAGGAAATTTCTTTGAGGTTATTGTCGGGAAAACTCATTACTCTTTTGGCTCTTATTACGGGACAGCGGATGCAAACTCTCTCACTAATCAAGCTGCAGAATGTGGAAAGAAGTCATGACACAGTGCAAATCAGAATACCAGATTTGATTAAAACGTCTGGTCGTAATCGCTCGCAACCACTGCTGTTGTTACCGAAATATGCTTCGAATGAGAAAATTTGTATCGTGAAAACATTGGATACATATTTACAACGTACAAAGGACTTACGAGAGGAAATTGACTCGTTATTTATCTCGTTAAAAAAGCCAGTTCGAAGAGTTGCTGCTGCAACTTTAGCGAAATGGACAAAAGAGGTTTTGAAAGCCAGTGGCGTGGATACGCAAATATTTACGGCGCATAGTACGCGTCATGCCTCCACCTCAGCCGCAAAACGAAAAGATATTGGAATCGATAGCATCAGGAAGGCAGCAGGCTGGTCGGAAAATTCCCAAACCTTCGCTCGTTTTTATAACTTGCCAGTCTTGCCGAAAAAAGATGCGTTTGCTAACGCTATTTACGAAAATGTTTGAAATAATAGTGGAGTTCACAAATATTCTATTTTGAATTACAAAGAAAGTTCAGTTTATTTTGTCTTATCAAAGAAAGATTGTTTTAATTCAGTTATAAAGTAAGATTGTTTTGTCTTCTCCAAAACGTTATGGTGTAAGTTTCTCTAAAATGTAACGTCATTTTACGAACAAGAGTTGCTTAGTACAACCTGGTTTTCGTTGTCGTTGTTCTTTGAATATCTACATCGTGGTCTATCGGAAGAGGCGCGAAATACAATTAGATGATTAAACGAACTTACTTGGAAGTGAAGTTCGATCATAATTGTATGTAGCGCCTCTTCCGATAGACCACATCCCACCCTAAAATCTGCTTAAAAGACAGATCCCTTATCCATTTTAAATGATGAACCCCTTTTACGACAACACTTTGAAAATATGAACGTAAGTACAGGAGCCGCCAGCTAGCAACGAAAAAGTCCCTAGTTGGCTATAAATCGTGTGGTTATTCGGGCATAGTGGGGGAACTACATCGTGGTCTATCGGAAGAGGCGCTACATACAATTATGATCGAACTTCACTTCCAAGTAAGTTCGTTTAATCATCTAAATATACTTCAAACTCTAATTTCTCATTTTTTTTAGTTTCCAACATAAAGGCAATAATAGAAATAATCTGTCTACATACTACTATTCTTCAATTAAAAAATTCGCAGTTTTAGCCGTTCGAAGTTTTAATCGTTCGAAAATCTTACTCCCACCCTATCAAAATTTGTATCATGGGAATGTAGCCGATACCTACAAACTTTTAACATTTTGTGAAGCGACATGTGCACCAAGTATTTCCACTTTCTGTCTCTGATTGTGCATTATGAATTGAAAAATGTATTACAAAAAGTCTTCGGCTGTTCATTTTTGGATGGGATTAAAATTTCTGTCCTCGGAACGCAATAGATACATCCAAATTTTCTGAACTTTATTGGGCTTAAATTGCACTATGTTTTTTCACATTTCCACTTTAGTTGTGGCATAATAAATTTAAAAAGTTGTTTTAGAAAGTCTTCGGGTGCTCTTCTTCTTTTGATAGTATCAAAATTTGTATCATTGGAATGTAGCGGATATCTACAAACTTTGAACATTTTGTGAAGATGAGACATGTGTGCTAAGTATTTCCACTTCTTAGCTCCGATTATGGCATAATAAATTGAAAAAATTTTATTCCAAAGGCTTTCCTCTACAGTCGCTCTGGTTTTGATGGTATCAAAATTTGCTCAAAGCTTCATTTCATTCTTTTGGGTACGATCCTGGTCTGAGTTTGTCCGCTTTGTTCAATATATTGTTTTGGAGTTCACATAACATACTATTTGAACTTTTCTATATTCAATGAGAATATTGATTCCACCTTGTTAATAAAAATAAGAATGAAAAAATGCGTGAACTTTTTTCACAATAGATTCAATATGTTTTCTCTAAACATACATGAAGCTGGTTTCTTATTTTATCATTAATCAAAAATGAAAAATTTCGAAAAAAGTCGCTCCATTTTTATCAACAAGCTGAAATAAGCGTAATATTTTTTACCAGAAATCTACAAATATAACAAGGAGATACTGCTGTTTAATATGTTTCTTTGATAAACACAAATTCAACTAGCTACAAATTGTATGGAAAAGTTCTGACTGCTCTAATCTAGCTCTCAAAAGCTTTGTAAATTTTTGTATCAGACTCCAAGTTCCCGACTTATTTTAGCCTGATTCCAGAAAGGTAAAGCGAAATGTGAAAAAAATTTGACTGGCTCGAGAATAAAAAAAAATGCCAAATTGAAAATTCCAAAACACGTGTCCCTTTATTTCATGGGGAAAAAACCTGACTCAAAGTAGAAGGGGTCAGGGTTTGGAAACGAAAAAGCGATAATTTCCCAATATAACCTTTTTCTAATCTATATAAAGCGAGATGTTTGAAAAGAACGAGAAAAAACGAATCATATCATGCATAAAAATCCCGCCGTTCCCATATTTTTCCACGAATATACTGTAACGTTGTACAAAAATCCATACTCACCTGTTTCATGGCGGAGACCACCACAGCACTCGTCTTCCTCAAACGCTGAGAAATCGATATTATTATTAGAAGGGATCCCGAACGTTGTTATAATTTATCCTACGCAGCCCTCAAAATTGTATACATTGTCCTGCGATCCAGGCTAAACTAGCTCTCGAAATTGTATCTGCCCGCCGTATAAAAATTCTGTCTCCGTTAAGCACCGTCCAAAGTATTTCCGCGTCTTGCGCGCCCGTCGAGGTCACGAACAACAACTGCAAGATATTGAAAAGGAATAAGACAACGCACACAACAAGGAGAAACGAAGAGCCCAACAACAATCGCGTTTTCGCCACAACGAGACCCCCAAGAATCAACAACCCCTAGTCCCATCCCCAGGAACACAAGAATCCGTTCGCTATCACCTTCCCTCCCCGCTTCAAGAATTTTCCCCTCCCCCCTTCTGTAAGTCCCCTCTGTTCCGAACGATAAAATTATATAAAAAAAATAGTAAATTCACTCACCAACGGTAAGAGAAATATTCTCTTACCAGGGAAGGAAAACATCGCAGTCCTGGAGCCAAGTCGTGAGGACCTAACCTCAAACCGTCATCGCTATCTCGAGGTCGGACAAGCAATCCATGGATCTCGAGAGAAAAACACAGTCCCACGGCGTCGAGGTTCCTACCGGTCACCATCCCAGGATCGTCGACCCCTGGACAACCCCGTCGGCGCGACGAAAAATATCGAAAAAGTCCTCGAAGGACAAGTCAACACGCGCGCACAGCCCAGACAGCAAACAACAAACTTCGAGAAGATTCAAGCCCGCGCGCCATTTCGAGCCAACGACACGGCGGCGCGCTAGATCAGTACGCCGAGACACAGCGCCCTCTTCGCCTACATCGAGTCGAACGCCAAACTCGGAGCAGAGTCCCCTCTACCCTCCCCACTCCCCTTACCTACGAACGAGTCCACGTTTGAAACCAACAGGCACGTAATTGGGTACCGAGTTCGCGCGCGAGGAGAAATTCCCCCCACCAGCGAGTCACCCGCAAGGAAAGCGCGAGAGGGCGAATCTCCTAAAGAACTCTCCATCACGACGCGGCGGGAGTACCGTAGCTTTCGAGACGAGCGAAAATAAAATTCAAAAAAAAAACGAAAATTGCGAGCCTCCGATCCGGCAGGACTAAAGAGGATCGAGCGAGACTCGTGGACGATTTGTGGAGCGATAAAATAAATCCACGAGATTAAAAGTAAGTCGTTTTTCGTTCCTTGCATTCGCGACGCGTGGAAGCTCTCGTCGGCCATAGTAGCCATTACACGCTGTACGACGCGTGGCCCTGCCAGATTTTTGAGTTGTATTTTATTAATTTTTGGAGCCCTTCTGGCTTATAAGCTCGACCCCCTTTTGTTGTTGATTAATTGCGGAAACTAATTAAGTGCGCGACGAGTGCTGTGGTGTTAATTTAAGGTCGTTATTTAGTGATTAATCGAAGCGTGCTTTTCCCCCTCCCTTCCGGTGCTATAGACAAGTCCCGTCGTTCGGTCACGCGTTGGCCGAAACGAACCAAACATTTTGTACGATCTTTTCTAGTGACATTTTTTTTTCTTTTCTTGCGTCGCCATTACGGCAATTACCAGTGACTTAATTGTTATTATTTATCTCTTTTTAATTTGTTTGCGATTGGTTCGCACCACCCAATATTACTGGCGCCGATTAGGCCTTATTCCATTTTCGTCGTCACGCCATTGTTTGTCGGCGTATAGTCACGTGCACGACCTCGCGACCAAACAGTACTTTCGTTCGATTTATTATTTTATTTTTTTTTCTCTTTATCTCGTCGTTGTCACACGAGAGATACTTAGCTTTGCGTAAATTGTAACAGGAATTAAGTCCTCATTTTGTTTTTCTATTTTGTTATTTTCTCTCTCCCCCGTCGAACCAATTGTTCGAAAGTTCACGGGTATTAAAATAAGACGCCTGAGCTATCAGGGACCCTCTGTCCTTGAGATATTATTTTTTTTTTGAATAGTTATTCATGCTCCGAGCTAGGCCCAATTAGTTAGAATTATTATTTCCCCTTTTTATGTTTGTGACCCCTTAGACCTAAGTTCCATAATTTGTGATAAAAAAAAGGAGAATAAGAATTATTTCTTTTGTTAATTTTTTTATGTTAAAAATTAACTGGCGCCCAATGAATTAAAGTATTATTTTTGTTTGCCTGTGCCATGAATAAATTATTTTTGTTATCTTGATTCTCCCAACAAATTTTGTGTTCCGTTTTCTTTATTGAAATTTATTTCTCCCCATTTATTTTCTTTCCTATCTTTTTTTTCCTATTCTCTTTATTTTTTTTTGTTGTTTTCTTTCTTGGCGATTTTGTGGCGAAATACGTCACAATACATACACTGCAAAAACATTTCTTGCAAAAATCCCTGAGAAAATCAAATCCTATCAAAAACTAAGAAAAGTGACCACTCTCAAAAAATGTATCAAATAAATTCAAATCACACAAAACAAAATGAGTTAATCCTCGCGAAAAGCTAAAGTTGGGTTTCGCAAAGAGTAATAAAATAAATTGAGCTATACTAAAATATATGTGGCCAAGTACGGGAGGCTTTATCGTGTGACATAAAATCTTCAAATAATGTTGAATGTTGATAGAGAAAAGAATCAAGTTCGAAAATGCAGTTGTTTTACCAACCAGAATGAAAATAAAAACTCTGTATCAATAAGAGTCCGAAGCAAAAAAAGATTGCAAATGAAAAAAAATTAGATGAAAAAGAATTTCGGCCGTAGTACTTGGCGAGGTTGTCACCATGACCGATACATTATATAAATTAAGTGAAAAAACATTCGTCAAGTACTTCGGCCGAATTTTTTTTTAATCTAATTTTTTTCTATGTTTTATAAAACAATTTGTAAGTCAAGGATGATGCATCATATTATTCCGTCATTTCATCTTTGAAAGAATAATAATTCTGAGGCTCCTGACAGTAAAGTTAAATATAATTATCTATTTATAGCTTAGACCGAAATTGCTAATATCCTCGCTGCCATTTCGCCCATGAATGCGTTATTCTAATACACAACTTGAAAGCTAATGATAAAGTATTTAATTTTCTGAATTTTTTCCTTGGTGAAAAACTGGTACTTGAGGTCTCTTCTACCCCGATAACCAAAGCTGACGTTCAAAAGTATCTAGCGTTAGACTAACGCTAGAATCGGGTCATACTCCAGCATTATGTGACGTATTAATCGTAAGTTTCTACTGCCGCATTTCGGTCTTTCTTTTGCGTTAGTAAATAACGTTACTGACTGACGTTTTACTAACGCAGACGTGACGTTATTCAGTGCTGTTGTTTTAACGGCACTCTAGCGTTAGGTTGTAACCGCATTCTAGCGTTAGGTTATAACAGCATCCTAGTATTAGGTTTTAACAGTCTAGCGTCAGCTTGTGAGAGTATTCTAACGTTAGATTATAGCAGCATTCTAGCGTCACGTTTCAATAGTATTCTAAAATTCCATTTTGAAAGCATATCGTACGATTGAAATCTAACCGAACGGTGCTATCACATTATGCCATTTCAGGTAAACACAAGTATTCACTAATTAAATATTTCCAAATTATTCAATTAGCTAACTTTGGATTGTAACGAAAAATAATTCAACTAAGATAAGAAAATACTAATTTTGTATATTAAAATAGTATGGCAGTTGAATTATCATTTGAATGTAGAAAATGTGTAATTTAGTAAAATGTTCCTCATTTAATTAAATTTTTCATTACAATTCGAAGTTAACTATTTAAATTAACCTCATTTGGAGAAAAATAGAGAATTTTTTAAATTTCTGGGACATGTATTTTGTCCGAGATACATTTTAGTATCCCCATCCCCATTCAGTAGCTTGCAAATCGAAAGGTACGAAAAGTAGTACCTCTCACTTGCTCGAGAAATTGTATTCGCAACCCGGGATATAACCCGTGGTATTTTAAAGTTTGGTATATGACCGTCTTTTCAGGCGGCCGTGGTGTCTTTCGACTCTGGCAATATATGCTCGTCCGGGGGACTATGCGTACGCGGGTTGAGTCTCGACGCTCTGCGCCACGCTGTGGCCGGAGCTAGAAGCTTCAATACCCGTACTCACTGAAAGTAAATTGTACCATCATGTTGTTACGTGGCGCTTGGTTGATGCGTATCTAGCGTTCACGGTAACGTCACAGTGATGCAATATTTATGGCATTGTAATAACTATTCATAACACAAATGGGGTGTAGAGTATTTACTTCACGTGATGTTACGTCAGAAGATCCCTAACTTATACTGTCCTACTGCTCCCTTTCCGGAAAAGAAATGGCTCACTAACTCATTGCAAATCTGGATCCTTTGAAACTTCGTTTTTTCAGCAAAGAAATAGAAATATCTATTAGCTGTTAAACGGCAACCATAGGTGTTATTCACTGAAGCGTTCTTTAAAGCGCTCTACCAATCATTCAGTTGGTAAAAATTCTACTACACAATTTTCTCCAACAGAGTTGTTTTTCGAGAAAAATTAAAGTTACCCGTTGTTATCTATTCATTACAGAATAAGGTACAACTTATAACAATTTATTGTTTTTCTTGATGTTATGTATGGATTGGAATAAGATACTTGAAATATTAATGAAACATAAATTTATAGACATATATATGTGGGGCATTCCATGCCAAACCGGCCAGTCCATGACCTCGACCATTTTTGATTTTGTCGAATTTTTTTCATTTTCAAGTAACTACTGAACGGAGTTTTTAGGAATTTTTTTAGATTTTTATCTCAGCCTGTTTAAAAATAATGAATTTTTCAATATTTGGCACGAAATTTTTTTAAATGCTCATAACTTTTTCAGCAACAGAGATATCAAAATAAAATAGAAAGAAATTTTTTTCGTCTTGAATTGTAGTTTCGTAAAAAAAATACAAAAAAATTATCAAAAGGCAATTTCATATGTTTTTTTTAGTTTTAATCCAAAAATATTTTTTTTTTCAAAACTTGGACCGTTTTGATTTTTTTGAAAAAATTCACCTTTTTTGTAGACATATTTTTACATGTCTCGAAAAATTCACAGCTTGCGATATCCATCCCTTTTATTTTTTTCTCATTTTTTACCACGTGTAAACCAATAATAATTATTAGTTGTCAATCCTGAATTATATTTTTTTATTGTTTTTTTTTCCACGCATAATTCTATTCCTCAAGAAATTATGGATGAAAAAAATTAATAAATAAATATTGGAACTGATTTCCATGTGTTTTTCAGTTTTCAACCAAACATTTACTTTCACATCTTGGACCATTTTGATTTTTCTGAAAAAATTCACCATCTTTCACGACATATTTTTACACGTCCCGCAAAATTCGCAGCGTATGATATTCATGAGTAAGGATTAATAATTGATAATCATTCGTTTACACATGGCAGAGAATTGAAAAAAAAATAGAATTTATGGATATCACACGCTGCGGATTTTTTGGGATGTGTAAAAATGTGTCGTGAAAAATGTTGAATTTTTTCAGAAAAATCAAAATGGCCTAAGTTGTAAAAAAAAATGTTTGGTGGAAAACTAAAAAAAACATGAAAATCAGTTCCAATATTTATTTATTATTATTTATTTTTCATTCATAATTTCTTGAGGAATGGAATTATGAGTGGAAAAAAAAACAATAAAAAAATATAATCTAGGTTTGACAACTCTTTATTACTGATTTATACGTGATAAAAAATGAGAAAAAAATAGAAGGTATGGATATCACAAGCTGTAAATTTTTCGAGACATGTGAAAATATGTCTAGAAAAATGGTGAATTTTTTCAAAGAAATCAAAACGATCCAAGTTTTGAAAAAAAAAAAATATTTTCGGTTTAAAACTAAAAGAAACATAAGAAACTGACTTTTGATCATTTTTTTATATTTCTTTTATGAAACTACCATTCAAGGTGAAAAAAATCATCTTCTATTTTATTTTCATATCTCTGACGTTGAAAAAGTTATGAGCATTTCAAAAAATTTCTTGCGAAATTTTGAAAAATGCATTACTTTTAAACGGGTTGAGATAAAAATCTAAAAAAATTCCTAAAAACTTCTTTCAGTAATTACTTGAAAATGAAAAATTTTTGATTAAAGGTCGAGATCTCCCCAAACCGTCCTCGATTATCGTCTTCATGAATCAAGAAGATGCTCACGAACATACGTATGTGCAATGTCCGTATTTTCGACGACGCAAAGTGTAGTTGCCGATGCTCTGCAATCTCCTTGGGGACTGATTTCAGGCCACGATATGACCGAAGAAATGTTATGCGTGATGTTGGATCCTCGATATGTGCATTTGTCGAAAATAGCGGTAATATTCGCAATACATTGGAATGAACACAAAAACTATGACACGATGTGATCCGTCATATAGATATTATATGGACTGATATACGAAGACAATGACCGGTACTTATTGACAGTACGAAGGTCGAGCAAGAAGTGTCGAGACGAAGGATCACTCACTGGAATTCTCCGTGAGTGTAAATTGCAAAAAGGGGAAATTCGATGATACGTTATTATAATTATGACTTACGCACATTTCGAATACTACGTATACAAACACACCTATAGTACAATAGATAGACTGCGCAAAGATTATACGCTACAAACTTTTATTTTTTTGGCAATATCAAGCGTCTCCGAGAAAAGTACGAATTTGCTTTTCACCTATCGCTCTCGCACTAACGCAACTGATAGAATGTCTTAATTCGACCAGCTTCTTTTATTTTTATGTAGATTCCGGCATAACTTTTCATCTGGGTCATCAATTTGGATGAATCTTTTTTGTTTGAAAGATGGATCTCTCGAGGTGGTCCCATATTAATTTTGTCACCATCCGATGATGATGGTAAACTTTGATATTTTCATAAGACATCTTTTTTAATGTCTTTTAATCACAATCCTTTTTTTTTACAATCCAAAAATCTAGTATATTATTAAACAAATCATTTCGTGTACTACAAAGTCTATTTTAAAGAGTATGCCATAACTTTATCGCGCGAAGACAACTGAAAAACAAAACATAATGAACTATTTTACGGAAAAAACCGACTTTGAAAAAGCTCTAAAAAGGAAATAATAAATGTATTGAAACTCAATATTCAATACTCAATACTACTTTTTAGCGCTTTTCCGAAGACAATTATTTTTTGCAATTGAAAAATAACACTGCTTTCCGAAATCACTTTTTGTAAATGTGCGTAAATTTCGTAAATTTCTGTCAAAAACTGAGCTCAATCGCCCAATATTTAGAGGTGGCTATATCGACTTTTATGTATTTTTTTAATTTTTTAGATTTTCAATCGATTTCATTTCACGTAAATGTGATCACGGCATCAAATTACAATGTGAATCTCGTTCGACTGCAGTGTCGCAGAAAGAGAGGTCATCGCGTATGAAAAAGAAGTCATCATACATATTGAATCACAAGAAACAATAAATAGAAAAATT
The DNA here is from genome assembly GCA_963989365.1 of Rhimphoctona megacephalus. Classification (NCBI taxonomy): domain Eukaryota; kingdom Metazoa; phylum Arthropoda; class Insecta; order Hymenoptera; family Ichneumonidae; genus Rhimphoctona; species Rhimphoctona megacephalus. Next base: position 7,637,773 of record OZ022418.1, on the reverse strand, counting down.
GTTGGATTTAAAAAAAAACTGACACCCGAAAAGTGTATATGCAAGAACACATAAAACAAAAAAAAAATTTAATTGTCAAAAAAAGTAGTGAACCTTGAACAGTATCGGGTAAAAACTTCATGAATAAAAAAAGAGAAAAGTCATTCAATCAGTAAGTCATTAAGTTTTTCTGCTGTATATTAATTGACGGTAGGACAAGTACTTTGCATGCGAAAATTAAAAATCAAAAAGTAATAATGGAATGTTAAATGGACGTACGGAGAACAGAGGTAATGAGAAATACGTATAACGTAGATAAAATTAACAAATATTATAATTATATTCGAATTTAGCTGTGTTCTAGAGTCATCCCCCTTATTTATTCAATGACTTGACCCATCAGCGAGTGCGCTGCTTACACCTTAAATGTTGGTGACACAATAAAAAATTTTCTTACATGTTTAGTTTCAAGTATTTGGTTTAGTAAATAAGACATTAAAAATTATTTTCCCACGGTAATTGTGACTTTTAAACATTTTCATTCCTTGAAAACACAAAGCATAAAGATGATTGATACTAAAAAATCTAAAATAAAATTTTTAATATTTTTTTTTTCATTTTTTAACTTTTTCATCATACAGAAGATTCAATTTCAAGATGATAGAAAAAAATTCAAACGCTCATGCTATTTGAAGTTTTCGAGTAAATATCGTTTGAACCCTTTGAAGCACACATTTTTCCTTACGTGCAATTAGCTCAAAACTTTGTACTCAGGGGTTTTCGGGGTCGCTGATTACAAATCTGCACTCAAAATTTGGAAATTCAAGATGGCGGATCCAATATGGCGGTCTATAACTGCGAAGCATATACATTTTTCCTGACATAAGATCTACTTCAAATTTGGGATCCAGGGGTTCTTTGGGTCGCCGATTACGAATCCGAGCTCAAAATCCAGAAATTCAAAATGGCCGATCCAATATGGCGGACCAAAATGCTCAAAGTAGCTTGATGAAAATGAAACTCTGTATGCAGGGGTTTTTTGAGTCGCTGAATATGAATCTCAGTTCAAAATTGAACAATAAAAATGGCTGTTCCAATATAGGATAATGAAACACAAAAACTGGCTTGGTCACTGATACTAATCTGAGCTTATAATTTTATAATAAGCTTTATAATAAGCTACTGTGCTTATAATTATATAATTTAAAAAAATAAAAAAAAATAAAAAAGTAAAAAAATAAAAAAGTAAAAAAAAAAGAAACAAAAAAGTAAAAAAATAAAAACGTAAAAAATATAAAAAAATGTGGAGCTAGAAACTTGCTACGTCCTCGCCGTTAGCTCCGAGTAATGCTAAAAGCGTAGTTTTATTAGAAATTCAGTGCAGTAGAATCAACATATTGAGTAACTGCGATCTTCTAGTAATTCCAGTAAAATCTCCGGTTTTTGTTTGCCATATTGGATCCGCCATTTTGAATTTCTGGATTTTGAGCTCAGATTCGTATTCAGTGATGCCATAAACCCCCGAATACCGAGTTTCATCTTCATCAAGCTACTTTGAGCATTTTGGTCCGCCATATTGGATCCGCCATTTTGAATTTCTGGATTTTGGGCTCGAATTCGTAATCAGCGACCCAAAATACATCTCCGAATTCATTTTTTGTTTATTGTTTACCTGCCGGATTAGCTACAATTACATTTATTATCTAAAAAACGTGTTTTTTTGTACTGTAGCTATTATTAACATCCACTAAATGAAACATAAACCCTTGGTAGTCATATTGTAGTAACAATTGATCTCCTAACATCCTAAATATACATTTACATTCGTCGTTATGCACTAAAGGTTTTTTTAATTGAAGAAAAACGGAGTGGAAGTAGGTGACATACCAGTATATCACTATGCTTCAAAGGGTTAATGAAAGTGTGAGAAAAAATTTCATGGTGCGACCAATGACATTTAATAGTTCATTATTACTTTTCGATTTTTAACTTTCGCATGCAAACTACTTTTCCGAATGCCAATTTACATTGACCAGAAAAATTGAACGACTCCTTCTCTATTTGTATGCATCTGTTTCATTTTCGTTCAATTATTATGTCGCATTTTTCGGAATTCGCTACTATTTTTGCAGAAAAAAAGTTGATTCAATAGCATTGATGTTATTGTTCAAAGATATTTCGCTGATTCAACCGCAGTATTCTCGATCAGAAGAAATATGCAGTATGATCTAAATATTCTAATCATATTTTTATTGGAAACCCATAGTGAGACATCCTGTTCATTCGACAATATTTTTTCTTAGCGAAGGTCGTTACAATCTTTGCATTCGGGAGTATTTCTGTTTTTCAGAAAAAAAATTTTAAACTATTTCAGAAAATTGTTTATTTCAAACTATTTCTAGTTCACCACCGTTTTTTTACAATCAGCTTTCTCATTTTTTATTTTTAGTATTCCCGTGTACACATTTTTCAAGTGTGAGGTTTATTTTTGAGTTAAGCAATTTTTCTATTTTGTATTTCTCGGGATGCAATATGTATTACGACTCAACTTTTTTTTCATCGTTGATTACCTCCTTCGTAGCAAAACAGTAGTCGAACAAGATTTACAGTGTAATTTAATGCAGTGATCATATTTACTTGGAATTAAATCAATTTGAAAATTAAAATAATTAAAAAATACAGTCAAGTCGATATAGCCACCTCTATAGATATTAGACAATTGAGCTCAGATGTTCACAGAAATTTTGTTTCATGAATGTCTAACAGTAGCATGTGAATCGCAAGAAAAAAAATAAAATTTTTTTTTGCATCAGTCTATTGTCTATATCTGACGATCGTTCTGTCGATGATATACGTACTGGACACTTTTTTCGGACACAAGTAAATTTTCGAGAAAAATGAAATTAACACGTTGTTCCCTCTTCACCAGAGAATAAGGTGTAACTTCTTTTTCCCAAAATATCCAGCATCTCAGGGAGAATCTGCTTTTTCGCTATTATTTCTCCCGTACTCACGAATAATGCGAAGAAGTGATAGATCACCTTAAAGGCAGTTCTTGACTGCTGAGCGTATCCTTTTTAACTGCCTTTAGCTACTCATTCGAATTAAAAAATGTGAGTCAAAGCTGTTCAAAATTTTTTTTTTTAAGCCTCGATTTAATTTTTTATATAATTTCGTAGCACTCCGTGAAAAAATACGAAACCATTTGAGTACTTGTATTTTTTCGACTTCAAAGTATCGATAAAAAAAGTGCAAAACCTCCAGGCATTTAGATGTTTTTCACTATAAGCCCATAATGGTCACGTATGATACCTCTGTTAAAATTACAAAAAAATAACCTGTTCTGCGTCTGCACAATTTATTTTTATCAAGTTTCAGTCAATAAAGAAAATCGATTTTATCACTATCATTGATTTTTTTTTTGAATTTTCTAATCGTTTCTGTTGTTCAACAAAATACAAAATAAAAAAATTCCAAGAATGAGAAAAAGGTTTAAGACGCAAAACAGGTGAGTTTCAATGATTTTAACAGAGGTACCGTATTTAACCGTTGAGGACCTATAATTTTGTGGTTTCGTACATTCTATATCTGTACTTTGAGCTTGAAAAAAACGTCGAAAAATGAATTTTGTTTCTGCGCATTACCATAAGATATTATAGATGATTACAAATACGTAATTTTTTTTTCTTTGACGGATTGAAAATGTTGAATTTTTTTTTATCAAAGCAGGTGGAGACCACTAATAAGGAAATGATTAGCTCTGAAAACTGCCCTTGAGCTCCTTGCATGCTCATCGTTTGCCGAGTTACAGACAATTGAACTAGAAAGTACGTTTCTTTCGCTTTGAATACGGAAAATGAGGATATGGTCTTCAAACAATATGGAACAAAATCATTGAAAAAAAAATTTGTGCTTGCCATGCACACTTCCAAAGTTAACCTTTAGAGGACGGGACTGGTCCCTTTAGGGACCACCTGTTTGGTCGGAGACTCGTCCCGAGTTATACATTCGATTTATATATGAATTGCACGATTTGAAAGAGGTCGATTTGCACTGAAAATTTACCGTCCTTTAAAGGTTAATGAAAAAAAAAAATCCTTATTATTTGACACTCTTCATAGTTTTAATAAAGTTATGAAACAAAAATTAAATTCCCAACGGGGATTTATAAACTTGACGATTTACGATTTCAAAAAAGACCTACTTTAAAAGAAAATTTTAGTGATCCTTGAATTTTGTGCTTTGACAGTCGTGGCTATCTACCCGAGATATGCAAGATACGACACACTCAGTAAGAACGAAGATATCGATATTCTTCACGTATAAAAATTACTCGAGATAGGTGCGTTACATCCAATGGGTCGCAAGAGAGTAGATACTTTGAGCCTCATTTACAGCATGAGTGAATATCAAAGTGCCGTCAATATTGCATTAGTGTGACGTTACTGTGAATGCTAGATACGCATCAACCAAGCATCACGTAACAACATGATGGTACAATTTTATTTCAGTGAGTACGGGCATTGAAACTTCTCGCTCCGGCCACAACGTGGCGCAGAGCGTCGAGACTCAACCCGCGTACGCATAGTCCCCCGGACGAGCATATATTGCCGGAGTCGAAACACATTGCAGCCGTCTGAAAAGAGGATCATGTACAATTTTTGAGGTTCTATGGGTAACAACCTGTATTGCATACTGTCCCAGTATAGGTGAAAGGTTTGCTTCCCTTTAAGCTTGCCAGTTATCCAATTGGACATTTTTTATGTATCTCGGAGAAAATTATTTGAAAGATCGATGCTCTATTTTTTTTTAAATGAGATTACTCATTTAGCTCATTTTGGATTGTAAAAAAAATTTAATTAAGAAAATTTTGATATAAAAAAACTACTTTGCTACCTTGAAGTGAAATAATCGTCATTCTGCGGTCCTCGTATTTTAAATTTGAAAAAAATAACAATATTAATGTCGGATAAACATTTGATTGGTCGATAACTAAATCGTTACTAATCTGCGAAGGCACAGTGTTGCCACCATCAGGTTAGGTTCTACTCGTATAATGGTGTTAGAACAGAACGTTAGATTTCGTTAAAATCTAACGCTAGAATGCTATTAGAACGTAATGCTAGAATGCTGTTCAAACTTAACGTTAGAATGCTGTTCAAACTTGACGCTAGAATCCCGTCCCAACCTAACACTAGAATACCGTTCAAATCTAACGCTAGAATGATGCCACAACCTAACGCTAGAATACCGTTGGACACACACCACTGAATAACGCCACGTTTGCGTCAATAGTACGTCATTCAGTAACGTTATTTACTAACTCAAAATAAAGATGAAAATGCGGCAGTAGAAATCTACGTTATTTGCGTTACAGCGTGAACAATACATGGCGATGCTAGCGCATTTCTGGCGTTATTGTAGCATCATTTGGTTATCGGGGTATAACACCTTCCTGCCAAGCTATAATCGAATAATAACCTATCAACGAATTACTAACATCTCGAAAATACTTCGAGTGTGTAGTTAACTCTTTTGAAAATATTATAACTTTTTTTCTTATCAGAGAAACGAAACGCTCCTATATTTAAACCACCTCAGTAACAATTAATTTTTGGTAGAAAATCTGTCTCATTCTCTTTTATGTCGAATTAGTAGTGTGAGCATTACTGATTCTTGACATTGAAATAAATCGACGATGTAATGATGCAAACACGTTGTAAGTTTTTTTGTTATATACAGACTCTATTAGAGTCTATATAAAGCGAAATATATGAAGATACTATAGAAAAAAGAAGTGATATCAAATAGCAAAAATCCCCTCCCGGGGAAAAAAAACCTGGACAAGTACATTGGTGGTCCCTCGTTTCCCTATGATATCACAAAAAATCAAAACCCCACTTAATTTTTTTTTTTTTATGTTTACTAATTTTATTCATATCCCGGAGGGAAACCAACTATATAGATCATGAAATATCCGGCCAAAAAACCAGACTTCATAATAAATGTTACTTTGAATTTATTTCCACAGAACAAAACAAGAATCAACATATTAAAAAATCAGCGTTATCAAGATGAGAAAAATACCTCTTATAATTGGTGTATAAGAAGTATCAATAGTCTAGAAAAAAATGAAAAAAGGTCGACATCTAAGTTACGTGCAGCAGTAAAATTTATGATATCAGTACTAGGACAAGTATTTCTTTGGTGACTGAGAAGATATCAATATGGACGTACCGGCAACGTATGGCATGCAGTTGATGCATTGCTTCTGGGATCTCCTAAGTCGAGTAGCTACTTTTGTTTTGGCTATGGCGCGACCAATGTTGCCAAATAGTATTTACTTATATGACCTAATGAAACAACATTGCCTATGCCGTGGCTAAAATAACGAAAAACAAGCAGGAACAGGAAGTTTCGCATAAGATCCCGTGCTTTTGAAATGTTAAAAAAAAAACTTTAATTTATGTCTGTACATGATAGCACAGTTTTGTTTGATTGGTAATAATTTGATGAACGTTTACCACCGTACGTTGAGCGTATATGCACAGAGTACTTGTCCGGCCCTTAATTTTTTATAAAAATTGCTCATTCAAGTGAAAATCAAATTGGAGGTGCTTTTCGTTGCATGCGTTGCTTTTCGCCGTCAGAAATTTATAATAATATAATAAAATATTTATAATATATAATAAAAAGTTATGGGCCGGACAAGTACTCTGTGCGTATACGCTCAACGTACGGTGGTAAACATTCATCAAATTATTACCAATCAAACAAAACTGTGCTATCATGTACAGACATAAATTAAAGTTTTTTTTTTAACATTACAAAAGCACGGGATCTTATGCGAAACTTCCTGTTCCTGCTTGTTTTTCGTTATTTTAGCCACGGCACAGGCAATGTTATTTCATTAGGTCATATAAGTAAATACTATTTGGCAACATTGGTCGCGCCATAGCCAAAATAAAAGTAGCTACTCGACTTAGGAGATCCCAGAAGCAATGCATCAACTACATGCCATACGTTGCCGGTACGTCCATATTGATATCTTCTCAGTCACCAAAGAAATACTTGTCCTAGTACTGATATCATAAATTTTACTGCTGCACGTAACTTAGATGTCGACCTTTTTTCATTTTTTTCTAGACTATTGATACTTCTTACACACCAATTATAAGAGGTATTTTTCTCATCTTGATAACGCTGATTTTTTAATGTTTTGATGCTTGTTTTGTTCTGTGGAAATAAATTCAAAGTAACATTTATTATGAAGTCTGGTTTTTTGGCCGGATATTTCGTGATCTATATAGTTGGTTTCCCTCCGGGATATGAATAAAATTAGTAAACAAAAAAAAAATTAAGTGGGGTTTTGATTTTTTGTGATATCATAGGGAAACGAGGGACCACCAATGTACTTGTCCAGGTTTTTTTCCCCGGGAGGGGATTTTTGCTATTTTGTTTATTTTGTGGGAGTGATGCGTCAGAATCTTTCGTGATAAAAAAGATGCGAAACCGAAATTTGTCATCGCGACCAGTTAGTGTTCTCACGGCGCAAGAAACGCTAGTAAATATTAGAAATACAGCAGCTGCACGTTCCGATTCTTGGAGCGAAGAAGTTTTAAACCGCGTAGTTGGTATCGAATATTTGGAAAGTTCAAAGCCCCGTTACCATGCTTCGTGTTATCCCCGGTTTTTGGAGAACGGGTCAAAACCAGATATTTCAAAAAGTAACACACCTCATATTATCGATGTGATCCCACAATACATTGAAGACAATCCGCATGAACAGGAATTTTCTTTGAGAAAAATTATCGATAATGTACAGGGTGGTAGTGTTAATAACCAATGGTTGAAAAATAAATTATACGAAAGACTCGGTGAAGACATCGTTATAACATCAAACCCGAGTTCGGAGCCAATCATTCAACTCCGCGATATGAGCCATAAAATATTATTAAAACATTTCCAAAATGCACAAGACGCTGCCGATGGTCGTTTGAAAATAGTAAAAACAGCTGCTAAGATAATTAAAGACGATATTCGTTCGATGGAATGCGACACAACAAGTTATCCGCCTTCAGAATCGTTTTTCGAAAACGTCGCAACGGTCAGTCCAAAATCGATAATGGTTTTTCTGGACAATCCCATTACCGCTGATAAAAATGAAGTAGAAGAGGGCAATTTTTCATCAAAGATCGTGGCTATAGCACATACAATCATAAGTTGCGTTCGAACGGCTCCAACAAATGTAGATAGTGACGACGAGTATGAGCCTAACGAAAAAAGAGTGAAAAGAGAGTTTTTGTAATGAATTTTTCTTTCACATTAATAAACTTATTGTAATGAATGAAACAGTGTCGGAGAAAAGATTTATTTATGATATCCTTTCCCATTCATAGTAAAATGATTTTGAAGCACGGTTATATGTAAAATTTGTAAAAACGATGGTCATGGGTTTGCTATGGAGTGAACATGATTTTTAAGGATACCATCGTGTTTGCGAGAAAAAATCACGTAAAATTAAAAAAAAAAGTTTTGTTCTACGACCATTTTGAGGGAAGTTATCGAATTTGTTACCTAAGCCGCTCTAGTCCAGGAACCGGGTATGAAAAAGGCCCTTTTCGTGACACCGAGCCAGAACGATTCTAACCGACGGATTCGTGTAGGGCTGATGTCCCTCATGAAGGCCTGCCACTTTCCAATCACAGATTTTGGGGGGCTTTTTTTGCCACGCGGTCAAAGTTGGCAAAACCATGTTTTTGGGAGATAGCGTCGAAACTATTAATCGGAGAAAAAAAAAGTTCAGTAACTATTTGTAGATATTAGAAAAACGAACAATTTGGCGGGTAGCAAATTAAAATCGGTTCATTAGTTCGCCCGCAAAAAAATATAAACCAGCTAAAATGGTCATTTCTATCATAGCCTATTATTAGTTTAAAAATGCGTATACAGCCTCCAAAATCTCAGGATATTTGCTCCTCGGTACACTAAATAAGTGTGCAAAATTTGCGCTTTATCGGAAAAATAGTTTTTGAGAAAAGCCATTTGTTATTAAAAAACCGACTGTTTTTGCGAGGAATTTCTACACCGAGAGAGTGTCGCAGTGCAATAAAATTAAAACGAAATTGATCCGAAAGAGTCGTACTATCATGTACACTTTGGGGCAAATCGATTTTTTATAATTAAAAGGGTGAAAAACGGCTCCAAAAATAGGGTACGATTTTTACTCATAAACAAATGGAATTCCATCGCGAATTTTTAAGTCACAGAGTCGGAATTGACATATTTCGAAAGCGTTTATTTTTCTACGAATTTAGAAAAAAAAAAAATTTGCAAAAAGTTTATTAGGGGGAGATAAAAAAATTTGTTTTTCAATAATTATTGCAGCTGCTCATTTCAACATAGAGAGCTAAAAATTGGACAGCGTACAGAGAAATGCTTGTGCTAACTGGAGAAAAATCGGCGGAAAAATCCCATATAAATTTATTGTTTATTTCAGCGGTTTTTTGAGAGGCTAAATGTGACGTCGCGTTTGGCGGCAGAGTGGGGGTAGCCGTCTCAGGCTCGCGCGCGCTCGCGTAAAAAGTTAATCCGCGCGTTCAAATTCGACAAACATGGAATATCTCGGGAACAAATTAACTTATCGAGTTGTTTTTTTTTTAATCTGGGCTAACTTTTTCCGCTGATCATAATATTATTATTAAAAATTCTGAAAAATTCAAAATTCACCTCCAAATTTATTGATCATTTTTTATTTGTTTATTTTACCCTATTTTGTACTTAACTTTTGGGTGAAATCAGATTCAAATGTTATTTTTGTGTTGTTCTCCAACTACTGAACGGAGGAAAAAAAATTCAATGCAAAATGTTTTGTTAGCAGAGCACGTGTCATTTCGTTTTTACAATAAATGAACGAATTGAGGCCATTACAACTACGGAACACACCACATGTTCTCAAAATTAAAGAATATATATTTTTTTAATTTAAATTATTATGCACAAGGTTCAGGGTACAGGCAAATAAAAAAATATTAACGCAGGAAGAGGTTGAAATGATGGTATATTTTTCACCATGTCACGAAGCTTACAAATATTCAAGAATTTTGTATGAATTAAAAGACGTTTCCCTCTTTGGATTTCAATATTCTCCTCGATCTTTTCGATGAAATGACCATGAATTTGTCCGGGGAATTTCCCAGGAAGAATCGAGAAGGGTTCCAGGCAAGATCTAATATAAAAATAGATTCTTTTATAGGCCCCACAGCATACCTGAACTAGTCTAACCAATGGTAGGGTTGGGTCAGGGGTACGGTGGGGAATTTGGGTGAGGGCCGACCGTTAGAGCCTGAAAGTTCTTTTCTTTCAGGTCCACATGGGAAGCGACTCTGCTCACATCGTGTTACAGTCAGTTACCAATGAAATTTTTAAAATTACATTGTGTCCAAAGTTTTCACAATCCATATCCATCGTGATTGCAAAAATTGTAGTAAGTAACGATATACTTGTAATATTTACAATAATAATGAATCGAGTCAAAAAATTATTTCAATCTAACAATGTATAAGAATGCATGAGTATTTTCTAGAATTAAAAATTGATTTTTCTACTCCGAAATGTTTATCTGGAAATATTGTAGAATTTTGAGCATTATGTGTATTTTTTCCACCGCTTTTTTATATAGTGAAATATAGTAACGAGTGTTTGAAAATCTATCTATCGAAAATAATTTGAAAATGCCTTAGGCATTGGCGGGCCTAAACTGTTATAATTTTTCGCACATTTATTATTACCACTTTTTCGGTTTTTTATGTTCAATTAGTAATTCGACTAATGATTGTTTATCATGTATTTTTTACAGATCTACTCTTGTCGAGTATGGCAGCGGATAAGAAGGGCGATATTTGCATCCTTTGCGATGAATTATTGTTACCCGAAAATACTGCCACTGCTAAACAGCGGGCTATACAAACTCTCATCGAGGCTAGTCTCCAGCGAAAGGATAGAAAACATCTGCAACTCCAGCAATGCAAATCCCTCAACATTCACAAAAGTTGCCACGTTACGTACGTGAGGAAAAGGAACATTGAAGCGGCAAAGGCAGCATCTACGGCATCAACTTCAAAGGCAAGGCGGCAAAGTATAAGTGGAAAAAATTTCGACTTTTCAACGAATTGTTTTCTCTGCGGAAATACTGCATATCGTCAGAAGGCTGAAAATCGTATTATTATGGTCGAACGCATGGATATGGTTGAGACAATATTAGAGGCATTGAAAGACCGACCCCGAAATGATTTCAATAGCGAACTACAGTGTCGATTATCGACAGTTAACGATTTATGCAGACAGGAAGCTCGATATCATTCACGTTGCTACAAGCAGTTCTTCAATTATCGTCTTGCTTCCAGTGAAAGTCATTCACTCGGCGACACAATGAGCGCCGCATTACAGCATGTAATTAATTATATACTTGATAACGAGGAAGATTGTCAATTTTCTCTGAAAGAAATCCTTTCGCATTTTACTGGCGAATTACCACGGATTGATAGGCTTAAAAAACAATTGCAAGACCATTTCGAGGATGATATCGTAATTTATTCTATCAAAAATGACGCATTGATATGTTTTCGTGACGCGAAACTCAATTGGCTTAACGAAGCTTGGTATACGAAACGCGCACGGAACGAAGAAGACGAACGTAGAAGGATTGTGAGCATGGCTGCTAATATCGTTCTGCAGGACATCCGAGCTCGTTATTGTGACACGAACAATTATAAAGCGCCAAATAGTTGCGTTGATGACTATTTGTCGGATATTCCATCGACTTTACAACTTTTCCTAGACGTTTTGATAAAATCTCATAAAAAAAACATGGAAAAAGACGAGGATAATAGTTATTTAACTGATACGAAAGTAGAGTGCGAGCTTGCAGGAAACGATGAGAGCGAAGACGACGAAGATGAAGTTTTGGCGAAGAGAAGTAGGCTAGAAAGCGTAGAATAATTGTAATTAAAATGTAATATTAAGGATCGTTCCATAAAATAAATGTAAAAACTCCATAAATATTGTATAATTATTGTAAAATTATTGAATGTTTGTAAGCTTCGTGACGTGGTGAAAAATATACCATCACTTCAACTTCTTCCTGCGTTAATATTTTTTTATTTGCTTGTACTCTGAACCTTGTGCATAATAATTTAAATTAAAAAAATATATATTCTTTAATTTTGAGAACATGTGGTGTGTTTCGTAGTTGTAATGGCCTCAATTCGTTCATTTATTGTAAAAACGAAATGACACGTGCTCTGCTAACAAAACATTTTGCATTGAATTTTTTTTTCCTCCGTTCAGTAGTTGGAGAACAACACAAAAATAACATTTGAATCTGATTTCACCCAAAAGTTAAGTACAAAATAGGGTAAAATAAACAAATAAAAAATGATCAATAAATTTGGAGGTGAATTTTCAATTTTTCAGAATTTTTAATAACAATATTATGATCAGCGGAAAAAGTTAGCCCAGATTAAAAAAAAAAACAACTCGATAAGTTAATTTGTTCCCGAGATATTCCATGTTTGTCGAATTTGAACGCGCGGATTAACTTTTCACGCGAGCGCGCGCGAGCCCGAGACGGCTACCCCCACTCTGCCGCCAAACGCGACGTCACATTTGGCCTCTCATAAAACCGCTGAAATAAACAATAAATTTATATGGGATTTTTCCGCCGATTTTTCTCCAGTTAGCACAAGCCTTTCTCTGTACGCTGTCCAATTTTTAGCTCTCTATGTTGAAATGAGCAGCTGCAATAATTATTGAAAAACAAATTTTTTTATCTCCCCCTAATAAACTTTTTGCAAATTTTTTTTTTCTAATTTCGTAGAAAAATAAACGCTTTCGAAATATGTCAATTCCGACTCTGTGACTTAAAAATTCGCGATGGAATTCCATTTGTTTATGAGTAAAAATCGTACCCTATTTTTGGAGCCGTTTTTCACCCTTTTAATTATAAAAAATCGATTTGCCCCAAAGTGTACATGATAGTACGACTCTTTCGGATCAATTTCGTTTTGGTTTTATTACACTGCGACACTCTCCCGGTGTAGAAATTCCTCGCAAAAACAGTCGGTTTTTTAATAACAAATGGCTTTTCTCAAAAACTATTTTTCCGATAAAGCCCAAATTTTGCACACTTATTTAGTGTACCGAGGAGCAAATATCCTGAGATTTTGGAGGCTGTATACGCATTTTTAAACTAATAATAGGCTATGATAGAAATGACCATTTTAGCTGGTTTATATTTTTTTGCGGGCGAACTAATGAACCGATTTTAATTTGCGACCCGCCAAATTGTTCGTTTTTCTAATATCTACAAATAGTTACTGAACATTTTTTTTCTCCGATTAATAGTTTCGACGCTATCTCCCAAAAACATGGTTTTGCCAACTTTGACCGCGTGGCAAAAAAAAGCCCCCCAAAATCTGTGGTTGGAAAGTGGTAGGCCTTCATCAGGGACATCAGCCCTACACGAATCCGTCGGTTAGCATCGTTCTGGCTCGGTGTCACGTAAAAATACCCAGTTCCTGGACTACTCGCGCGAGGCTGCGGAACGAGAGGAGGTACCCCCACCACGCTGCCCGGTCGGGCGGCCGGCGCCGCGTGCTCCGCCGCGCGCCATCGACTGAAATACGTTGATAACTGTAGTGACACAGTTCCTTCTACAGGTCGGCATTTTATTGAATCCCGTAGCTGTACGCCTAAGGAAGGCTATCGAATTTGATTTTTGCAAAAATCTCAATTACAACAAAAGAAAATTAAAAAAACGTTACAATATTCATATCTCGGTGTGTAATCAAGATATTCGGACTTTTTTTTTAAATTGTTCGTTTTTGAAAAATGCATCGAATAGTGAAAAAAATTTTCAGCTTTTTTCATAACTTTGGTCAGAATTGCTATTTGTTTATAAGCAAAAAACGAAAATCGTCAAAAAACAGTATTTATTATCAACGAAAACGATTTCTTTTTTCCGTATACTTTGTGCATGATGACACGAAGCTTTTCAATTTTTTTCCACATTGTGGGCCTTCATCGACAAATTCTATTGAAGATCAAAGTTTTTTCGAAGATCGCGAATTGTTGCAAAACTATAACTCGTAGATCGATAAATCTTAGACCATTCTCTTGGGGTTTCCCTTCCCTACATCATATATGGACTTCAAACCGATATCGTAACAAACAATTGATTGCGGTTGCAAATAATAAATTGTGAATTTGTTGGTTCATTTGCAATTAACCGCTTAAATAACAATGCTAGCGTATTTTTTTATAGGATCTTTTTCATAGAGGAAATTATGGTGAACAAATTTTATTTGAAACTTTTTTCGATGGAACGCGTTCCAAAAGTGTTAACTCAAAAAACCGATTTTTTTTTCAATCATTGTTTATTGCTAAAATGCAGGATGGATTTTTACGAAAACTCAAGGCTATATTTCCATGGGTCCAAACAATCTACAAAAAAATTGGCTAACCTCTACACCTCTTGAATAAAACTTTTCCTAAGGTGACTGGACTATTTATCTTAAAATTGAAGTCTATCGCGGTACGTGACTATATCATTGAGAAATAGCGAGTGAAGCCTGTTCTTAGCGTCGAGGACATTTTCAACGTAAATCATCCGGGTAGAATATTTATTAATGAGCTACTTCTTTTAGAATTGTATAATTTAAAATGCAAGACTCAGGCACGGGCTAAGGAGGTTGGTTATAAATTTGCGTGCTGTCAGCTCTAGCGTTATATATGTTCGCCGAGCCGAGGGTCAACCCAAGCTCGAGATCAGATCTGAAGCGGATCTAACCAAACTACCATGACTAGTCGACAACGATCGATATCTTAATACAGATCTTGTGTCGTCGACGTGTTTACGCGTTGCGCAATTTAATGCGAATTCGTTACTGGGACACATCGATCAGATCCGGCATTATTTCGAGACGCACATCTTTCACATTATCGCTGTCTCCGAGACGTGGCTTTCCAGCCGCATCTCGGATGACCTTGTACGCATTAGGGTTTTTTTTCTAATTCGGAAGGATTGAGTGGGTAAAATAGGAGGCGGTATCAAAGCCACCATCCTCTCGCTCTCTCCTCCTGAGTTTGATAACGGCCCTGAATTTATTATTTTGGATATGCGCTCTCCCTCTAACCGTTCAGTTTTATTCGGTCTAGTTTATAGGCAGCCTAAAGGGCGTTTCTTTGATCATCTTTCAGCCAAAGTTTCTGAACACATGCACGCGTACAGGAACATTATATTCTCGGGTGATTATAATTGCAATCTGCTCAGAACCAGTGATGAGTCTCGTTGTTTGCGCGATCTCGTGAATTCTTTGTCACTACATCTTGTGAATACCATCGCTACATTCCACACGCCCATTTCGCATTCACTCCTCGATCTTTTTATTGTTGACGATCTTAGTAAGGTGACGTCCCT
Organism: Rhimphoctona megacephalus; assembly: GCA_963989365.1. Lineage (NCBI taxonomy): Eukaryota > Metazoa > Arthropoda > Insecta > Hymenoptera > Ichneumonidae > Rhimphoctona > Rhimphoctona megacephalus. Next base: position 7,622,316 of record OZ022418.1, on the reverse strand, counting down.
GGCTCAGTCTGAACTGTCTTTTATCGCGGGTCATGATAAGCTCGAGATGACCTATAGTTTCAATGTCCCGGAGTATCGAGAGAGGAAACTGACGAGGCATGGCTTCAGGCATTTTACCCAATCGGCTTTTGCTAGTGACCTCGACGCTTTACTTGTGGCTAACTGTTCAACAATCGACGATGGGTGTACCTCCTCCGATGATATCGATGCCTTAACAGCCTCGCTATCATCTTGTATTCTGCAGGCACTGGACATTCACGCACCTACTATCTCTTTCACTGTTTCGAAACCCCCCGCACCCTGGTTGACTGATATACTCTAACAGCGTGTCAAAGAGTGGGATCGACTTCATAAGCGTGCGAGGCGATCTAATTGTCTTCTCTCATTTGCTATCTATAGAAACTTCAGAGATTGTCTTACAAAGGATCTTAAGGCTTCAAAATCTGCCTATCTACTTTCGCGACTGCAGAGTATAATTGACCCAAATGTAATGTGGAGAGAACTCTCGCGTTTAGGCCCGGTCAAGCCCTGTCCTACGTCTCCGCTTAGATTCTTCAACGCCGATCAGCTCATTAGCTACTATGTTCAAGTTGCTAACTCTCGCCCGCCTTGCTCTCTTCAAGACTTCGAGGCTCTAATCGCATCTACCCAAGACTCCAGGTCTGCCTTTTCTTTTCGAATGATTACAGCTCATGATGTTTATAAGCAATTTATCGCCAAGCTGTCGTCCTTTAACTCTGGGCTCGACGGTGTCTCTTTACATTGATTACAAAATGCTGGCCCATGCTTGATAAATCGCCTGGTTGCCCTCTTTAATTTCTCTATTAACCTAGGGTCTTTCCCGAATGCGTGGAAAGTTGCAATTGTTCGCCTGCTGTCATAAACTAATTCTCCTTTGTCTCCATCTGATATGCGTCCAATTGTCAATCTCTCTGAATCCTCTTAGATCCTCGAAAGAATCGTGCTAGGCTTGACTATTGACTACATTGTTGCTAATAATCTAATTGATCCGAGGCAGTTTGATTTTCGGGCGGGTTTTAGTACCAAAACAGCATTGCTCAAAGTTAGCGATGACATTCAGAGAAACACTGACGATCGAAAATTGACTCATTCTGTTTGATTATAGCAAAGCGTTTGACACGGTCTGTCACATTTTAGTTCTTGCCAAACTACAGAGACTCGCGTTTGCTCACTCTGCACTATGGTGGTTCTATTCCTATCTTACCAACCGTTACCAGTTTCTTATTGACGATGATAACCGTAGTTCATCGCTCCAGCCGGAACTCCGGAGTGCCGCAATACTTGGCCCTTTGCTCTTCGCTCTTTTCATTAATTATATGAGCAGTATTCTTGAGTTCTTTGACTACATGATTTTCGCTGATGATACGCAAATCTACCTGAGTTGCTATCCTTCTGATCTGGTGGCTGCATTGGGGCTTATCAATCGTGATACTATTGCTATCTCCGAGTATGCCACTGCTAACGGGCTCACCTTGAATTTATCGAAGTCTAAGATCATGGTCCTGGGCTGTGGTGCATATGTAAACTCCATCGATCACTCAACTCGCCCCCCTGTCGCTATACATGGTGTAAGTCTGCCTTACGTCAATGAAGCTAAAAATCTTGGTATCATCATGTGTCGCAATCTCTCTTAGCGAAAGAACACTGATCTTATCTCTCAAAGGGTCCACAATACCCTCTACAGGATAAAGTACCACAAGAGTGCTCTAACGACACCTCTCCAGCGGAAAGTAGCCACAGCTCTCGTTTTTCCTATCATTGACTATTGTTGCTTTATGTCTGATCTGTCTGATGAATTAAACGGTAAGCTTCAGGTTCTGATGAATAACTGCATCAGATTCATCGACGATCTTCGGCAAGACGATCACGTATCCTCTTATCGCAGACAACTAGGATGGTTATCAGTTAGGAACCGTAGGTTTTATTTTTTGAGTTGTTTCATGTACAAAGTTCGTTATGTTACGATGACTCCGTACATTAGCAAAATATTTACGACCTTGCCGGTGCGTAGTTCTCAACGGTTGACCACTCCCACTCTTGTCTATTGCACCCCTATCCACCGCACGGTGACCTACTCAAACTCCTTCCATCTCACTGCGATTAGGCTTTGGCATTCGCTCCCTAGCCCTCTCACCAGCACAGCCACCTTAAATATTTTCAAGTCTGGCCTTTACGCATGCCTGCTGGCTCTTGAAGGTGAGGAGTGAGTGTCTGTGCGGCGTAGCGCACTTATAACTTATACATTTATTATTTTTCACACTACTGGCCGCGGTCTATCACGAGCTCCAGCCTGGGTCCCGAGCCTCACGCAGGCTACGGATTGTCTTGTCTATGAGTCATCGCAACCAATTCTTAGCCCTGCCTGATGCTCTGTCTGTACACTTGCTATGGGGCCTGATTAGTTAGGTCGAAGTGGGTATGCGAGCATTCAATGTATTGTGTCTCTACTATTTTTTTCGTTATTATAATGATCTCGCTTTTCCACTCTATTCCTGCGGCGTTGTATCTGCGTGTTCTATGACCTATGTCTTCTTCTTGGCTTCTTTGCCCTGCGGTCACCGCAGACTGCATATACTATGCACATCGTTAATTGCTGATATATTTATATTGGGTTGGCAACTAAGTCTTGACTCACTTTTTTTTAAATCCCCCTTTTTTATTCTAGAATATTCTAGAAAGTTTCCATAACTGGCAACTGCTAGAATGTTCTAGAAGCTTTCCCACAGTAGGTATAAAAGCCCAGCTGCGGAAGTCTGCGGGAGCCTAATTCTCGACATGGACGAGCGCGCTATTCGAGGTGTAATATATTACGAGTTTCGGCATGGCAGCAGTACGAGGCAAGTAACCACCAATATCGACGTTGCTCTCGGAGAGGCCACCGTAACACAACCGACAGTGAGCCGCTGGTTCCGTCGCTTCACTTCCGGAGATACGAGCCTAGAAGATCGAGAGCGCTCCGGTCGACCTATTGAATTGGAAGCCGACGTCATATCAAAAAAGCTGAAGAAGCACTGAAATGCTACCACTCGGGAATTGGCGCAGGCACTCGGCTAAAGTCATACAGCGATCGAGAACCGGCTGCATACACTCGGCTATCGGCGAGTGCTGGCGAGATGGACACCTCATCAGTTGAGGGATGCCAATCGGGCTGCCCGACTGTCCATCTGCCAGTCGTTGCTCCTGCAACCGAAACGCAAGGAATTTCTTGGCAGTTTAGTGAGTGGAGACGAGAGATACATCCTCTGCCAAAACAATGAATGGAAGGCCTATTGGCTGCCGCGCGAAATAGAACCGCCAGCTTAGCCCAAACCAAAGACCCACGGACGAAAGGCTTTGCTGTGTTACTGGTGGGATACACGCGGAATGATATATTACGAACTACTCCCTGGACAGCAGACGGTGACCGCCAACGTATATGTCGAGCAGCTCCGCAAATTGGCTGCTGCAATGTGAGCAAAGAGAAGAAGAGTGACAAGGGTGCACTTATTGCACGACAACGCTCGGCCCCACGTTGCTTCAATCACCCGCCAGCTACTGGAAGAGTTTGGTTGGACCACGGTTCCGCATTCGCCGTATTCCCCGGACTTGGCACCTTCGGATTATCACCTGCTCCGATGCCTTAAAACTTTCCTGCGTGATCAACGCTTCAGAGACTTCGACCATGTCGAAAACGCAATCTCGGAATTTTTCAAGCAGCAACTCGCTAAGTTTTGGGAGCGCGGCATTCAGTCCTTGCCCATTAGATGGACGCAAGTCATAGACACAGCTGGTGATTATATTGTAGATTGATATGCTTAAATAAAGAACAAAATTATAAATGTATCTGTGTATCTGAAGTGAGCCAGAACTTAGTTGCCAACCCAATATTTACATTTGTCAATTGTATAGGTTGGGGTAGGCGTGCGCTTGATTCATTGCATTGTGTCTGTGTTTTACGATGATTTGTATTTGCTTCTCGGATTCTTTGCATTTGCGGTTCCGTAAACTGCGTTTATTGCGTGTATTGTTAATACAATTGCATTTATTAATTTTGTTACCACGGCTCTATCGATTTTGTAGCGCTATGACAGTTTGACCCGTATTACCGACTGTATCAACTCAATCGCAATTGAAATTTATTTTTATATTCTGTGGCTATTACTCTTATTGCATTCTGTATTCTGTACGCTATTGCATTGTATCTTATTTCTGTATTTTATTTTATTTTATTTTATTTCATATTCTTTATTTTATTTTATTATATTGTATTTTGTAACTCTCGCTGTATTACTTATTTGCCCTATGGCTTGCCAGGGCATAATTAAAATCAATCTCTCTCTCTCTCTCTCTCTCTCTCTCTCTCTCTCTCTCTCTCTCTCTCCCCCTCCCTCCTTCCCTCTCTCTCTCTCTCTTTTTCTCTCACTCACTCTCTCTCTCTCTCTCACGTTGACCTTGACCTCCATCTTTATCTCTGTCGGCATCTGAATCTTCAAATCGTGGAAAGAGGAGAGGGGAAAACGTACTAGGTAACTATACGATGACGTCAGAGTGTAGTCGAATGTAGACTTTTGCCGCAAAGAACATGTGTCGAATGTAAACAATCCTAACTTACGTCCTTCTGTCTCTTAGAAATAAGATCCTAAGATGAAAATTCCCAAAGTATCGAATTTTATTACGCAATGTTGCGTTATCTCCAGAATCCGTGGACCGAACGACTTCTAACAAAAACCACTTGATAGTAAAAAAATCACTTGCATTGCTAAACTCCTCTTAGTTTCATTCACTCCACCCATTGCTGCATGGCAGGACTTTTAAAATTTAGAAAATTCGAAAAAACCTCATATTACTGTATATAAGAGTTTGGCAGCGCTCGACGAAAATTTTCTTAGAATTTTTTTTTTCTTTTTAATACTTGGCGTCGAACCGCTACCGCGTCTCTTGATAGCCAATGTTTAGAAATGCGACCATATTTCGGCACAACACCTCGTAAATCTCTCGATACTCGTTCAATGTTCTGGATGTATTTATTTTGTATATATAAATTTATTTTACTGTGCATATAAATTTATGTGTTTATTGTGTGTGTGTGTGTGTGTGTGTGCGTGCGTGCGTGCATGCGTGCGTGCGTGCGTGCGTGCGCGCGCGCGTGTGTGTGTGTGTGTGTGTGTGCGCGCGCGCGTGCGTGCGTGCGTGCGTGCGTGCGCGTGTGCGTATGTGTGTGCGTCTCTCTCTCTCTCTCTCTCTCTCTCTCTCTCTCTCTCTCTCTCTCTCTCTCTCTCTCTCTGTGTGTGTGTGTGTGTGTGTGTGTGTGTGTGTGTGTGCGCGCGCGTGTGTGCGTGAGTGTGTGTGAGTGCTCTGACCACTGTGAAAAGGATGGTTTTACTTTCCCAACATCACTTCTTATTAAAAAAAAAAATGAGGGGGGGTGACGGCCGCCATTTTTGTTCGGGATCGTGTTGGGGGGACCTTTTCCCCCACCTCCATCCTCCTAAAAAATGGGGGTCACTTTCCCGACTTTAACCTTTTTTTTTTACCTATTGCTCATGAGATATAATTCGTGATCAATAAACGTTATAAAAGAAACACTCGCGTAGTACTTCGGCCAAAATTCTTTTTCCCAATGAAGCTTTTGCTTTCGAAATTTTATGCGCATGCTTTTTTTGTTATTAAATCTCGTTTCATTACGATTACTTTATTTAAAAACTTTCGGTGCATTCTGATGCTATTGGAGTATTTCAAAATTAAAAAAAATACTAGTTTTCACTTGTTCATGTTTTTTTTATACGTTGTATCTTCCCAGAACTACTGTATGTTTTAAGTAATCTAATAATTTTATAAGTATTAGCGGTTAATTAAAAAGATTGAATTCATTTGGACACTTCTTATTGTTAGATCAATATTTCACATTGCATTTTTAGCGATACACCAGCTCGAAATTCGTGTATCCATTTGTAGCCGAAATCATTAAAAAATCGCTTGAGCGTCCTTTAAAATTTTTATTCAGGATCCCATTCTTGAGAAAATCACTTTACTACAAAATGTTACCATATTTTGTTGCAATACCGAAAAAAATGTTAATTCTTTTGCATCACTCACAAGGAAGGTTACCTTACTGTACCCCCGCAACCTGGGTCAAAAAAATTACATTTTGTTGTTCACACCAAAGTATAAATCCTCACAAAAAATGAGCGGCAGACATGCATATTTAAGGGGTGGAATTAATTCCTGAAAATCGGTGTTTTTCTCTTTTTTCGATGATATATTCGAAACTAAAATAGATACGGCAAAAGTTTAAATAGCAAAGTTATTCATTTTTTGGTGCTTTACAATAATAGGTAGTCAAAAATTATATTAATATTTTTTTTAATTTTATTTTCATAAAAAACGTTTTTTGATACATTTTTTTCTTATCGAACCTAATTTTTTCGACTCAAAATTCAATGATATCAATGTACATTGGTTTTTTGCATCTCAAAAGCTCATTGAAATGGAGTTATTTTTTTCAAACCCAAAAAATTTTATAGATTTGAACCGATTACATCTTCTTATCTTTATAAAACTCTGAGGCTTACTTTTTAAAATACGTTTTATTTTTTCATGATATCCTATCTGTGACGAATCATTTCGAGATATCAGTAAAAGATAAGGCTCCATATAAACTAACTCTTGCCACATTTTAGTTAGAATTGACGGTTCCCGTTCATTAAAACTCTGGTTATAGAAGTGCAGTGTTAAGTATGTATTGAATATAGTGAACTTTTTCAAAAATGCATATCAATCCAGTGAATGCCATAAATATTTTGTCAACTTATTTTATGATAATGAATTTGCCTGAAGCACTAGTGAATGACAACGAAATGAAATTAGCAGATACAAAAAGAAATTTTAATCGAAAGCTAGTGCTTTCGATTAAAATTTATAATCAATTTATAATAACACGGGAATTAAAATTTATAATAACACGGGATTAAAATTTATAATAACACGGGAAATTTCGATTCCCGTGTATTTGTTAGTACAAATACACGGGAATCGAAATTGAAGAAGACGAAACCTTAGATTTACAAGAACAATTTAAACACCATGAGCCTGAACGTATAGAAGTGTTATGTCCCAGGAACGTATAGAAGTGTTACGTCGATGTTCGGCTCAGGTCTTTTGCAGACCGGACAATGCTTTTCACGAGCGTGAGAAAAGTTGACCTTCGCGCTAGCGTCGGATCGACGTGAGCTACTTGATTTTTCACGAGCAGACACTTTTGTTGCGCTGGTGTGCGTTACAAGACCATTCACGGGCCTCACTTGGTTGACTGACGGAATCCCTTGTGTCAATTCCATTTTGAACAAATCGCACTGTAAACGGTCTTGATTAAGACTGATGCGTTGATCAGACTTCAGCGAGATCACACTTCACTCTTTCTTTGTCGATGAACTAACGCGGTGGAACGTACAGTTGGAATGTTCGTATGAACACTTCTCGAGCACGGGGGATCACATTTCGTCGCTCGGCACTCCGAGTGTTTATCCCGACTGCTTATCACAGGCGAGGTCCAAACGTTCATCAGAGTGTTATATTTGGCGAGTTCTTTTCACACAACGTAGTCTTCACGAACCCACAAGTTCAAGCGAGTAACGAGGGTGACGAAGATAGAAGACGGCATTGTATGCTTCCCATCGAAGCATCGGCGGCGGTAAAGTTGACGATGCCCTTTTCGCGTTGCGTCGACAGATCTCGGAAAAAAAAATTTTCGCTTCGTTCATGGAACGACTCTATGGGCCCTCTCGATAAAATAATAAAGAGAAGCCCGTCTGTTTTGTTGAAATTGATTTCATCTCAAGCCGATGATGACGGTGATATCCGTATCTTTCGTAACATAGGCGAATTGCGCAGATCGTTCGTTTCCTCTTCTCCGCAAAGATATTAGCCATGAACGATCTCACTCAGCATACACGTTCATACACATTCGATATACCACCGTACATATTTTCTTTAATTTTCAAGGGCAACGTTATAAATTTGATTAGCTTTTGATTTAATAAAATGATGACCATAATATTGATTGTCAAATTTATTTCCCCCTTTTTTTTCTTCAACTGGTACAATATAACCAGTATATTGTGCAGTAATTTAGCATTCAGGATTCAACTCGAGAAAATCATAGAAGGGAGGGGTCGTCCCGTCAAAGTCCGGTAGGCCGACCAACCGATTAGTTAGATTTAGCTCACTAAAGGTAGCCGGCATACCGGCACCCAACGAGCTCGCGCCATGAGACGAATTATAATCTGTCATCTTGCCTTTATTTTAATGCAAAACAATACGGATAAAATTCGACAATCAATATAACGGTAGAAAGGAAAATACCATAGAAGGAGACAATAAAATTAATTTAACAATGAAATGATAGGAAGAAGAGAAAATAATAATCAAAAATCTGAAGCTGACCAATTTCCGCGCAGTCTCAGAGAGCACGCAGTACAGGCAGGTATCCCACCGCTGCCACCAATTTGTTACGTCCTGAAGGGACTTTTGTAACGTGGGAAAATTATGGAAAAATGAAGTTGGTAATAAAATAATAATTAAATAGTAGATTGCTGCCACCAGGTTGTACAGAGGGTAGAACCGAATACAAGAGGAATAATTCAAATAATAAAATTTGAGGAATAATAACTTGTAAAAGAATTTAAGAGAAAATGAAATAGGTAACGTGAAAAGCTAGGCTTCAGGCGAGGGCCAATAATTGTATTACCGAAATGGAGTTGAAGGATTGCCATTGTCTGTTTATTTAGATAGAATAAGATTTAATAGAATGGAATAAAATAACAAATACAATGAAATCGATTTGAATTCAGTTATAAAATGACGGGGCATATACGTCCCGTACGGGCCCGGTACTCTCGTGAGAAAATGGGGAAATCGGTCAGGGTAATTTAGAATAATTAAGATCGAGACAGTGTATGGTTTGAAAATGATAGAATTTGGTATTTATTGTTGTTTGTCGAAATCAAGTATATTTTAGAAGGGAAACTGATAGACTGAAATAGAACCGGAAGGTTTACATTTGTTTGTATCCAAGAAAACAGTGCGTTTATTCGCGTACAACATACAGACACACACACGCATACCTACATTCACGTTATGCATACGGCGCGGGGACAATTTCCCCTGCGAATCACTCACAAACCTTACAACGCTGATGAGAATGAACGGAGTTAAATGGAATTATATGAAGTTTCACTTTTTAGTCGAAGTGCACTATTGCTGATTATTTAGAAACACTGATAAAATGAGATTTGGAACTTTGAAATATAATTTAGATGTTAAGAATGTGACCTAGTCGGAGACTGACTAACTCGCGATGGTGGAATTACAGCCACCTCGGGATTGCTCGCGACCCGAATATTTGCCCAAGTCCTGGGAATCCCCGAGGAACCACTTGGTACTCGAACGGCACAAATTAACGAATGTATACAAACGGAATTTCACCATTTGTTTGAGATACACGGGTATTGATTAATCGCGATCACTGTTAGAAAAAAACGGTATCGAGAACTTTGATTAAATTTGAAATAGTAAGTTATAATTTTAACTAATATATATAATACGTCTCTGTCGTAAGGTGGTACACTTCGGACAACGCGCGAGTTTGTTAACGAACCGAAGACTTATGTCTCTATGCGGGTCCGCCTAGTAGCTAGCTGGGACTTATTACACCGCCGCGAGGATGGCTTCGGTACGGAGCCTTATCCAACCCGAGGAGTGAACCGTGGCTAAGTTGGGACTGTTGAGCCGCACCCGCCACAGGCACGACGAGAGCTCGAAGAGCTATCGTCCCGGTGGGGTTTTTTTGCATGCACAGCGTTTTGGGACAGAAGATCTATCCCACGGTTTTCTGGCAAGTTGGCAAAACTCCGGCCCGACGGTAACCGTTCCCATGGTGTCTCGTGGATCCGCTCCGCGGATCGTACGATGTACGATCAGCAGAATACGAAAATCTACGTCCTATCTTGATCACGGTCTCACGCTTTTGACGAGAGGCAGTGCAAACAGCAGGGAAAAACTACACGTGCGCGCCAAGCGGACCCTGGCGAGTGCATGGACACCCTGTAGGTGCATATGCACTCGCGTGGCGAAGTATAGCTACGCATGGCAATCGAGATAGAGAGAGACATAGAGAGCGTGAGCTCGTCGCGTCTCTGTTTGTTACAAAAAAAATTTTAAATATGCAAAAACAGGGACGTGACAGAAGACACTGAATTGAAATGGGATTTAATTTCATCTGATGAGGCAGATGATTCTCACTGTACAAAAAATGAAAATGAACTCTCATTCGGTTACAAAAAGAAAGCTATGGAGTATTGGAGAAGTGAAAAAAACAAAAAGTTTAAATATTCATACGGTTATGAACCATTTTAAAAAAGTAACTTCTAAAACATAATTGAAGCGTTGGGCTCATGAAGTAAATCAAGGTGGAACTTGTAAAGAAAAATTGAATAAAATATCTAAATATACTCTAAATCGCTTCATTGCAGCAATTGAATATGGCAAGATCGTACACGACATTGATTTGCGACGATGGGCTTTGACCGCACATAAAAATTTCATGGATTCCGATGCATGATTCAAAGCTTGAAAAAAATGGGTGAATGAAATCACCCATTTTTCTCAACGTCTCGAAAAATTACTAAAATTATTACCCGAAAAACTTTAGAAGACTCAAAGATCTTACAAAAACGGCTGAAGAGTTTATAAATAACGTTAAATTTGTTATCAACGACATTGGTGTGGAAAACGTTTACGATTCGGATCAAAGTGGATTTCAATTTGAAATGCATTCCGGTCACACTCTTGCAAATGAAGGATCAAAAGAAATTGAATGCGTTATTCAATCCATATCTTCGACAACTCATTCTTATACGATTCAACCAACGATATCCGCCGATGGAAAATCACTTTCGCCATTATATCTTGTATTAAAAGAAATCGGTGGTGACTTTGGCCCACGTGTCGAAAAAACGTTATTTAAACCCACAAACGTTTTTGCTTCGACATCGAAATCCGGAAAATTAACATCAGGTAAGAACTATTCAAATTAAACTTTCTCGTACCAAATTAAACATTGCAAACCAAATCAAATGTAAAAAAAAAATATTTTTTTAACAGATAATTTCAAACAGTGGCTAATCGAAATCTATTTTCCGAATGTTGGCGACAACAGTGCGCTCTTAACGGGAGAAACTAGTTTAGGAGGCCGAAATTTTTGAGTTTTTCGTGAATTTTTTTTAACAGGGAAGGAATAATCAGAATTTGTTTAAACTTGGAGGATATTTTATTCATGTTCTAAAGTTACACTTTGTAATTTTTTCAAGTAATTTCCGCCGGAAATAGTGGAGTTAGAAGCTGCTGTCCATAGACGTCATACGCAGAACGCTAATGAAAGTTTCAATTCGACCGTTTGGCGATTGGCTCTAAAGCGCCTACATGCTAGCCTGAAAATAGTCGAGGTTGCAGCATTCTTGGCTACTGCGTTATTTAATAAAGGAAATTCAACCCTTCTAATGCTGATGAATGAATTAAAACTCGTAGTTGGCTCGCAGAGCTTCAATTTTGCCGGGAACATGGATGAGCAGCGCGTGAAAAGACAGAATAGGCGCAACTCGTTGGAGCTCAAGGAAGCTCGGAAAGCTCGTCAAGAGGAGATGCAAGCCCGAAATGATGCGTTTGAAGAAGAAGAGGGGTTGCTATATGGTGCTGGAAAAGCTGATTAACCGGTGAACAGTTTATATAATTAATTACTGCCTTGAATTTCTCATTTTCGCTACATTTTTTTTCAAACGCGTTTTTCTCGAAACGACTTATTTTCGACTGGTGGGCATTCTAGCTCAAAAAGTTATTGACCAATCATTCTGAAAATTTGTGTGAATATTCTTTATTCAAATACAATCTATATGAATCTAACTCTGGGATGATATTATTATAATTAAAAATATTTTTTTTAATGCAAAAAAGGTGAAAAAACATGGTATGACATTGTGTTCAAACACCTCAAAAACATGCAATTTTCAACTTTTTTTATCACAATTAGGTTCATATTCTTAGGAAATATGTTGTTAACGAAAAAAAAATGGAATGATTACAGATAAAAATTGTGACTTCAGGAATGCCCACCAGCAAAAAACTCGGATGACGATCGTCCATGGGCAGCAGTTTTTAACTCCACTGTTTCCGGCTGAAATAACTTGAAAAAATTACAAAGTGTACTTCAAAACATGAATAAAATATTCTCCAAGTTTAAACAAATTTTGATTATTCCTTCCCTGTTAAAAAAATTCACGAAAAACACCAAAATTTCAGCCTCCTAAACTGGTTTCTCCCGTTAATCGATTCCTGGAGTGGACACTGTCCAGAAGTAGTTAATGTAGTAATTCCTCCTAACAAAAAAATTGTATTAGAAATTATTCCAAAAGGAACAACAGGACAAATTCAACCATTAGATGTGTTTGGGTTTCGAATATAGAAAAATTTTGTTAGACAGTTTTTAGATGTAGTAATTCTTTCCGGTAGTGATATAAATCTGCATTCAAGAAATAACATTATCAAGCTGCAGTCACTTGTTCACAATCAACTGTCTTCTCTACGTTATATTAATATGTTAAAATATGCATGGTACAAAAGTGGCTACATAGAAAGAGCACCCCCTAAGTTAATTAATCCGGTGACGTTTGGTTTTGGAGATAATTCGGAACCACGATGTCATATTTGTGGTAATTTAGCTGCTATAACATGTTCGTAGTGCAAAAAACCTCTGTGTCTTAAACACTTCTTTGAAGAGTATCATTATTGTAATGAATACATTCCGTAATATGAAAGTAAAGAAACTGATAAATGAATGGCCTGCTTTTTTCTCCTGCTTTTCATTCGTACTATTACATCTTAAGGCATCTTCTCACTTTAAGCGCCTCAAAAATAGGCTGTTTTTGCGATTTTTTTTCGAGGATTTTTGCTTAAAATTATGGGATAAAACGGATCCTATGTAATAAACACATCTTTCAAGTACATGAAAAAATTTTTATTTTATTTTTTTAAACAATTATTATAATACATCAGTAGCATTGAAAAACCCGTGTAAAAATGTTATGGTCGTGGCTTGTTGATGGTATCTCCGAGACGGGTCGTCTGAAACAAAAAAATAAAACTGTTTTAGATTCAGTATGTCAGTGGCTATAGCGCATATCATCAGATTTTTGATATTCGCGAAAATAACAAAATGGCGCACATTTTTCGAAAAAGTAAAAAAAAACCACGATTTTTTTGCAGTTTTTTGTAAAAAAAAAATTCTTAAAATCAAAATTTAAAAAATCTGATGATATGCGCTATAGCCATAACTATGAAGCATATGTCATTCAAATTTCATAACAATCGGCCGGATAGTTTCCGAAATTTCATCAACAAAGCACCGAAAAACCTTGTTTTGAGATAACTGCGTTTAAAGTTTTGGAGGGATCGCCGGGTACTCTCAGGTAGTCACCTAACGGTCGCCAAAAAATGTAGTTAGACTCGTCCGATCTTTATGAAATTTCGAGATGACATTTTTGAAGATATGTACTTTCAAAATTTAAAAAAAAAAAAAAATCGATTTTTTTAAATTTCCAAAGTGAGAAGACGCCTTAATAACTGTAATACGTGAATTAAAAATTTCTAGTTAATAGAATGAGGACATATAATATGAAATAATTATTTAAAATGGAAAAAATCATCTGATACTTATTCACTTGTACTAAAATGGATACACAACATAGAACTAGAAGTAAATGATTTATAAGTATTCAAAGACAAGGATAAAACAGTATACCTGGATATTCTCAACCTATGTATGTAAGTAAACATTTTCCGTTTGTCAAATTCATCAATCTTGTAAAATTTTCAGGTAAAATAAGAACATTTGTGATGATCAGATAAAGAAAAATGTATCAAAAAACATGTTTTTTATGAAAATAAAATTAAAAAAAAATTTAATATAATTTTTGACTACATATTATTATAGAGCTCTGAAAAATGAATAACTTTGCTGTTTAAACATTTGCCGTATCTATTTTGGTTTCGAAGATATCAGCAAAAAACGAAAAAACCATCGATTTTCAGGAATTAATTTCACCCCTTAGATATGCATGTCCGCCGCTCATTTTTTGTGAGGGTTTATACTTTGATGTAAACTACAAAACGTAATTTTTTCGACCCAGGTTGTGGGGGTATAGTAAGGTAACCTTCCTTGTCAGATACGTACGAAATATTGACATGTTTAATTGGCAAATTATGAATTTCATACAAAAATTCAACAAATCCCTGCAAAAAATATATGCTATTTTTTGCGGTACGTATATACTATAATGAAAGGTCATTTTAGGATCACACTATAAAAGACTATCAAAAAAATCGAAAGATACATGTATTGTTAACAAATTGTCACGCTGAAGGTCGTATTGTTGTCTAGATTGCCGTTTTCAGGAGTGATTTTTAGAAAAGAATAATTCTAAAACTGTTTGAGTTTTTTCTAGGAAATGTTTTCCACGTATTTATAGATTCTTTAAAAAAACGTACAAATTTTTGAGAAAAAATTTAAAAAATGAATTTTATAATTTTCCACGATTAAATAAAACGGTGCATGTTTCGAAAAGTCATTAGTTCTGCAGAGTTGCGCGTGAGGCCCTCAGTGCACGGTCGGCCTCTCGCTTGGACTCTGTGGTAAGCGACACTGGTCATTTTCCCCTCTTACCGACTTCACTACTTTCCGTTTTCTTCTTGCTCGTCAGTCCAAAATTCTGGCTGTTAGACAACGCTTCGCTTCTCTTTTTTTCGCCACGGCTTTCTTCGATACAGTTCGGTTCAATTCGCGCCAAGTATCACGATTTACGCCCGGGTTACTTCAACGATTTGTTCCGATCGATTTTTCAACTCTTCCGGATTTATTTTCAATTATAACGACTTGGCTTTCCTTCGGTCTATTCTTTCGGGTTCTTTCGTCATGCGGCACGCGCACGCCGGCTTGCTGCCATTGTCCGCCTCTACCACGATTTCGTCTCCGCACATTATATCTGAGTTCTGTCGGTATCTTTCTCTGAAACTATTGTATCATTTTTTTTGAGTGACAACGAATAAATCTTCGTATTGATTATTATCTTTTAATAATATTTTTATCATATGAAAAAAAAAATCTCGAAAATCACCTTTTTTGACCTTCTAAGTACCTTAAAGAAATTACCATTTGTGTATTTCGAAGATATTTGTAAAAAGGATTTAATTATTGACTTTGTAAGCTTATTTGTATTAGGGTTGATCTGGCACAATAATTTCGAAAAGGTTCTTAAAATATAATGTATAAAACCCTTCGCATTGTAGGATTTTTTGAAAAAAGAAAAAAAATACAAAATGGCGCCTGATCGAAATTTACATTCATTTTTCAACCTAAATTTTTGATTTTCAATCAGGCGTCATTTTATGATTTTTTTTTATTTTCAAAAAATGGTATTATGCGAAGGGTTTCATATATTACATTTTAAGAATCTTTGCGTAATTTTTGTTTTAGATCAACGGAATGCATGCAATCATGGAGACCGCAGACCGTGACATATTTTACGCCCTCCACAATAACAGCGCTCCCAGTCAATATCACAAAATTTTTTGTCAATATACCTCAATATTTATAACTTCGAATAAAGCAAACTTGGATGAAGTCGGACAAATAGTTCTTGAGATAATAATTCCCAAAATTCACTTATTTTTTTCTACGTCTACTCGGATGTGCCCCCTTAAAATACGTATTACAAATACATTTATTTCCTTATCCCAATGTGTTACTATATCAATGTTATGTATCTATGTGAATGTTATTTTTATCAATGTTTGAATTGTTATTTCCACATTGAAACTGTCATTTTTGTCAATTTCAGTCAAAAAACAATTGTAGTTTCCACCATACGATTGCTATTTTCATCCATTTTGTGACTATTATTCTTATGATAAAAAAGATTTATAATCACATTGTACTAATGTATCGATGATTATTAATGGTTTAGAATATTACACATAATAGGAGAAACCTTTTCTTTCTAGTTTATCAAATAAATTTCAATTTATCCGCCAGAAACGTTCAAAAAGATAGTTTGCATGATTCAATATCGTGGTTAGGATGTTGACGCATTTGTAAACAGTATCCTTTGATCTATAAACGCGGTAGCGTCTTGACACCAAGTATTAAAACGATAGTGTTGAACGTCCAAGGCAAGACACACCGGGTATCTATACTCGAGATTGGGCAATTTTCCTTTACTTTAATAATTTCGACTTATGACAAACGTCAGTACGTAACCTTTGAGATAAAAAATGGCTTAGTGAAAGGATTGAAATAACTTTGATTATTTTTCCGATTACAATTATAAAGATTTCTTGAATAAGGCAAAAACAGTAATATTAATGCCAAAAGTATAAAATGAAAGAAAACACAGTGTGTGATAAAAAAAAGAGATGCAAAAGCATAGGATGGGCTACCTTTAATCCGTTCATTCCAAACACTCAAATATATGTTTCATAGGTTTTAAAAGTATGCACTTTCGTTAAAACGGGAATTAAACAAATTTCAAACACGACAACCAATCAATATCAGTTCATGGCAGCAAGGTTTCATTAACATTTTGGTTCATTTTTGCTGCGAAATCAGAATGTAAATCATTGTCAAATTTTTAGACCCAATTTCACTGTGGTCCAAAATAACATTTTATTGCACCACGTTTAAAGAAATATGGATTTTTTATCATCATATATATTTTATTAATGCAAAAAGTATTTGGTTAAAGTAACTAATTTTTTCGATCGAAAATTCTTTATCACTAAAAAAAGTTTTGCTCAGTGTAGGTTCATTCAATAACTTTTTTTTCATCATCTTTTATCCGTTCATGTCGATGAATATCTTATAATGAATATCCGATAATCTGTACTTTTTCTGCTCACATGGTGAATATCTATAAAAATATATGAACACATGAAAATCTAGTAAGCTTTGCACATCGTCCAAGGACCAAAATCCTGAACTGATAATAAAGAAATTTAGACTTTTACATCGTAAAGAGAGGCTCAAAGCCTTTTTCATCCACATTGCACAATGTACCATCATTTTCCCTTTGATCACCTCATGTGTAAGTATGTTTACATGCATTGCGGAATCATGAAAGTCCCTGAAAAAACCTGGAGAGTAGGTGTTTATCTTTAAGTGGGAAAACACAGAGTAACCTTTTAGTAAAAAGCGGATAGAGACTTGGGGTATTCAATCACTATGACACGATATTTTCAAACGACTTTACCAAAAAAAATGTATGATCTCCATTCCATTCCAACTTACCACTGCAATGTATATTTTCGATCTCCTTCACAAACTTAAACTATTTGACACAATGATTTCACACCCAACGATAAAGTAATAATCTATTCGATTACGCTGATGATTTCACCATTACTTTTCCACATATAATGTAAGTATATTGAAGGTGCGATATTATGATCGCAAAAACACAATTGTTGCACTAAGTCACCAAAAAACGCAATTTTGCAGGCACATTTTTATCAAATATGAATGATCAAGAATATTTATTTACACGATTAAAAGAAAAAACAAACACCTTACGAAGCCCCTACCCGCTAAAGCTAATGTGGTTTATGAAAATCCCGATTATGATCAAGCTTAGAGGGGAAGAAATGAGATTGAAAAGAAAACAGCTCAAAAACGAAGGATCTTTCTTTTGTCACTTTCCTTATGACGGACGGTGAAACGATTCAATTAATCCTTGTAGAACGAAACTTGTCCCTCTAAACCCTTATTTCCACTGCACTGTTTCAACTAATTTTGTTAACTGAAACTCTGTTAACGAGGGGAGTTAAAGGATAGAAAGGGATTCGATAGTATGTAAAATGTGTGAGAAAGGATTTGCAGGCAACCGCGTGGCAGCCGAAGTCGCGTCGCACTGCTGCTCCGCGGATAGCTGAACCCCCACTAAATTCCCACAAACCCACCCTTCCTCACTTCGTTTGTCACTATCTTCACCCTCTCTCTCTCTCTCTCTCTCTCTCTCTCTCTCTCTCTCTCTCTCTCTCTCTCGCCCTTTCTCTATCCCTCTCTGTTCCACTGCCTCTTCAGGGCATAGGGTGCACGAAGCATCGTCTTTCCTTTGCAAGCACACGACCCACATATACATCTATGTGCGTGCGTGTGTGTGTGTTTGAACCAGTAGCTTTCATATGGCCAGGCTATGTGTACGGGTACCGTACTCCACACCCCGTGTTTTTTGACTCCGTTTCGTCAATATCATGGATATTTTAGTATCGACTCGTTAATCGTTGAGCATTTGAATATGACGATGATCAGATATATTTGAAATATTTGTTGCCATAAAATGTTCAGTGGAAAATTTGTAAAAATCGAAAGATAACAATAATTGTTCAGCATTTAGGACGAAACTATGCATCTATAGTCTCAAAATTGAACTTAAAAAGTATTTTTTTCATATTTACATTTTTCAATCGCGTTGACAACTAAATTTAACATCTAACGATCCGACGGCTTTAATGAAAGTTCCATTCTGTAAAAAGCGCCTCCTATTATCGTTCTACGTGGCCGTTTCTTGATTGCTCAACCTGAATTAATTTCATTTAACTTTTTGCATATGGAATGAGTACAATTTTATTTTATTTTTCATATCCGCGCCGTTTGATTACTTTTCGAAATTTTCCAATTCCCGATCGTGCAATGATAGCTACTTATGTGTTGTTTTTTAATTTATAAGGTTTCTTTTTCAGATGACATGCGCCGTCAGATTGCTGTCAATCGCACGCGGGCGTCTTTTTGGAGGGGTGTTTTTAATCTCGCACAATGCTGACAAAATTTTTTTTTCGAAATTCCACCCTGATGTTAGATATACCTAGCCAAAAACAGCATAAATACTGTGAAAAAAGCTGAGACAAGCACATTTACCCCCCCCCCCCCCCCAAATAGTCGTTCCAGTTAATTCCCCACACCACCCAGCGCCAAAATACCGATTCCCACAAAAATTTACAAAAACCCGTCTAAGTCGCTCATGCAAAGATCTCCCCGCACAAAAATCCTTTCTAAAAACCAACTCATCATGCAAAGTTTTATGGGTATCCACTCTCATTATCTTATCAAATTAAGTCAAATTGTACAGAGGTGATAATTTCATTCTCGTAAATGTTGTAAGTTCACAAAAAGTTGATAAATAAATAGAGATCTACTAAAGTATATGTGGCCAAGTACGTGGGATTTTATTATGTTTATAAAATCTTCAATTATGTTCATATGCCATTTCTCTAATTAATGCTTTATTACAACGAATTATTATCCAATGACGTGTAACTACAAGGGCTTAAAAAAAAATAGAATTGCATTAGCATGCGTGAGCTTAAACGCTGCCACACTCCCATTTGTAATATTTGTAGTATAGTTTTATTGGTAACAAATTGATAAAAGTTTAATATCGTACGTAGAGCGGATACGCACAGAGTACTTGTCCGGCCCGAAAATTTTTCATAAAATTTGTTATATAAGTCAACATTAATCTACCATACATTTTGGCATTAACTAGTAAAGTAAACACAGCTAATTTGGAATCAGAATATACGGATTGTTTTGCATCCCAAATTATCCTCTTTTCCTATAACCGATTGTTATCGATGAATTGATGCTCGTGTGGAGCATATCTCACGTTATTACATGGCACGTTTATTCCGGTTTTGTAACATCCGGGTGGAAACTGGAGTTACAGAGCATGTAAACGGTGCTGTACACCCGAAATAAGTAATGCGGTACCATTTACACGCACTTTTACACCGGTTTTTACTACAACAGGTTTTACAAAACGGAATGCCATGTAAGGGCGGTCATCAATTGATTACATTCGAAGGCGGGTAAGATTCAAATCTGCGTCAGAAGTTCCAAATGTTCGGAGTGGTTGAAAAATTTGCCGTTAACAAAAAAGCATATTTTTAGCTGACTAGTCGAAAAATGTTCGGTCCGGACAAGTACTCTGTGCATATCCGCTCTACGTACGATAGTAAACTTTTATCAATTTGTTATTAGTATCACTAGACAGCGACCGCAAAACGTCAAAAGTATGCGAAAAATGTGCGAATAATACCACTTTGCCACTGCCGAAAGAAAAAAAAAGAAAAAATACGTCAACCCGCAACATCTTTCAAAACGATGTAATTCATTAAATATCGCCGAAAAAATTTTCGGAATACGTTCAAAACCACTCTGCTTGCTGTAACAACTCTAGTAGCGACTCGTCTTCGACTTTTATAATATACGTAAATGTACTTGTCTCGAGTCGCTACCACGACTCTAGATATTAAAGTAAACATCGACAATAATAAATTACGCCACCCATCATATTAACATAATTCTTTATTGCAGAAGCCCAGAATCAAAATACAATGCGAAATGGTGACCTGAAAGCGAGATCGCCAATTAAAGAAGACAGCAAGCAAGAGAATGACGGTAATGTCATTCTTGTCGAACCATAGAGCAGAGACCCGAAAGGAAAACGGAGGTAATATTTTTTCATAGGACACTAACTAAAAGTAGTCCATTTGTGAGTAACAAGTCGTTGCGTGTGCTAGTTTTCGGGAATATATGAAAAATATTATTTTAAAAATTATTTTCTCTTTAACGGATTGATAATTAAACTCCCTCATATATGCAGTAGTTATGTCACACAAATAACTAACATTTCATCGAATAATTTGAAAGTCTTGAAGTAAATAAAAATATTTATTTAATGTTTTATTTTCAAAACATAATTTTATGCTTATGAGCCCTGCCACAGCAATAAAACCTTTATAATTGAAACCCTTAATTATAGACTATAACATACGTTTTTAAAATTTTTTTTGCAAGAATGGAAAATATTGCTTGTATATATGGGGCGTTCCACGCCAAATCGGACGGTCTGAAAAATTTTGATTTTTGATTTCCTTAATTTGTTGATATTTTTTAGTACCCCTCAAAAGAGCCTTTCTGGTAAATTTTGAGATTTTTTTGATTACTTGTTAAAAAAATATCAAATTTTCAAAAAATCGCTCTTTTTTGGTTTTTTGTTCATAACTTTCTTAATAATGGTCCAAATTAAAGCATTTTTTCTAAATCTTTGTTTTTTGATGGCCTTTACAGAAAAAAAGACAAAAAAAATATTTAAAGTGTTTTTGATTAAGATTTTTGAATTTGAAATTTTAAATCGTGTTTTTGAAAGTGAGTGTATCTTTCGATTTTTTTGAAAATTTTTTATTTCAAACTACTATTCTTTTAACAACTTTTAAAACCAGTCCGGTCGTGTGCCCTCCATAATGACTATTTTTTTTTCGACTTTTGATTTTTTTTTTATTGACAATATTTTTAATTACAATCTATCCCAAGGGATATTTAATAATTAGTCTGAATATAAAATGTAGTCATATTAGACACGATATCCATCGATATCGATATCTATTTTGCCTATTTCTTTATTTGTTTGTTTTTCGATTAATGAAGCGGTTCATTAAATCGAGTGGTTTCTCACGTTTAAGCATGTTTGTTTCATTATGACAGTTTGGGATTCTTCTCGCCAGTTCATTCGGGTGGTTGTCCAGTCTTTCCTGATATCTCTTGCTGTCTTTTTGAATGGTTCCTATAATATATTCTATTTTTTAATCGTTGTGTAGGTGTTTATTGGAGATATACCAGGGAGCATTAGCGACGATTCATAGTAATTTTGATTGGTATCTTTGTAGTATATTTATGTTAGATTTGCTAGCTGCTCCCCACAGTTGCACACCGTATGTCCAGACGAGCTTCAGTATTGTTTTGTATAAATCGGAAAAAACTTTAAAAAAGTAACAAAAAAACTCCAAGTATTAAAATATCGCGACATTAGTTATAAAATGACCATTCAATATTTTTTCTGTTATTACTTAAAACTTCACCTCACCTCGATAAAACTGAGCAATAAATGTTTGTCCTTAATTTCCAGAAAATGAAAAAAATATTAACATCCATTCCACTCCCGTAGTACGCAGAAGAGTACTTTATCTCGAAAATGATGATCAATAATGTTTTCTTGATTTTGAAAAAAAATTGAAATTCCACGATTCTTATTTCACTATTGTAATATGCTCAAAGTTACTTTATCCTGAAAGAAAACATACTAAAGAAATTTCGGTATTAATTTTCAAATAAAAACGTATTCGCATCTTTTATTTTTTTATCCTGATATGTGAGAAGTTACTTTACACCAAAAAAAGATCTCGCTAGAAATTGTTGCCCACGATTGAAAAAACAATGAAATGATTTTTTAACATAGCCAAGAATGGTGAATGAATTACGGGTTTCTGCATGGAATCATGTACACCTTGAATGGTACCTACTAAAGGTTGTTGTCGCCTCAAGGGCTTCAAGAATAATTCTGCGGATATAAAGAAATTGTTATTCTGATTTTATGCTAGCTAAGGACTTATAAACATACAGCAAAATTCCACAGAAAATGATACAAAAAACAATTACATATAAAAGTGCAAATACGCGTACAAATGCACGCATTGTATCTACACGTATGTACCACACAAATTCATTGGGAAGATTACACACAAACTTGGCGTGCATAGTTTTTAAATGTAAGGTCGGGAAGACACAGTTGATCAAATATGCTATCCGAATAATATTCAACTAGTTTTTCCATCGTGAGTGAAAGAAGTCCGTTCCCTGGATAGAACAGGAGAGTCACCATTAATTATCTGCTGGACGAAATCAATGACTAGGTTGTATTGATGAAATGTATAATGAAATGAGATGAAGATTAAAGATGGATGAATGAAATGAATGAATAGTTGATAGCTGAACGGTATATGTCGACGAACGAATCGGATAATTGAATCGGTGAAACGATGAATGGATGGGATGAATGGACAGTTGGATTAAATCAATAAAAGACATGGACAATCAGATAAATGGATCGATGAAAGGGATGGATGGCATGAATGGATAGTCCCACCGGCTGAGTAGAATAGGTGAGTTGGATGAATAAATTCATCGATGGAATCGACAGACGGATAGAAAAATGAATGGATGGATGACGGATTCAGATTTTTTGTACGTACGGACGGACGATTAGATGGGCTAAATGAATAGATGGTTTGAACGAATGAATAAATAGGCAGGAAAGTAAATGGGTTCGTGGATGGTCGGATGAGGGATGCTGGGATGAAGAAAAAATAAAATGAAGGAGTATTTGAATTCGCTCAATGTACAGATGGATCGAGCGTTCCTTCGCCGAACTGACATTTGAAAACCATGCACGCCAAGTTTGTGTGTAATCTTTGCAATGAATTAGTGCGGTACATACGTGTAAATACAACACGTGCATTTGTACACGTATTTGCGCATTTATATGTAATTGTTTTTTGTATTATTCTCTGTGGAATTGTGTTGTACATTCTTAGTGCTTAGCGAGCTTAAAAGCAGAATAACATTTTCTTTATATCCGCAGAATTTTTTTTGAAGCCCTTGAGGTGACAAAAACCTCTAGCAGGTCAATCTTCAAGATGTACATGATTCCATTCCGAAACTCGTAATTCATTCACCATTCTTGGCTATGTTAAAAAATCATTTCATTGTTTTTTCAATCATGGGCAACAATTTCTAGCGAGATCTTTTTTTTGTGTAAAGTAACTTCTTACATATCAGGATAAAAAAATAAAAGATGCGAATACGTTTTTATTTGAAAATTAATACCGAAATTTCTTTAGTATATTTTTTTTCAGGATAAAATAGCTTTGAACATATTCCAATAGTGAAATAAAAATCGTGGAATTTCAATTTTTTTTCAAAATCAAAAAGAACATTATAATGTCGTTTTCGAGATAAAGTACCCTTTTGCGTATTACGGGAGTGGAATGGATTTTAATATTTTTTTCATTTTCTGGAAATTAAGGGCAAACATTTATTGGTCGGTCTTTTCGAGATGAGGTGAAGTTTTAAGTAATATCAGAAAAAATATTGAATGGTCATTTTATAACTAAGGTCGCGATCTTTTAATACTTGGCGTTCTTTTTTTACTTTTTTAAAGTTTTTTCCGATTGATTTCATATCTTTTTAAAAAACGGCCATAATTACCAACTTTCCTGTAAAGGTAAAAAAATTGTCTCATTCGGAGCCAATGATTTTTTTGATGATTTTTTTTTAATTGAGTAACTTTCTTCATATAACAGAAAAAATATTGAATGGTCATTTTATAACTAAGGTCGCGATCTTTTAATACTTGGCGTTCTTTTTTTACTTTTTTAAAGTTTTTTCAAATTGATTTCCTATCTTTTTGATAAACAAAATGGTAAAAAAAATGTCTCATTCTGAGACAACGATTTATTGGATGATTTTTTTAAATTGAGTAACTTCCTTCGTATGAAGAAAAATCAAAGTCCTGAACAGTAGATTCTTCCATCATTGACGGACAAAAACTATTGAGTCGGTTTTATTCGAGGTGAATAAACTTGATACATGAAATGGAAAGAGAATGATGGTTATAAAGACATAATAGTGTTAATAAGATAGTTATAAACACAATTTTTTTTGCAAAGTAATATCAGGAATGTAAGATGGTCATTTGAGAACCAAGGTTAGAATTTTTTAATATGTGGCGTACTTTTTTATACCTTTCCAAAGTATTTTCCCATAGATATCAGTTTTTTTTGAAAAACATGATATCTACTGATGTTTCAATATACCTGAAAGGAATTGCACGCTCCCGGTAAAAACGTGCCATGTTATCATGGAACTTTAAGCTGGATGACATGGACGAGAAAGTTTGACAAAAGAATAACAAAGATGTTATTAAGAGTTTTTTTTATTAATATATGGAGTAGTTCTTACACTTTCTCGGTTGCTCATAAAATACAGATAAGTTAAAAACCCCTCATTAGTTTATTTCACATCGTTTTTAACCGGAACTTAAACTTAAAGAGATGATTGCTGGTGATGATAAGAATTAGCCAGACAACAATGAAGCTATGCACAGTTTCAGTTTTTATTTTCTCTTACCGATAAAAAACGTGACGTATTACACCAGTTTGTGTATATTGAGGTTTACAAGGAAGATGCGTTATCTGACGTAGTGTTGAGAAGAACGCTGCGGATTCTATAAAATTAGAAAAGGTTCAACTTATCATCAGTTCTCCTATTCGAAGATCAATAATTAATTCCTTACCAGAATAATATAATAGTAAATAAAACCTAGAAAAATGTTTTTCTTTCCAAAAAGTAGAGATCATTACGTTGTATTACCTAATGAGTAAAAAATGCTATACATCGATATTGCCGAGTCGCGTAAAATTTTTCGAGATGGCTTTACCGTATGAGAACATCCATATATTTTTATAGTAACACGATGAATTCCCGCGAAACTAATGCTTGGATACAGCATAAATTTTAATAAATTTCAAGCTATTATGCCCGAGTCATACAACGATCGTACAAAATTTTGGATGTTTCACTCGTAGTCGCAATGCCCGTGTGTCTATTTAACAATGAGCAGACGCATTGATTATAACGATGTTACAGCTTCATTCATAACTGGAATGTAGTCAAAAGACAAGAAATTAATTATTGCTATTTTTTTCATACTCCAACTGATGAAGTTCAAGATAGATCAATCAACAACCATGTCTCTTGGACGAGACAAATTTGAAGTTGGTAATAAGACAAACTGTTAAACATACGAAAAGGATTTTATCGTTAAAATCTTCTCAAAAATATATACAGAACTCGCTAATATGACTCAGGACCACTTATTACATTTTGTATGCGAATGTAAAAGACAACATTCGATTTGTAAAACTTACATAGAAAATAACGAAAGGACATAATCATATGATTGAACAAATTTTTGTGTATTTTTCAATTATTGAACTTTACTTCAATCCTATGAACTTGAGGGTATGGATCAGAGATGTCCATGGCTTGATACTTTTGTATCATGATACACAAAAGATACTTGATACATTTGTATCAAGTATCAAAATTTTTCTTGATACTTGATACATTTGTATCAAGTATCAAAATTTTTCTTGATACTTGATACATTTCTATCAAGTATCAAAATTTTTCTTGATACTTGATACAAATGTATCAAGTATCAAAATTTTTCTTGATACTTGATACATTTGTATCAAGTATCAAAATTTTTCTTGATACTTGATACATTTATATCAAGTATCAAAATTTTTCTTGATACTTGATACATTTGTATCAAGTATCAAAATTTTTCTTGATACTTGATACATTTGTATCAAGTATCAAAATTTTTCTTGATACTTGATACAAATGTATCAAGTATCAAAATTTTCCTTGATACTTGATACATTTGTATCAAGTATCAAAATTTTCCTTGATACTTGATATATTTGTATCAAAATTTTTCTTGATACTTGATACATTTTTATCAAGTATCAAAATTTTCTTTGATACTTTCGAAAATTCATTTTCTTTGATACGTTCGAAAATTCATTTCGAACCCCATAAAAATATATCAAGTAGCTAAAGTTTGTTCGATACTTTTAAAGTATAATTTATACTTGAATAAGATAAATAAAATATGAAATAATTGATTGAAATAAATTGAAAATAATTGAAAATATGAAAATACTATCGAGAATGACTTGGAATGGAAGGGTGCGAACGATAGACTGGGGATCTGAAAGAATGTTTAACAATGTGATTTTGAGGCAGTGCCCAAGAAAAAAAAGTTTTATTAACGTTGAATTAAAAAAAGTAATAATAATTTACGAAAAAAAAACAGTTTAAAAAAATCTTAATGATAAATATAATACGGGCCCCGGCACTGAAGTCGGCCCCCGCCGCGACCTCGGCCCCCGCCGCGACCTCGGCCCCCGCCACGACCTCGGCCCCCGCCACGACCATGGCCCCCGCCCCGACCACCACGCTGCCGAAACCAGGCTGCTCGACTCCGACCTGCAGGTATTCTCCAACGATCTTCACAAAAAACGAAAATGACTCAATTAAAATGTGCCGCTTAGAATTGTTTTCGACTATACTGGAACAGGCTATATCTACGAGAAATAATACAGGGACAACATGTCGTCATAATTTTTTTAAAGCAATTATAAAAGCAATAAAATAATATTATAAATAGTGACATGTTTCGAAGGCATGTCTCTCGCAAATATTAATTTTGGAAAGTTTTAATATTTTGTCATAATTTGTTTGAACACATTGTTTAAACAAATTAATTTTGCAAATATAGTGACGCAAAAAATCTTGAACAGCATGTATAACCTACAAATTGTTCATAAAAAACTCCCTCTAATCACAAAATTTGAATACTCCGAAAATTTAGCAAATTTTTTTAACAATGTTGCCGTTATTTTGCAAACGTAAGCCTAGGGAGAAAAGAACCAAGTACACATTCCGACAGTACAACTATCGAGGACACGGCTCGTGCACGTTAATGTGGAAAAATAGTGAGAAAAGATTTCCGAAATGTGGAATGGAAAAAAACGTACCTTAAAAAATCCTACTTATTTTACTTGTTTTGCAAAAATATAATTAAAAAAATGCATTTTAGAGAAATTTAAATTGCACTATTGAAAAAAGCGACCTCAAATATAGTCGACAAGCTAGTTCACGAATTTTGTTATCGGTGTTTATATGGTGAATTATCCTGTAGAACAGGCTACATTCGAAACGTGTCTTTTGAATGTTGAGTAACTCAATAAAAATATGTGTGCCTGTACGGCCGATTTTTCTTATGAGTTAGGGAACGGAAACTTTGGGCGATACTCTAAAAAGGTGTTGCAAGAACATGGACTCAACTGAAGTTAGGGGAACATGGGTTAAAAGTTGTGGGATGGGCTAGTAAAACCCTACAAGCTCCTAGGCAGGTGCAAAAAAAATTAAAAAATTAAAACACGTCTTACGTCGCCCATCACGGTTTCCAGTCCCATTCTCATCCTGATGCTGCTGGATAAAAATTTGCAGCGGTTGCGCTTCAGGGACGCCGCTCATCCGCGGTTGCAGAAATTGTTGCTGCATTTGCAACTGCAACAGCATTTGCTGCTGCATCCGACTCATCGTCGCCTCTATTTCTCGGTCAGCCCTTTTCTTCTCAGCTTCTTTCTGTTCTTTCTTAGTTTTTTCCTTTTCTTCTTGTTCTATTTTGGCTTTCTCTCTTTCTGCCTTTTCTTCTTTTTCAGCTTTTTCCCTCTCTTTTCGCTCCATTTCAATCTTCGCCCATTTCTTCTCTTCTTCTTCATGTGGCATTTTTTCTCCTTCGTCTTTCTTGGTCGAGTTAAGCATTAGGTTACCCATTTCTGAAAATTTTAATTCTGAAATTAGTGTTGAATAGAATTAACAATTTGAAATAAAAAAAATTGTCACAATTATTATTAATGCCAATTAAAATTATAAAAATGTTGAGTCATTAAATTACAGTAAGGAACTTTTATCAGAATCAAAAATAAATTACATTTCAGCAGACTTTGGACTGCAAATCCGTAATCAGCGATCCAAAATCTCACGTATAAATTTTTTATAAAAGGCGAATTTCAATATTTGAATTGTAATTGCACAATGGGCGTCCCAAAAAGATTTTTTTATTAAAATTTCCTTAATAAAGAGTAATTATGATATTCAAATCATTTATAAGGGGTCCAGTATTTTGAATTATCAAACATTAATTGAAAATTCGGAATCAGCGATCTCCAAAGTCCTTGTGAATGAAAATTATAGACTTGAGTCCTGAATCGAAACCGTCAAATTTTCTATTTTTCACTACACATCCATAATAAGCATCACCTAAAACTTTTTTATTTGTAATTTCTTGAAAATTCCAAATCTTTCACATTTGGGTCCGTCATATTGAATCTTATGCCATTTTGAATTTCCAAATTACAATTCAACATTCGTAATCAGCAACCCCGAAAACCTTGCACACAAACTTTGATCAGAATCTCGCAATTTTCAAAATTCGATCCGCCATATTGGATCCTCCATTCTCAATTTTTGAATTTCAACGTTTCATTTGCAATTAGCATCCCCAAAAACATTTTTCTTCAAAAATTCATCAAAATCGTATAACTTTGGCACTCAGGTCCACCATATTGGATTCGCCACCATATTGAATTTTCAAATTTTAATTGCACATTTGTGATCCGCAACCCCGAAAACCCTTGCACACAAAATTTGGTTAAAATCTCGTAATTAAAAAATTTCTATTCACTATATTGGATTCTCCATTTTCAATTTTTAATAATAACTGCTTATTTGGCTTTAGCATCCACAAAAACTTAATGGTTTAAAATTTCATTAAAATTGCGTAATTTTTGCGTAAGAGTCCACCAAATTGAATCCACCGCCATTTTGAATTTTCAAATTTTAAGTGCAGATCTGTAATCAGCAACCCCGAAAACCCTTACACACAAAATTTAATCAAAATGTCGCAATTTTCTCATTTCAGTCTGCCATATTGGAAGCTCCATTTTGAATTTTGATTCCAAATTCATAATAAGCACCCTCAAAAATATTTTCGATCAAAATTTCATCAAAATTTCATAACTCATAACTTGCACTTGGATTGACAAAATTGCATTCGTCGCCATTTTGAATTTTCAAATTTTAAGTGCAGAACTGTAATCAGCAACTCCGGAAACCCTTACACAAAATTTAATCAAAACGTCGCAATTTTCAAATTTCTGTCCGCCACATTGGAAGTTCCATTTTGAATTTTTGAATTTTGAGGACCTATTCCTAATAAGCATCCTCCAAAACATTTTGAATCAAAATTTTATCAAAATTGCATAACTTGCACCTGGACTGACAAAATTGCATTCGCCGCCATTTTGAATTTTCAAATTTTAAGTGCAGATCTGTAATCAGCAACCCCGAAAACCTTTACACACAAAATTTAATCAAAATCTCGCAATTTGCAAATTTCTATCCGCCATATTGGAAGCCCCATTTTTAATTTTTTAATTTTGAGGACCGATTCGTAATAAGCATCCTCCAAAACATTTTGAATCAAAATTTTATTAAAATTGCATAACTTGCACCTGACTGACAAAATTGCATTCACCGCCATTTTGAATTTTCAAATTTTAAGTGCAGATCTGTAATCAGCAACCCCGAAAACCTTTACACACAAAATTTAATCAAAATCTCGCAATTTTCAAATTTCTATCTGCCATATTGGAAGCTCCATTTTGAATTTTCGAATTTTGAGGACCTATTCGTAATAAGCATCTTCGAAAACATGTTCGATCAAAATTTTATCAAAATTGCGTAACTTGCACCTGGACCGACAAAATGGCATTCGCCGCCATTTTGAATTTTCACATTTTAATTCCAGATCCGTAATCAGCCATCCCGAAAACCCTTGTACACAAAATTTGATCAAAAAATCATAATTTTTGGATTTCGATCCGCCATATTGGATTCGTTAATTAATTTATGATTAATATTTATCGAAATTTATACTGCAGTTTCAGCAGATTCGAAAATTAGTTATTGCAAAATTCCGAATAAATCGTAAGAAAAAAAAAAGTTTTCTAACGATTGAAGACGGCTGAGTTTTTAAATATTTTTGTCAAAATTCAATAATATTAATTCCATGCATTTATGCAAATTTTATAATGCCTACAGTAAAATTAAACTAAGCGTTAAAGAAGTGTTAATATAGAAGTATACAGGAGTACTTACTGCTTGTACCGAACGCTCCACACAGACTGCTGTAAAGGTCACCGGAAACATATACCGTGCTCACTTTTCGGCACTATAGATAAATATACTGTTTTTCAATATCGCATTCTCTCTCTCTCCCTCTTTCTCTATTCCGTATTTTCTATTATCTTAGGTGAAAAATATTTTCATACATTGGCGTAAAATGTTTTGATAGTCACAAGCGAACAATCATAATTAATTAATTATTATTAATTATAATTAATTAATTCTAATTAATTAATTAAGTTAAGGAATAAGGGTTTTTATTATTTTTTAGTTCAATGCAAGCAATTTGGAAGTAGTATATGAGTAGTTTTTCTACCGCAAGGAGATACGCGTAATCAGCGCGTTCGTCGCTTGGACGCTTTCACGCTCAACGCGCGGCTCTAGCGTTGAACGATATAACTATATCGTGTGTTTTGAGCAGGTTCAAGCGCGACAGCGCCAAAGTTGAATGCATCTCACACTACAGTCACAGATGATTCGCAGAAAGCTCACCGTAAAGTTAGTGTTTGTGAAAAACTTTTGTGTCGTATATTTTTCCTGAAAAAATTAACTTGGCGAATGTTTTCATTAGTTTGCGAACAGCGAAAAAAATTGGTGTGTTGTATCGTCAATCTCAAAGGTAAGTTTATTCAAATATTACAGATATGTATGAAATGAAATTGGTGAGCTAATTCTGATCGAACCTCACAGTATACATACATTTAATACTTGGCGACAAGACTCTGCCACATCTCTCTATATATATAAATTCGAAAACCGTCATATTCGAGTATATAAGAGTGCGGCAGCGCTCGCACAAGCTATTTTGTTTTAATACTTGGCGTCGAGCCGCTACCGCGTCTCTTGATATTAACCCTTCGACTATACTTTCTCTGGCTTACATCGCTCAATTTTAACTCAGCAGAGGTGATTTTCGAATTTAAAATGTTTCGTAAGACGCCATGAGCTGTATAAGGACTTACAAGTTTTCTCTTCGACAAAGGATTCTCGGGAAAAAATATACTCCTGCTCTGTAACATTCATAAAGTGCATTTCCTTATTTTTCTGAAATATGACTCGACTAATTGTAAGAGAAAACTTGGACACAGGGTTTGTCAGAACGCTCACCTTTAATTTCGCTGTGAAAATATTTGCATCGAATAATGTTTGAACACATTTACTTTCACATAATATGAAGGGTATTTATTATCGACCCATCCATTTGAGTATCACTCAAGCATTTCCTCGTAATGATAATTTTCAATAAAAAAACGATCCTGAGTGAATCATTCGTTAAGTGGATAATCGAAATGAAAACGCTAATAAAAACGTAATACTTTCTACTTTTTTCCTAGCTGTGCTAAACTATTTTTTTCACTTTCAGAGTGACTTACTTTCATTTAAAGAAAACTTTTTTTCATACAGTATTATTGAATTTTATTTAAAAATCAACAGTCACGTAACTTTTGTTTGCAACAAAAAAAAACAAAAAAATGCTATCGATCATTTCTACTATGCATTGTTTCGCTCCAAAATAACACTGCTTTTTTTTATTAATTCATGGTAAAAATAATTTATTTACCAAACCATTAATAATCTTCAGCACGTCTTTTGCTGCCTCATCTCAAAGATTATCTTTACTCATAGTGAGGCATATTTACTACATATTTACTACTCCGAAATATCTATATCTAAAGATATAAGTAATCCATTGAAATCTTCGTTGAATCGCTCAATATTTTTGGCCTCGGCATTGATATTCGGGGTCGATTTGACCCAAAGCATACTTCGTTCATCTGGCAGCCTCTGAGTCAGTTTATATTGAAAAAAATTAGGAGTTCACGTGATGACAATGAGTTTTTTATATAATTTTATTATTAAATATAATTTATTAAATATTTATTAAATATAATTTTTTATTTTCAGTTGATTTAGGAATTTGACACTAATTTCGCAAAAATTATTTTTGTAAACTATTTGTTTCAACTAATTGTGACAAAAAATTCCAAAATTGATATCTACAAGAATTAGTACGTTCAGAACTTGTCATTATTTGTTTTAATAATTTGTTTAAACAAATTAATTGAATTGTTAAAATAATGTCCTTAACGGGACAGACCTAGTTGGAACGTCAAAAAAAAGGCCTTTTTTCCGATTTTTTTTTGGTCAAACGATAAAATAATTCACAACAAAAGTTCTTCCGTTTAAAAGATACATATGTAATGTATATGTTGCAATTTTTTCAACGCAATACATATCGAAATAAGCTGGTGACCGTCAATTGCCGAGGACGCTGCAAAAAAAAACACGGTTTGCGGTGATCAAGCTCACGCTGCAACGGCTCTTCTGAAACAAAAAAAACGGAGGGGATTTTTAGTTAATGATATAATGCTCCAGTTGAACGAAGGGTTTTGAAAAATTTCCATTTTTCACAAAATGGCGGCCGTTAAAAGTCAAAAGTGTTTTTTTGACCAAAATATCAGTTCCATTTTTTGCTATTAAAAATAAAAATAATTATCCAAAAAAAAAATCCTTCGTTCATATGGAGGACTACCATGTATAGAAGAAGTGATATAAATTTCAACCCGATCGGTAAAGCCGTTCTCGAGCTACAGTGATCACCGACTTCAAAAACATGGTTTCGAGAAAAACGCACTTGAAGTCCGCTACCTGCTTACCTATGGCTCAGACACGACGTGCTACAAAGTCTTGTATTTCGGCGAATAATGGTCCGATTTACATTTACCTGGGCGGAAAATGTTCGTAAGAGATTCTACTTTTTGAAAATGAAATAAAAAAAAAATCGATTTTTCGAAAATTCTAACTAGGTCTGTCCCGTTAAACAAATGATGACAACATGTCTACATATTAATTCTCGTAGATAACGATTTTCGAAACGATTGTGGCGAATTTTGATTATGTTATCATAATTCGTTTAAACAAAAAAAAATCTATAAAATCGATATCTACGAAAAATGATGCGCTAGAAGCATGTTTTCATTATTTGTTCAAACAATTTGTTTAACCAAATCATGATAAAAAATCAAAATTTATCAAAATTGTTTTGAAAATCGTTATGTACGAGAAATAATACATAGACAACATGTTGTCGTCATTTTTTAAAAGAAATTATTTAAGCAATTTAATTAATTTATTTGCAAAAATAATTATAACAACTTCATGTTCATTTAAGGGGAGGGGGGGTAAGTAACGTTAATCCCGTCAAAAAAGCGTAATTTTAAGAATTTTTTCAAACGATAAGAATAATGCTGGTTTATTTAAATAATTCCCACATAGTAGAAGGGGGGGGGCAGAATAAGGGTAATCCGATCAAAAAAGCGTATTTAAAAAAAAAATTTAAATGATACAAGTAATGCTGGTTTATTTAAATAATTCCCACATAGTAACACAACATCTGAACCATATTTTCCTAAATTTTCGTCGCAAAATAATGATAAATAAGCCGTTGGCAACAAATCTCCGCAGGTGCCTCTAAAAAAAGTGATTTTACGATGAACGTTACAACTTGTCACTGAATTATCTGAAAACAAAAAATCAAAATGCATTTATTAGAGAACCTGTTTCTCGAGATATCGCTGTCGAGTTTTTTTTTTTTTTTAATTATTTTCGATTTTATGATAACAAATTTGCTGATTTTTTTTAGCGAAATTAGCATTTTTGACTTCCCAGCGCTACCAAAAATGAAAAAAATACCTCGAGAAACAGCTCCCCTAGTACACGCGTTCAGATTTTTTGGTTTCAGATAATCCAATGACGAGTTGTAA
Organism: Rhimphoctona megacephalus; assembly: GCA_963989365.1. Taxonomy (NCBI): domain Eukaryota; kingdom Metazoa; phylum Arthropoda; class Insecta; order Hymenoptera; family Ichneumonidae; genus Rhimphoctona; species Rhimphoctona megacephalus. The sequence goes on along the minus strand of OZ022418.1, from coordinate 7,587,732 downwards.
CGTTAACCGTAAAACAACTTTTTTTTCGAGGTGCCTTCGGAGATTTGCTGACAACGGCTTATTTATCATTATTTTGCGACGAAAATTTAGGAAAATATGGTTCCGATGTTGTGTTATTATATGAAAATTAATTAAATAAACCAGTATTACTTGTATCGTCTGAAAAATTCTTGAAAATATGCTTTTTTTGACCGAGTTAACCTGACCCCCCCTCCCCCCCCCGGGTTAAAGATGACTCAAAGTTATTTTCCTAATTGTCTGAGATGCTACAATCGTAATGTAATAATGACATTCTTCCACTTATGTAGCCGCGTTTATTAATCTGTTTAAATAGTCGGCGCTATCTCACCATATTTATATTTGGGCTTTGCCCGTATTTTGTTAATAAATAAATAAATAAATAAACGTTTCCAACGCATTATTTCCTGTAAATACCGATTTTGGAAATTTTTTATTTTTTAGTTCGTTCAAACAAATTATGGCAACATGTTTCCAACCTATTTTTTCGCCTAGTCTATGATTTGGGAACACTTTAGGAAGATTTTAATTTTTTGTCATAAATTGTTTTAACAAATTGTTTAAAAAAATTAATGTTGCGAAAGTAACGTCAAATTCGTCATCAGCGACCCAAACAAACCTTGGTCTCAAAGTATAGCTTAAAAATTGTCGATCAAAAACTCGTTCTCATCACAAAATCGAAATACTCTGAAAATTGAACAATTTTTTTTAGCAAGTTTTGCCATTATTTTGCAAACGTAAATCTAGGTATAAAAAAACCAAGTATATATTGCGACAGTACATTTCCCAAGGATATGATTCATGCACTTCATTGTTGAGAAATAGTACGATAAAACTTCTGAAATGTGAAATGAAAAAAATGTATCTTGAAAATTGCAACTTTTTTAGTTTATTTCGCAAAAATATAATATGAGAATAGATTTGTGCAAAATTTGAATTGCGCCATTGGCAAGAGCGACCACGACAATAGTTGATAAAATAGTTGACGAATTTTTTTATGGACATGTTATGGTAAATAATCTCGTAGAAAAGAATACATGCGAAACGTGTCATGTATATATCAAATTTATAAGCTAGTCCTTAAAACCGAAAAATATACTGAAAGAAGCATTTCTTTAGAACACGCGATATATTGAGCAATAGATAATTATAACTTGGATTCGAACTGCTCGAATCTGAACCTACGACTGTGTGCACGGCCAAGTGCAGGGAGTCATGCATTTGAATGCTATCAGCTGATTTTCACGTATTTTTCGTGATTTGTATTTTTTTACGTTTCACGCGATATCTTCGAGACTATTACGAAATTTGATGAAATATTTTTTTTTTTTTATTGTCTATAACATCACAAAGAAAACAGAAGTCATGACATACTTTTTGTTCTTTATCAAAGCTTAAAGAATGGAAAAAAATCAACGTCGATTTGTTTTCATGATATAAAATTTTGAGTGAAAATTCGTTGCAATAAACGAGCATTTGGATCTAATAAAAATCATTCACTTTTTATTCAAATATTCAAATTTATTCTTATACTTAAATTTTAATTTATTATTCATCAAAAATGTTTCAAATGATTTTATAAATTAAATAACACAGTAGGTGTAATGATGATTTTGATCTGAAATCATTTATTTGTATTTTAGGATTGCTAATTTTTTAGTTTTTCCAAGTTTTATCGATATTTACTATTAGCATAAAAAAATATCGGTTTTTTAATCGGTAGCGTAAACGAGACGTCATAGATATAAAATACGTTATGCGTATTAATAGGCATTTTTTTATGTGTATATTTTCTAGTGAATAACAAAGCATAAAAGCACGATGGATGGAGAAGCGGGCTGTAGTCGCGACTACAAGGTTCAGAGTAAGTCACTATAAGCTTCGATCACTACGGTGTTTAAAATATTTACTAATTTTTCGATAGAATTGATCACATTGATCAACACGATTTTTGCGTCTTGATGAAGAGTGTTTTTCTTATTTCCTTTAGGCGTTTGATAAAGAAAACGACGATTTTGTTCAAAAAGTTTATATTCATGTTTGGGTCGTCCATATCATGAAATTTAATTGAAAACAATATATAAATAAAATATTGGAGATAAAGTAAAATGACAACACCGAAGAATTCAGAGCCCTTCATTTTAATGAATATTAAAAAGTAAACACTTGCTGAAAGATCATTTCTTACTACTACATTTGAAGCCTTGGAAAATGGCAGCGAATCCGAAATTCTGTCACAAAAAGCATGAAATTTTTTTAAAAAAATCTATATGGTGATCCAAGGAATGAAAACAAACTTTGGAAAGTATAATTGATATTTCTTATTGCTTTGTGAGATGCAGAATCAGAGTACAAAAGCTTCATCCAGACTCAGGAATTTTATTTTTACCTATGTAATCTTCCCATATAAAAAGTAACTGGGTGTTCTTTAAATTGCTGAACTAAATACAAAAAGTTAAATAATTAATTATTTGGGTAGATACATCAGATATGGATATCAGCTCGTCCGATAATGAAAATGATTCCGCCAATCCAAATATTGAAGAGCGAGAAGCACTTCAGGTTTTTTTGGATGAGTGTAGAAAGCATTCATTTTCTGATGGAAAATATTTTAAAATTGACGTTGACAAATCTTTGCGTGAGGGTCAGGCTGTGGGGATTTGTCAATTATGCTCCGCTCATAAAGAAATCAGAGGACAATTTCGGTGGCCATCAAATTTTAGAACTCATATTAAGGTAGAAAATTGCTCACTTTTCTTTCCAACAGTAGCATTGTCCCCCGATTCAGCTAATTTTATTCATTACACTATATAATCAATATATATTCGTAGCGAAAACACACCTCGGATTTGGAAGCGTATGATGCGTACAAAAAGAGCAAACAATCGGAGCCAATAATTCGAGACAGAGAGCTCGTTACTTCTTGCAAATTTTCACAAAAAAAATTTGAAATGAACGTTGCAAATTATATCGTCGATAGTATGGCCCCAATGTACACTGTTGAGATGCCAAGCTTTCGAAAGATATTTGATGGCAAGTTCAATGCGAAATTATAATGAAGATGGAATGGCTACAATCATTACATTGCAATAACAGATTTTACCTTGTACAACTCATCAGTCACTATCGAGAGACACATGAGTAGTCTCAGAATACGTTCATTTGCATCTCTGTTTTGGGCACTCACTAAATTACGTTTATTATTTCACTAAAGAGGAATCCAAAATATAAAAAAAAAAATAATAATCAAAACACATGTCACAATAGTTTAATTATTAATTAAATTTACATGAAATAAATTAATCCGATTTATATAGATTTCGAGATTAAGCGAAGAAACAAAACAATGATCCATATATCGAGGAATACGGTTTGCAGGTGAATTGAAGATTTGTTCCAAGAGAAAATGAAAGAAATTCGCAACACGCTTGGCAGTAAAGCGATTTATGTTTGCACTACAGCCGACATATGGACCTCGCGAAGTCGCCGATTTCTCGGTGTAACAGCTCATTGGGTGAGACGCAAATTGAGCTTAAAACATTGTTGATGAAAAAAGTTTTATTGCTTCTGGAAAATATTCAATTCACCGAAAGTGGAAGTTACAGCTAATAGTTATATATTTTCGATGTTTACACCACAGATCGATCCCTTGACTTTGACGCGGCAATCTTTTGCCATCGCGTGTAGGAGGTTCCCAGGAACGCATACAGCAGAAAGGATTGCGGATATTTTGCTGAATGTAAATGAATGTTTCGGGTTGAATGCGGAAAAGATCGTCGCAACTGTCACAGACAACGCCTCAAACTTCGCGAAGGCTTTCCGTGAATTTGGGATGAATTCGCTTGAAACTTTCTTGCTTGGTAAGCAAATATACTCATCTAGATTATGATTTAGTGTAGATCTTACTATAGATATGAGTTCGCCTATAGAGTGTGTAATTTTAAATACAAGTTTAAATAACACCGAATTTTAGATGAGAATTCGAACGATGAAGAAGAAAGGCATCTTACCAATAATTTAACCCAAACCGCCGGATCGTGCTCTGATAACGACGAAAGGGCCAGTCTCGAAGTTGATCGTGCTGTACCTGTGAATCCCGAGGCCTTTAAATTCTTGCCTAAACAGTTGCGCTGTGCTAGTCACACGATGAACTTGGTTGCAGCGGTAGACCTTTTGAAAATTATCAGGTCCTCGGATGATCTGTCTTCTGAGCATTTTGCAGCCATAGAAAAAGTTATGGAGTTATTGAATGCCCTTCGTTCCCCAAAATCGAGGGAAATTTTTCACGAACATGTAGGTGCTGCAATACCTCGTCCCGTGGTCACGAGATGGAACTCGCTTTATGATACTTTAGGATGCATTATTGCTAAAAAAGAACCCATCATCCAGGTAAGTCCTCTGATCGGTGTAAAGAATCTTTTAGATGACCATGATTTCAGATATATCGAAGGGTATTTGAAGATCGTGAAACCCATCGCAGAGACGCTTGACCTTCTGCAAGGAGAAACGTTTTGCCACTACGGATATCTTCTTCCATCTTTAGTGTCACTGAAACGAAAATTGCAGGCGTTGCAGAGCTCAGATGCGATTACACGATTTGCACCATTAATTGCTGGTTTGCTTAATTCACTAGGTGATCGATTTAAACCATTCTTCGAACTCGACGATAAGGTCATTGGAGCAGCTGTCGCAGCTTGCAGTCATCCACGCTTCAAATCGCCATGGCTTGTTTCTCTTCCGGCTCCCATTTGCCAAAAAGCAGAGAGCATTTTCTTACGGGCTGCAACCGAAGAATATCAGAAAGGACGGCAAGAGACTGCAAACGAGAATCTTCCTGCTCAGCCAAGAGATGATTTCTTCGATTTTGGAGAGCCCGCTGAAGCGATTATTCCTACTGGAAGTGAGACTGTGAGGGTCGAAATTGCAAAGTACATGGCAAGTTCGAACACGAACTTAGAAATGCTTGAAGAGTACCCGATAATAAAAAAATTATTCATCAAATTCAATACACCATTGCCATCGTCTGCACCGGTTGAGCGATTGTTCAGTTACGCAACAATGATGAACTTGCCAAAATGGAATCGTTTAACCGACGAACATTTCGAACAAAGGGTACTTTTGAAGGCAAACGCCGTCAAAGCTTCAAGTACCACGAATTGTCGTTGAGGTAGCAGTGTGAGACGTGTTTAGTAAGTCTCAATAATTGGAAATTCCGAAACTTGGTCGAGTTATCCATGCTGCTTTACTTATTGGTTGAGTTATCGCCACGTTCATTTTTTGGTCGAGTTATGGCCACTCAAGTTTTGGTTGAGTTATCGCTACTTTCATTTTTTGGTTGAGTTATCGCCACTAACATTTTGGCTGAGTTATCGCCACTTAATTTTTGGTTGATTTATCGTCATTTTAGCTTTTTTGTTGAGTTGCTGCCTTTAGTAATTTTTGTTTCATTCAGCCGGTGCGTAGCTTTGACAACCCCTCAAGCCGATTCAGACGATAAAATGAAACTAAATCAGATTTACATATGTTCGCACTATTGCCGCTTTCACGAGATTTTTCATATTGATGGATTATACTTTATTGCGAACATATCAAAAGTGTAGTAGCTATTTCGAATTAAATAAATGAATCATTAAATTTTATGGAATACGCATCAGTATGTACAGACGTGTAAATATTATTATTTTCACTTCAACATTATTTTTTTTGGTTAAGATCCTTTTGGAAGAGGCAAAAAATTATTCAAAGATATTGAAATGTATATATTAGGGTGCTTTTTTTTCCGCGACTATTTTTTTTCTTCACTCCCGGCTCGAAATTTTGTTGGAAATACCCAACAAAAAATTGTAGTAAAATATGAGCCCTTAATATTATTATTAAGTACTCGCCCTCAGTGTGTGAAGATTTTCCATTTAAAATACACGTAAACTTGGGTGTTTTTTTTTTAAATGGCTACAACTCAGCGGCATTTTATGCTATTTTAACTTTTAAAAAAGCAAATTACTCAGGATTAAACAATCTACAAAAGTGCTTATGGTAACGTAATTGTAACTTACACCAGTGAGACAGTACAGGTCACTGAAGCCAATTTTTCCCTAAATTTCTTGTTTTTTCGTTGTAATTTTATAAATGGCTGAAGCTACAGGAAAAAAGTAAATGACAAAGTTGTAGTAAATTCAATTTCCTCCAAAAAAGCTATCATGAACCGAATCGCTATTATTGATATTTCTCGAGATAATGAGCTTTGAATTTTTTATAACCTGCGATTTTCATAAATTTGCGACTCAAATCTTGAAAAACATCGATTTTTTATTTTTTTTCCATACATTTTTGAGTTTTTATTGGATTACTCATATGTTATAAGCATAGCTAAAATTAAATGTGTACGAAATTATTACCCAAAAAATTGATATATAAAGGACTATTACATACAACGGGCTTTTATTCTATAAAAAGAAAAGAAAAAAATTTGTTCGTATTAACGTTTTTTTAAATTAATGCTTGAATTTTTTAGGCTTTTTACCTTTTATGTTCTTTCTAACCTCCAAAAAATTGATGAAAACTCAAAAACGTATAGAAAAGAAATTAAAAATCGATGTTTTTCAAGATTTGAGTCGCAAATTTATGAAAATCACAGGTTATAAAAAATTCAAAGCTCATTATCTCAAGAATTATCAATAATAGCGATTCAGTTCATGAGAGCTTTTTTTAAGGAAATTCAATTCACTACAACTTTGTCATTTACTTTTTTCCTGTAGCTTCAGCCATTTATGAAATAACAACGAAAAAACAAGAAATTTATGAAAAAATTGGCTTCAGTTACCTGTACTGTCTCACCGGTGTAAGTGACAGTTACGTCGCCATAAGCACTTTTGTAGATCGTTTAATCCCGAGTAATTTGCTTTTTTAAAAGTTAAAATAGCATAAAATGCCGCTGGGTTGTAGCCATTTAAAAAAAAAACACCCAAGTTTACGTGTATTTTAAATGGAAAATCTTCACACGCTGAGGGCGAGTACTTAATAATAATATTAAGGGCTCATATTTCGGTACAATTTTTTTTTGGGTATTTCCAACAATATTTCGAGCCGGGAGTGACGAAAAAAAAATAGTCGCGGAAAAAAAAGCACCCTAGTATATATTATGATAATATAATCAATTTATTTCGTTATCTATGCTTATGAGTAATTTTATTCCGTAATCTTTGCTTGACTCATTCAGTTGAACCATTTTATATTTACAAGTCGTTGGAAAAAAATCATCAACATTATAGGATCGATACAACATTTTAAATTGATTTCAAAGGTGAGTACGAGATTTCAGTATTTTCCGTTATTTCTTTACGCAAACCGCTGTTCCCCCTTCTACTTTGTGTGATTATTTTTCATGCTCATTCTGTTATTTTTCATTTACTCTTATTCCGTAAAAGGTTTCTTAACTCTTGCGTATATGCTTTTTGTACTTTTTGTCAAAAAACTTTCTCTTTACAAATAGGTTGAGCAAGAAATTACTTTTTTGGTGAATTTTTAACGAAAATAAAGTAGATTTTGGGGCCTCGATACACTTAAGGTGGGTGGCTACATACGACAATATGATAAGAATTAGGGTGGCGCAAAAAAAATCGACTTTTTATTTTTGTTGGTCTCATATGAAAATATCTTAGTTTATGATGTTTTAGGAGCCCACACTAAAAATTAGCTCGATAAAAAAATTTTTAGAGGTCGCTCTCGAATTTTGAAAATTTCAAAAATGGTCAAAATTCGATTTTTTTAAATTTAAACATTTTTTTCTGGATACGGTGAAATTTTGAACACAGAAAGTCAATAAGTTTCTGAAATTTTCAGATGAAAATATGAATTTTTAAAGGTCGCTCGGAATTTTTGAATATTTCTAAATTTATTGAATTTAATCCTTTTTAGCGACCTTTAAATATTAATATTACGGCTTCATTTTGTATTTGAAATTCAATTCATATCATAATGCATAAAAATATATCACCAGAGAAAAAATAAGAAAATAAAGACGCCGCATCGAAAGTGGCTTTTCTGATTGACTTATACTTTTAATCGTTTTCAAAAATTTCGAGCGACCTTTAAAAATTCATATTTTGGGCTGTAAATTTCAGAAACTTATTGATTTTCTATATACAAAATTTCACCGTACCTAGAAAAAAAATTTTTAAATAAAAAAAAATCGATTTTTGACGTTTAAAAAATTTCAAAAATTTGTGAGCGACCTCTAAATTTTTTTTTATCGAGCTAATTTTTTGTGTGGGCTCTTAAAACATCAGAAACTAAGATATTTTCATATGAAACCAAAAAAAAATAAAAAGTCGATTTTTTTTGCTAAAAAAAAAATTTTTAGAGGTCGCTCACAAATTTTTGAAATTTTTTAAATGGTCAAAAATCGATTTTTTTTTTTTTTAAAATTTTTTTTCTATGTCCGGTGAAATTTTGTATATAGAATATCAATAAGTTTCTGAAATTTACAGCTCAAAATATGAATTTTTAAAGGTCGCTCGAAATTTTTGAAAACGATTAAAAGTATAAGTCAATCAGAAAAGCCACTTTCGATGCGGCGTCTTTATTTTCTTATTTTTTCTCTGGTGATATGTTTTTATGCATTATGATATGAATTGAATTTCAAATACAAAATGAAGCCGTAATATTAATATTTAAAGGTCGCTAAAAAGCATTAAATTCAATAAATTTAGAAATATTCAAAAATTCCGAGCGACCTTTAAAAATTCATATTTTCATCTGAAAATTTCAGAAACTTATTGACTTTCTGTGTTCAAAATTTCACCATATCCAGAAAAAAAATGTTTTAATTAAAAAAAATCGAATTTTGACCATTTTTGAAATTTTCAAAATTCGAGAGCGACCTCTAAAAAATTTTTTATCGAGCTAATTTTTAGTGTGGGCTCTTAAAACATCATAAACTAAGATATTTTCATATGAGACCAAAAAAAATAAAAAGTCGATTTTTTTTGCGCCACCCTAATAAGAATGTAATAAAATTTAGTGATAACATTCTTTAGCATCAAATACGATGACACAATTTTTTTCAAATTTTTCGTCTACATAGTTGTCCAATAATTGGAGTTTATAATATGCAAAAGATATACCTATATATATCAGAATCCTATGCTTATGCATGTAAACTCGAGTGTCCAATTACTCGAAAACTATGTAGAAGAGAAATCTTAAAAAAATTTATATTCATATTTAATCCTAAAGAATATGCTCACTAAATTTCATTAAATTCTAATCATTTCGAATTTTCCTATGCTTTTAACATGCCAACATTGTTGTGTGTAGCCACCCTCCTTAAGTAGAGCAGCGTGAAAAATTTCGTTGTTCAGCACCCTCATATTGGTGGCGGAAAAAACAAAAGTATCGATGACAAAAGTTTTAGTGCCAGGTACATTTGTAACTTGTAGCGGAAATTCCTTCATATGGCGTGCTGTTTTGTTATTTATTAGCTAAATGTTTTTACCTCCCATAAACTTCACTGTCCTAATTAAACTGCAAGCGAGAATCAAACTTACCATTTAGTCAAACTGACCTAATGGGTCATTTTGACCCAGAATAAACACCAGTATGCCTCCTAGAGACTGAGTGTCACGCCGTTACTACCATCGGGTCAATTTGACCCGGAGCAAACTTCGCTACTTCGACTGGTAGATGAAAAACACGTAGTTGCTACCATTGGGTTATATTGACCCCGAGTAAACACCGGTATGCCTCCTGGTAATCGGGTAATACTCGGTTACTTCCAAAGAAGCAATGAATTTTTTTTTCATTACTCGCTAAAATGTAACACGTATTACAAAAATTACAATATAACGGGTAATGGAATTTGTTTTCATTACTCATTTCAACGTAACAAGTAATGAAAATGCTAATGCATTACAAAAAGTAATACATTATTTGCAACCTTGCTCGATACAAATGAACCAAGTTTGTAATAAAAACTTGATACCTTCGTATCAAGCATCTAAAACGTTTTTGATACTTGATACAAATGTATCAAGTACCAAGAAAAATGTTGATACTTTACACATTTCAATGTATCAAGTATCAGGGAAAATTTTGATACTTTATACATTTCAATGTATCAAGTATCAAGGAAAATTTTGATACTTTATATATTTGTATCAAGAAAAATTTTTATACTTGATACAAATGTATCAAGTATCAAGAAAAATTTTGATACTTGATATAAATGTATCAAGTATCAAGAAAAATTTTGATACTTGATACAAATGTATCAAGTATCACAAAAAATTTTGATACTTGATACAAATGTATCAAGTATCACAAAAAATTTTGATACTTGATACAAATGTATCAAGTATCACAAAAAATTTTGATACTTGATACAAATGTATCAAGTATCAAGAAAAATTTTGATACTTGATATATTTGTATCAAATATCAAGAAAAATTTTGATACTTGATACATTTGTATCAAGTATCAAGAAAAATTTTGATACTTGATACAAACGTATCAAGTATCAAGAAAATTTTTCATACTTGATACAAATGTATCAAGTATCAAAAAAAAATTTGATACTTGATACAAATGTATCAAGTATCAAAAAAAAATTTGATACTTGATACAAATGTATCAAGTATCAATTGATACAATTTTTGGACATCTCTGGTATGGATCAGTCAGGCCACCTGCTTCCGGTTTCGGAAGTGCACATTATCTCTCTCTCCCTCTCTCTCTCTCTCCCTCTCTCTCTCCCCCACCCTCTCTCTCTCGCAATAGTATGATATGATGGTTGAAACACTAATTTTTTATCAATTCAACATGCATTTTCTTATATCGCTGTCTCTCTCGCTCAGCGACGCGAAAAGAGAAGGGGTAGTCCCGTTCAGCGGACTGTGCGAAAGTAAACCGGACAAATATCACGTTTCGCGCAAAGGACGTATGTCCAACAAGAATCCAATGGTTTTACGTCTTTCTGACTCCAAGGGACAGGAGTTGCCGAGAAATTCGATTTCGAATACACAAAATCATTATATCTCGAGATTGGGTGGACGGATCGACTTGCAACAAAGACCAATGGAAAGAGAAAAATCCAAAAAAAAATCGTCACCAATTTTGAAATGTTTTGCTCAAACGGTTCGTCCGTAAAAGCGATTCAAAAATTTTGTGACGTCAGAAAACCGGCATATTCGCGTATATAAGAGTGCGGCAGGGCTCGCGCTGGCTTTTTCTTTTAATATTTGGCGTCGAGCCGCTACCGCGTCTCTTGATTTATACGAAAACTTCCTTTTTTTTTGTAGTAAAAAATAAAGAATAATACAGTGTTAGAGCGCGCGATACAGAAAACATACGATATTTTCATGCATTATTTATTGAAAAAAAATGAGAAAGAGATAAAACGCGCGCGGCATTGCGCTTTATTTTTTTTTTACTCTTACTCATTGTCAATGACACGCGATATCATATATTATATATTAATATTAATTATTACATGTGATTATATTATTATATGTGGTTTATTTCTCATGTGAAAATAAAAACAATATACATATCAAGAGACGCGGTAGCGACTCGATAGTTAGTACATACAGGAAAAAATGGTACGCGTATTATTTAATTCGTGTAATTTAAACCAATTATAAACAACTGAAAAAAAGGTGAAAAACGACCATGTTCAAAAATGTGTACAAGGTCCAAACAATATCGCAAAAAATATTGAAATAACCCAGAATGAAGTTGTATATGCCGTCTTCAAAACCCTGTTTGCAAAATTGGAATATCTACTTTTTTGGCAAAGCAATCGAACTTTTAGTGCGGCTCGAAATTTTACGATACTCTCGGCCGGCATTTATATATATATATATATTGTGACGTGGTAAATTTGTCCACGTCATTAAAAGTAAAACATTGTCACGGCACGGGAGGAGACGTCGGGTAGCGACGAAGAATTCCTCTCGAGAAAATGATTGTTGGTCAAATGCGAGAGTATTTCCCGATATTAATTTTATTTTCGATTATTTTATTTTATACGAGCGAGCGACGGTCACGAGACATCGAGAGAAAGAGCGAGGAAAAACATCGAGAATATTCTGGTCATTGGTATCATCGTATCGTCTGTGTGGGAAGGCATAGGCCGCGTCAAGGTCGTCTCTTATTGTCGTCGGTGGATCGCGAAAATCAAATCGAGAGTGGTCGCTAGCTCGAAGCCCTCACCCAGAGCTGTCTAATCTCACGAGGTGCGTCTAACAGCATCGGGAGTCTTCGGAAAATCTCGGCTGGAAAGGGTCAACGTTCGCCAGCGTAGCGCTCAACCGAAATTCGAATTTGCGAGAATGTTCGAGAAAAATCTAGACTCCGCGAGTAGGCGAAGGGTGGGGGGCTAGGACCCAAAACTATAAAATCGCGTTTCCATAATTTATCAAGGACTTTCGTTTTGGACAGCAACGAGACCTGACGTTTCTTATCGAGCCGTAGCCAACCCCGTTCAAGAATACGACATCACCGGAATTATCGAGTCGAAAATCTGTGGTCCTTTTCCAGATTTCGCATCTCTGAAACCGTAGCGGTGAGCCGTCGTCTCGCTTTCATTTTTTTTGTGTAATTTTATGTTGAAAACGAGCTCTATTGTATTGGAATTAATGTGACGAATTATCGAATTAAAGAGCGATATTGTTTCGGGGTACGTTCGTGTTTGAAAAGAAATTGCTTTAACGTTCAGTCGCGGTATAAAATCTGCCGTATTTTTCCGTTGTTTAATATTTCGAATTGCCGAGAGGAATTCTATCTTTTCGTTCAGCGAGAGTCCTTAGGTTAAGATTTATTTATAATATTGAAAATTGTTGTTGAGACGGTTAACAAAAGATTAATAGGATTTTATCTTGTCTGAAAATTATATCGAAAAGAAACTATTTTGTAAAACCTGCAATCTCGAGAAGGACGAGAAATTTTGTAATCTATTTTTCGGAATCTTTTTCTAATGTCATTTTAATTCAATTAATTAAATTTCTATAATTTGTTTTATTAAATAAATATTTTTGTTATTCCGAATTTTCCCTTAGTGTTGATAATTTATTTTGTATTTGTTTGACTCCGCCCCTCTGCCAAATTGTTTTCCACTACGGCTACGACCGGGTAACCACCTTTTATCTATTCTCGATAACTCACAATAAAATTTGTTTAAGAATTTTCTTAAGCTGGCGTCCAAGAGGAATCGAGAGTAGATATATTTTGTGCGACTCTTGGAAAAAGTCGTTACAATATATATATATATATATTGTGACGTGGTAATTTTGCCCACGTCACTAAACGATTAAGTTTTGGCACGGCACGGGAAAGGAGCGTTCTTCGGCATCGAAGAATCTCTCTCGAGCAAATCCAGAAGGGCCAAATGCGAGCGTATTTACCGAATATTAATTTTATTTTGATTTAATTTTATTATTGTACGAGCGAGCGGCGGTTATCCACGATAATTTCGAGTCAAGGAAGGCTTAGGCGATTCAGAGAGGGGATATCGAAACGTCATCGAGTCGGAGAGCAGAGGGAAATTCAAATTTCGAGTTTCGCTGTTGAAGGTCATCACGCGTGGGTCGCTAACTCCATGCCCTCACCCTCAGCTGTCTAACCTCAGGATGCGTCCATCAGCATCTAGAGATCGCCATATTCTCGTTGGAATAAGCCGAAGGCACAATTTCATCGTGTCGAAACATCGAAAATACCGCTCAACCAAACATCGAAATTACCGCTCAGCATAATGTCAAACGTATCGGCTCAGCATATTGTCGGAATTCAAAATAATACGTTGAGGTCAGGTCGGCGAGAAAAGGTTCTTGAAAACTCTCGAATATTCTAGAACAAACGGTTGCGATTCTCGCGAGTAGGCTAAGGGTGGGGGGTTAGGACCCTGGTCCGCGTACTTGCTCTCGCGACAATTATCGAGGACTCGAGTTTTGGGCAGCAATGACGGAGGACGTCTTTTCTCGGGCCGTTGCCGTTCCTGATCAAGAATTCGACGCCGCCAGAATATCGATGGAGAGATTCGTGGTCTTTTCCGGATCTCGTCCTACGGAAACTGTAGTGGTGAGCCGTCGTTTCGCTCTTATTCGGTTTATCGTTTATCGTATCGTATTTACTCGCGAGTAACTTTTTGGAGAATTTTGTGATTAACGAGCGATATTGTTTCGGGGCACGCACGCGTTTGGAAAATTCTGGTTACGCCTTGTCTCGCGATTTTTATCTCTCGCGATTTGTCGTTGTCGTTTAATGAATTTGAATTGCCGAGAGGAATTCTATTATAATTTTGTCCAATCTCGAGATCCATAGTTTGTTATGTAATTGTCGGTATCGATCGGGTCACAGATCTTTAAAGTGCGTTAATGGCGAAATCCTTAGCGTTACGAAATTGTGTCTCGTGGGCGATCGAGACGAATATTTTATAAAAATTGTTTTGTTGACGGTTAACGAAAAATTAATTGTGAGGATTGATTGATTATCGAAACTTCTGTAAAATTGAATGTAAATTTTATTATTATTTTCCGGAAAAATATTTTCATCCTTGTTCTTTGCTATTTAATAAATTTCAATTGTAATTCCGGATTTTCGTGTCTCGTATGTGATTATTTTCTTAACTTGCCTAGACACGCCCCTCTACCAACTTGGTTAAACACTACAGCTACGACCGGGAAAACCTTTATTCGTTCTCGATAATTTCAAATAAAATTTGTCTAAGGTCATCTTAGGCTGGCGTCCAAGGAATTGTCGAGATCGGAATATTTTGTGCGACCGTTGGAAAAAGTCGTCACAATATATATATATATATATATATATATATATATATATATAGAGCGCGCAAAACAGCGGGAAAGAGAAAGCACGCTATACAAGCGAGAGAGAGGGGATGAGGTTTATCGCGCTGTCTCTCTCACTCAGCGGGGCGCAGTGAAAGGGAGTAGCCTCGTTCAGTGGACAGCGTGACGGACAGTAGAGAAATGTAGATTACTGTTAAAAGAGCGTATGCCCCACCCATTCGTGCGCGACTTACGCCTGTCTGATTGTAAGGAAGCGCAGTATCCCGAAACGTTCGATTTTATTTCGCTAAATCATCATATCCCAAGATTGGCCGGACGGATTTACTTGCAACAAAGACTAATAGAATGAGAAAAATCGAAAAAAAATCGTCACCAATATTCAGATTTTTTAATCAAACGGTTCGTCCGTCAGAACCGTTTCAAAACGTCATGACGTCATAAAACCGATATATTCGCGTATATAAGAGTGCGGTAGGCCTCGCGCTGGCTTTTTCTTTTAACGGGACAGAGCTAGTTGGAACATCAAAAAAAAGGCCTTTTTTCCGATTTTTTTTTGGTCAAACGATAAAATAATTCACAACAAAAGTTCTTCCGTTTAAAAGATACATATGTAATGTATATGTTGCAATTTTTTCAACGCAATACATATCGAAATAAGCTAGTGACCGTCAATTGCCGAGGACGCTGCAAAAAAAAACACGGTTTGCGGTGATCAAGCTCACGCTGCAACGGCTCATCTGAAACAAAAAAAACGGAGGGGATTTTTAGTTAATGATATAATGCTCCGGTTGAACGAAGGGTTTTGAAAAATTTCCATTTTTCACAAAATGGCGGCCGTTAAAAGTCAAAAGTGTTTTTTTGACCAAAATATCAGTTCCATTTTTTGCTATTAAAAATAAAAATAATTATCCAAAAAAAAAATCCTTCGTTCATATGGAGGACTACCATGTATAGAAGAAGTGATATAAATTTCAACCCGATCGGTAAAGCCGTTCTCGAGCTACAGTGATCACCGACTTCAAAAACATGGTTTCGAGAAAAACGCATTTAAAGTTTTGAGTACGGTTTGCATGGCTCAGACACGACGTGCTACAAAGTCTTGTATTTCGGCGAATAATGGTCCGATTTACATTTACCTGGGCGAAAAATGTTCGTAAGAGATTCTACTTTTTGAAAATGAAATAAAAAAAAATCGATTTTTCGAAAATTCTAACTAGGTCTGTCCCGTTAATACTTGGCGTCGAGCCGCTACCGCGTCTCTTGATGTACTTGTCTCGAGTCACTACCGCGATTCTAGATTTGCGTCTGAATTAAATAGTTAGTAAAAATAATTTACTTAAATATTTTTCATAGAGTAGTTCAGTGTTCAGAACCTATTGAATTATATCATTTTAGTACCATTTTAATAGTATCATTTTAGTACCCTTCCACTTTAACAAATAATTATGTTTTAGTATATAATTAGAGGTTTCAATTATGCCAAATATTCTAAACACAAAATTAATTTTTTGAAAAATAAGAATTTCAAGTATTCTTGTGATTTTGTTTGATTTATCTTTATATGAATATACATAATGATAATATAATTTTCTATGTATTCATTATGTTACGTATTTTCGTAGTTATGTTGTTAGATAACTACGGAGTACATAATGGGGGTCAAAATATATAAAGTCATTAATCAGAAATTAAAATTAAAATTTTCTTCATATACTGAAAAGTGAGCACACGCAGGGGCTTCATAGCTTACAGATGAAGTACTTGTATATGCTACTATCCTGTGATAAAATGAATATCTCTACTTTCCCTCGAGGCTCGTGTACCCCATGGTTATCCAGCCAAACATTTTACTTCGCTGCGAATATTGAATACAATGCGAAACAAAACTGGATCTTTTATTTATTTTTTCAGGTGAGCAGTTCAGGCCTCAACGCTGGAAGTGCGCAGGAAAACAGGTCCACCAAAATAAAGAAGCTGCTCAGAAGCGACTCCAAAATTTATTGAAAGAGTTATCGACTCCTCGTCGATTCAACTAAGAAAAACCTAGAATCAATAGATTGAGGATTCAATACATACTATGAACGAGAATGTAGAATAGAAGATTTATCCAACTGAAAAATGAAGTACACTGCCCTACTGTCCGATGAAAAGCATGAGTATATCTATTTACAATACCTGGACTCAATAAAAGTATGCATCCTTCGAACTTAGGTATCCGTTGGCTGAAAAGGTCTCATCAAGTTTGCTGAAAAGTAACTCGAGCTGCGCTTGTTGAAAATGTCTAGCCTGCTTGGCCGAAGGACATCTGCTCTGCCGGAGAAATGAAGTAAATTCCAGACCAGATTATCCAGGTCTTCCAGGGCAGAAAGATGGTGTAAATACACCGTCGGTTGTGGCTCCTTTTTAAATTAATATTTTTTTTACATACTCAATATATAAGAGTCAATTTTACTTAAAGAAATGTAACTTACTTTGGGTATTATTATTCATTCCATTTGTTAGACATGGTTTAATAGTCAATTTGTTCGTTGACACTAGACTCCTGCAGCAAGGTCGAAAATGAGTGAAAGCCTTATTTTTTGCATTTTTTCACAACTTTTTTTAAGTTTTCTAGTTTTTGTTGTTAAATATTTAAGAAATGCGAATTTATCATACACCACTCTCTTAGATATCAAAAAAGGAAGAGAATGGTTTCCTTCTTACCTTCTTAAACCTTCTTAGTAAACAAAACGTACGATTGCGTATCAGATCCTATGCTAATAGTATAGACAAAATACGGCATACTCTAATCGTACTAGTACCGTACGCCGTTTGGTTACCCGGGTTATTATTGCATACATGGAACATGTTACATTATTAGTTGCGTGCGAGGAACATTTCATGATAAAAAGAAAAAGGGTCATATTCTACCCTATTGTAGAGTTTCCATTAGAAAAAATAAATTGTAGGCGGTCCAGAGTTGATGAAAAAATATTTATTAGGCACTGCTAAAAACTTGATCAATAAGAAGTGTTTTTACATTTATTTGACACTCGTTTCTACTTTTATATCTGTTTGGTTATCTAGGTTATTATTGTATGCGAGGAACATTTTATGATATTATTAGTTGCGTGCGAGGAACATTTCATGATAAAGAGGAAAGGGGTAGTATTGAACCCTGTTGTAGGGTTTCCGTTAGAAAAAATAAAAAATAGCAAAAATCCCCTCCCGGGGAAAAAAAACCTGGACAAGTACATTGGTGGTCCCTCGTTTCCCTATGATATCACAAAAAATCAAAACCCCACTTAATTTTTTTTTTTTCATGTTTACTAATTTTATTCATATCCTGGACGGAAACCAACTATATAGATCACGAAATATCCGGCCAAAAAACCAGACTTCATAATAAATGTTACTTTGAATTTATTTCCACAGAACAAAACAAGAATCAAAACATTAAAAAATCAGCGTTATCAAGATGAGAAAAATACCTCTTATAATTGGTGTGTGAGAAGTATCAATAGTCGAGAAAAAAATGAAAAAAGGTCGACATCTAAGTTACGTGCAGCAGTAAAATTTATGATATCAGTACTAGGACAAGTATTTCTTTGGTGACTGAGAAGATATCAATATGGACGTACCGGCAAAGTATGGCATGCAGTTGATGCATTGCTTCTGGGATCTCCTAAGTCAAGTAGCTACTTTTGTTTTGGCTATGGCGCGACCAATGTTGCCAAATAGCATTTACTTATATGACCGAATGAAACAACATTGCCTGTGCCGTGGCTAAAATAATGAAAAACAAGCAGGAACAGGAAGTTTCACATAAGATCCCGTGCTTTTGTAATGTAAAAAAAAAACTTTAATTTATGTCTGTACATGATAGCACAGTTTTGTTTGATTGGTAATAATTTGATGAACGTTTACCACCGTACGTTGAGCGTATACGCACAGAGTACTTGTCCGGCCCATAACTTTTTATGATATATTATACATATTTTATTATATTATTATAAATTTCTGACGGCGAAAAGCAACGCATGCAACGAAAAGCACCTCCAATTTGATTTTCACTTGAATGAGCAATTTTTATAAAAAATTATGGACCGGACAAGTACTCTGTGCATATACGCTCAACGTACGGTGGTAAACGTTCATCAAATTATTACCAATCAAACAAAACTGTGCTATCATGTACAGACATAAATTAAAGTTTTTTTTTTTTACATTACAAAAGCACGGGATCTTATGTGAAACTTCCTGTTCCTGCTTGTTTTTCGTTATTTTAGCCACGGCACAGGCAATGTTGTTTCATTCGGTCATATAAGTAAATGCTATTTGGCAACATTAGTCGCGCCATAGCCAAAACAAAAGTAGCTACTTGACTTAGGAGATCCCAGAAGCAATGCATCAACTGCATGCCATACTTTGCCGGTACGTCCATATTGATATCTTCTCAGTCACCAAAGAAATACTTGTCCTAGTACTGATATCATAAATTTTACTGCTGCACGTAACTTAGATGTCGATCTTTTTTCATTTTTTTCTAGACTATTGATACTTCTCACACACCAATTATAAGAGGTATTTTTCTCATCTTGATAACGCTGATTTTTTAATGTTTTGATTCTTGTTTTGTTCTGTGGAAATAAATTCTGTTGTGCCCCAAAATAGCACTCATAAAATAAAGCGAATGGCGAAAGCATTGAAGCACCGCTCAGCATAATTGCTAAACTGCACATTCCTTTGAGTACATCGACCCCCGAAAGTCACCATCGAAACTTCTAGAAACTAATCACGCCATAATCAAATAAGTGGGGAAAACCAAGCGAATCAATAAAAGTAACGATTAACCGAAAATCGGCAGTCTTTGACGAAAATCCGAACGATTGGTCTCGAGGCTATTAAACCTCGAATTTATAACTTCTTAAATAAACTTATTGTTAACTTGTTAGAAAAGTATTGAGTTTGAGTTCATTCTCTTGGCCTTAATCCCTTAACTACTCGTCCTCGATAACTCGTCCCTTCGCGACGGTCTTCGCGGACACAACATTGGTGGCAGCGGTGGGATTGCCACAACTCAAGAAATCCAACACGTATACAAAGGTGAAATGGAAGAAAACCAAATTGCTGAGGAGGACCGATAATTCTAGAAAAGTCGATAAATCGAATGGACGTTCGATTACCGATCATCGCATCCAAGGCAAACCGATCTACGTCAAGATTCAACCCCAAAATACGATTGGAACAGGGGCGGAGGAAGTTCAACACGATAACGAATTTCAACATCATGTTAGCGATCATCTTACTGTAAGTGACGGAACATTAACTAATAAAATTGTAATCCGCCAAAGCCAGATCGTACAGATATTTATATGTCAGACGACGAGTACGCCGAACGTCTCAAATTACCGGGCGTTAGCACCATTTCGCGATCTCTCAATTCATTTTTCGACGATAAACTTGACTATACTCGCGAAAAAGTTAGCGAAATCGCCTCTCGAAGTAAAAGGCGACGAAGTAGCATCCAAGCATTAAACCCATCTCCTAAATCGGATAATGATTATTTAGACGCGGAAAGTACTCCCGAAAATTCTGTATTAGAGTCCACTTCTGACCCTTTTGCATCAACAATGGTTGAAACAGTGAATTTAGATCAAACGGGAGATAGTCCAAACTCAGGAAATCCCGGAAATAGTAGAAATAATAATCCCGGAAATAATGGAAATAATAATCCCGGAAATAGTAGAAATAATAATCCCGGAAATAATGGAAATAATAATCCCGGAAATAGTAGAAATAATAATCCCGGAAATAATGGAAATAATAATCCCGGAAATAATGGCGAAAACAACGGAGTAAATAACTCTCAAAATTACCCTCCTAATCACAATCGTAGTAACAGACTTCGAGGCACAATGTCTCTTAAAGAAGCGCGTACCTTAATTCCTCGATTCGACGGTACTAAACCGGAAGAAGCTCATGAACTATTAGATGCATTTTCTCATGCAAATGAACTGATCAATGAAGAAGATCAAGAAATTTTATTAGAAACCGTTTTAAAAGAAAAACTAGTAGGAAAAGCTAGAGCTGAAATTAAATATAAAACAATTCCAGATTTCGAAACTTTCAAAACAATTTTGTTAAAATCATTTTGCGGTACTAGAACAGTAGGAGCTTTGCAATCTGAATTATATGCGAGTCGGCAAAAATACGACGAATCTGTAAAAGAATTTGGAAGAAGAATAGAAGATTTGATGATGGATTTAATCGAAGCTAGTATCCGAGAACAAACAACAGAAATTGGCCAAATGGCTATTGAACAATATGTCCGTGGATTAGCCCTTTCAAGTTTTCAAGAAGGACTTAAAAAAGATTACCAAACAATCATTAAAGCACAACGTTATCCAACTCTAAGTGAAGCAATCACAGCCGCTATAGATGAGGAAAAAATACAACAAGGACATAAAGAATCCGGAAACAGAAGTGGTCCAATTACTTGTAATAAATGCAACAAAAGAGGTCACATCGCGCGAGATTGTAGAAGCTCAGAACAAGGAAATGGACAAAATAGCTTGCCAGTTCCTACCAGAAATATGCACACTTTATTTTGCAATTTTTGCAAAAAACCTGGTCATGTTTACGACGATTGCTGGAATAGAAGAAACAGAAATAATGGACAAGAAGGTTCATGGTCGGGACGAAAATATCATAATCGAAGAAATTACCGATATCAAAAAAATCAGGGAAATCAAGAAAATCAAGAAAGTAGTCAAGAAATAAATCAAAATAATCAAGGACAATTATCTGTAGACAAAAATGTAGGTAACGAAAGAAAAACGATAGGTTCACTCAACCTACTCACGGTGACAGCCGAGCATAAGAATGCAAGCGTCAGCAATTGTAAGGCAGCGGAAGCTACACGATCATCCAAAAAGAATATATCGAAGAAGCTCGACCCAAATTTAAAAGCTGTAGTAAAAGGAGCACATAATGAAAAGACGATTCAACAAGAAAACGAATCGCTGTCAAGACAAACGCAAATAGATAGGCGTAATGTTTATTGTAATAAATGTAAAAAATTCGGTCATTGGACCAGAGATTGTTGGAGGTCGAATTCATCGAATGGACAATATAATTTGCCAACTCCAACAAGAAATGTCATATTTTGCAATTACTGTAAAAACCCAGGACATCTTTACGAGGATTGTCGAAAAAGATTAAAACAGAATCAATGGAACAACGAACCAGGAGGTTCAGATCAAAATGCACAACCAAATAATAGCCAAAATAATCAAAATCAATCGGGCGAAGGAAACGGACAGCAAAAGAAAACAATCGGGTCATTAAACCTCAGTCTTCTTACTAATAAGACGGCCGAGCGAAAGAATTTATACGTCAGCAGTCCGGAGGCCAAGAGAACTGCAGGCTCATCCACAAACGATAAGGAAAAAATTCCAAGAAAATTGGAAATAAATACTATTCATTCCTGGGGCATAGCTAGTGATTTTTACATAAATTCAGCGCAAGCAAAAAATTCAGCCTTTCTTTTGAAAGCTGACACGGGAGCTCAATGTTGCATCATAAAAAGAAATGCTCTCCGAGAAGAAACCGAAATAATTGATGAAACAATCGAATTAACAGGAATAGAAGGAAAAACATTTAACGCTTTATGTAAGGTAATGTTAGAAATCGAAACACCCGCCGTCAATGTACGTCACGAATTTTTTGTCGTCGACAATGACGATTCTATTAAAACAGACGGAATGCTAGGACTCGATTTCATGAGAAAGCACAAAGTTGATATATTAGGTGGTCAATATATCAAAATCTACGGTCACATGGAGCCGTTAATAGATGCATCAGAAAAAATAATAGTGCCACCGCACTCAAAAGTAATGTCATATCCAAAATTACCGATTTTAAGCGTAGGATGCATCACCGCCATGAAAGTAGTAAAGCCAATTGAAAAAGTGAGTAAAAAAGTGTATGAAACGACAAGAAAGTTCGACAAGAAAATTATTAAGGAAAAGCCAGTAAAGGACTCCAAAGAAACAGAACAAATTCAAAAAGAGCCAAAAAACGACTCCAACGAAATTGAAAAGATTAAAGAAGAATCAGAAAAATGTTCTAGAAAAATGGAAAAATTTGAAAAAGAGCCAAAAAAGAATTTTGAGCAAGTAAAAAAAATTAATGCGACACACGCACGTAAGAAAAAAGAAAGACAAACGAACGTTTGGAAAGCAAGTCGAAACAGTGGATACTCCAGCATGGATCAACGTAAAATCATAAATGAATTTAGCGAGGAATACGCCGATTTATTTGATTTCAAGAGAAAAGCCATCAGGTGTGAAAACTTTGTTGAAAACCTTATCTGCAAGAGAAAAGGAACTGTACCCATAAATATTGAACAGAACAGACCACCTGAGATACAAATCAGAAGTGATGACTCGAGTAAAAGAAATATTCAAAGACAGCGTAATACATCGAAGGAAAGGCCTACGGAACTCTCTACTACTGACCGTTCCGAAAAAGGATGACATCGAAGGAAAAGTTTTGTCATAGAAAAAAAAAAAAAAAGAAAAAAAAACAAATTAAATTAAACTTACAGGGAATATAATGAAAAAAAAAGAGTGAATGAATAAAACTTCAGCAAAATAGCGAATAAAGAAAGAAATAAATAATGAGATAAAGTAAAACAATTCACATTTACGCATGTATATGAACACGTGAAAAAAAAAATAAATAAATAATAATAATAATAAATAAATACAAAAGTACAAGAAAAATAGAATAAAATTCAATATCGAAAAACGGGGCAAAATTAGTCAAACAAATAGGAACACTATTGTAACGAAATAAGTGCTCAAGTTTATGAAAAATATTTTATTAAAAGGTAAATGAAATATAGAATAATTATATGAACAAAAATAATGATAAAGCAAAATAAATAAATAAACAAAAATGATGTTACAATATAAAACGAAATCGAACAAAATAAATCCACATGCTATTCAGATGAAATAAAATGTTTATTTACCAATTTATTATGAATGGAAAACATAATTGAAAATAATCAATATTGAAGCTCATGACAAAATTGATAAAAATACAATTAACCATTCATTTACAGCAAACATCCAGAAATCAAATTTAAAAAAATATCTCAACAACGAACTATATATGAAAACATAAACGCAATTGCAAATACAAGTGAATCTTTCCTACAAGACGTAGATCAATTTGCAAATTTTTAATAGAAATTTATAAGGGAACAATGAACCCGACAGTAATATCGCCCCAACAACTGGCTAATTTTCTATCAAAAGCCACACCTTACATTCCAAAAGGATTAAATTTCCCAACCAATTTAAAAAGTAGTGAAATGACTAGCTTGTTAAAAACTGCAGAAATCACTAGTTACACCGCTAAATTACGATTTGTATTGGTTATCAAATTCCCTCTAATAGAAAAAACAGTGCTAAAAATAAACAAAGTATATCCATTACCAACCAGAGCAAATAATAATCAATTTCAATTCATAGAAACAACGAAAAGATTTATAATAGTCGATAACTATAAAAGTACATACTTAACACTTTCTGAAGAAGAACTGAACAAATCTAAAAAAGTAGACACAACGTATTACTATAAACCTGAACAATCGCTACGGATACTGCGAGATAACACCCCTTGCGAAATAGCTATATATCTAGGAAACAATCCAAAAGAACTATCCTGTAAAAAGAGAATGGTAAAACTAGAAAAAACACTGATTATCGCACTAGAGCAGAGAGGAAGATGGCTATTTGTAGCCCCAAAAATAGAAAGTATAAGAATCGATTGTAAAAACAAAACTACAGTACACCCAACAATCTACGATACTGGTTTACTGGCTTTGGACGGAGAATGTTCCGTCACATCTACGAATTACCAATTGTTATCTATAAGAGAAATTAAACAAAACGAATTCATAACATTTGTACCACTGTATAACTTAACAAACCCGATAGGAAATGTAAACGTTAACCACCCAATATTTAATTACAGCATACCATCAAAAATAACAACAAATCCATTAGATACAAACGCTTTAGGCGAACGAATCGAGACCCTACAAACAAAGCTAGAAGAACAACCTGAAATATGGACACATCCTTATCACATAATCGGAAATTATTCTCTAAGTGCCATTGCATTAACGTTGATAACAATTATAATAATCATTTTAGCAATTTTCAAGGCAAAACATTGCCAGCGGATTCGACTAATACAAGCAAGTAATGACATAGAATTAGCTCCGACATTTGTCTCAAGATCAAGATCAATGGATCAATTAAGCACAAGCCCTAATAAAGAAAGAATTGTTGTAAAAAAGGTACCACAAGAAGCAAAAAGAAAGGTACACTTTAACTACAAACATATGTATGAACAGAATAACTTAATCAACTATAAGAATGAAAATTGTACAGCCAAGAGACCATTCAAAATTTTGTTTATTTTAATTCGTGCAATAGTAGCCGAAATAAATTTCGTCTCCTTAAGGGGGGAGGGATGTTGTGCCCCAAAATAGCACTCATAAAATAAAGCGAATGGCGAAAGCATTGAAGCACCGCTCAGCATAATTGCTAAACTGCACATTCCTTTGAGTACATCGACCCTCGAAAGTCACCATCGAAACTTCTAGAAACTAATCACGCCATAATCAAATAAGTGGGGAAAACCAAGCGAATCAATAAAAGTAACGATTAACCGAAAATCGGCAGTCTTTGACGAAAATCCGAACGATTGGTCTCGAGGCTATTAAACCTCGAATTTATAACTTCTTAAATAAACTTATTGTTAACTTGTTAGAAAAGTATTGAGTTTGAGTTCATTCTCTTGGCCTTAATCCCTTAACTACTCGTCCTCGATAACTCGTCCCTTCGCGACGGTCTTCGCGGACACAACAATTCAAAGTAACATTTATTATGAAGTCTGGTTTTTTGGCCGGATATTTCGTGATCTATATAGTTGGTTTCCGTCCGGGATATGAATAAAATTAGTAAACATAAAAAAAAAAAAAAATAAGTGGGGTTTTGATTTTTTGTGATATCATAGGGAAACGAGGGACCACCAATGTACTTGTCCAGGTTTTTTTTCCCCCGGGAGGGGATTTTTGCTATTTGATATCACTTCTTTTTTCTATAGTATTTTCATATATTTCGCTTTATATAGACTCTAATAGAGTCTGTATATAACAAAAAAAGTTACAACGTGTTTGCATCATTACATCATCGATTTATTTCAATGTCAGGAATCAGTACTGCTCACACTACTAATTCGACATAAAAGAGAATGAGACAGATTTTCTACCATAAATTAATTGTTACTGAGGTTGTTTAAATGTAGGAGCGTTTCGTTTCTCTGATAAGAAAAAAAGTTATAATGTTTGCAAAAGAGTTAACTACACACACGAAGTATTATCGAGATGTTAGTAATTCGTTGATAGGTTATTATTCGATTATAGCTTGGCAGGAAGGTGTTATAGAAGAGACCTCAAAGTACCAGTTTTTCCCCAAGGAAAAAATTCAGAAAATTAAATACTTTATCATTAGCTTTCAAGTTGTGTATTAGAATAACGCATTCAGGGGCGAAATGGCAGCGAGGATATTAGCAATTTCGATCTAAGCTATAAATAGATAATTATAGAACTATACTGTCAGGAGCCTCAGAATTATTATTCTTTCAAAGATGAAATGACGGAAGAATATGATGCATCATCCTTGACTTACAAATTGTTTTATAAAACATAGAAAAAAATTAGATTAAAAAAAAATTCGGCCGAAGTACTTGACGAATGTTTTTTCACTTAATTTATATAATGTATCGGTCATGGTAACAACCTCGCCAAGTACTTCGGCCGAAATTCTTTTTCATCTAATTTTTTTTCATTTGCAATCTTTTTTTGCTTCGGACTCTTATTGATACAGAGTTTTTATTTTCATTCTGGTTGGTTAAACAACTGCATTTTCGAACTCGATTCTTTTCTCTATCAACATTCAACATTATTTGAAGATTTTACGTCACACAATAACGCCTCCCGTACTTGGCCACATATATTTTAGTATAGCTCAATTTATTTTATTACTTTTTGCGAAACCCAACCTTAGCTTTTCGCGAGGTTTTTTTTGTTTTGTGTGATTTGAATTTATTTGATACATTTTTTGAGAGTGGCCACTTTTCTTACTTTTTGATAGGATTTGATTTTCTCAGGGATTTTTGCGAGAAATGTGTTTGCAGTGTATGTATATTCGTGGAAAAATATGGGAACGGCGGTCAACAAATGTACTTGTCCAGGTTTTTCCCGCGAGGGGGATTTTTATGCATGATATGATTCGTTTTTTCTCTTTCTTTTCAAACATCTCGCTTTGTATAGATTAGAAAAAGGTTATATCGGGAAATTATCGCTTTTTCATTTCCAAACCCTGACCCCTTCTACTTTGAGTCAGGTTTTTTCCCCATGAAATAAAGGGACACGTGTTTTGGGATTTTCAATTTGGCATTTTTTTTATTCTCGAGCCAGTCAAATTTTTTTGACATTTCGCTTTACCTTTCTGGAATCAGGCTAAAATAAGTCGGGAACTTGGAGTCTGATACAAAAATTTACAAAGCTTTTGAGGGCAAGATTAGAGCAGTCAGAACTTTTCCATAGAATTTGTAGCTATTTGAATTTGTGTTTATCAAAGAAACATATTAAACAGCAGTATCTCCTTGTTATATTTGTAGATTTGTGGTAAAAAATATTACGCTTATTTCAGCTTGTTGATAAAAATGGAGCGACTTTTTTCGAAATTTTTCATTTTTGATTAATGATAAAATAAAAAACCAGTTTGATGTATGTTTAGAGAAAACATATTGAATCTATTGTGAAAAAAATTCACGCATTTCTTCATTCTTATTTTTATTAACAAGGTGGAATCAATATTCTCATTGAATATAGAAAAGTTCAAATAGTATGTTATGGGAACTCCAAAACAATATATTGAACAAAGCGAACAAACTCAGATCAGGATCGTACCCAAAAGAATGAAATGAAGCTTTGAGCAAATTTTGATACCATCAAAACCAGAGCGACTGTAGAGGAAAGCCTTTGGAATAAAATTTTTTCAATTAATTATGCCATAATCGGAGCTAGGAAGTGGAAATACTTAGCACACATGTCTCCTCTTCACAAAATGTTCAAAGTTTGTAGATATCAGCTACATTCCAATGATACAAATTTTGATACTATCAAAAGAAGAAGAGCACCCGAAGACTTTCTAAAACAACTTTCTAAATTTATTATGCCACAACTAAAGTGGAAATGTGAAAAAACATAGTGCACTTTAAGCCCAATAAAGTTCAGAAAATTTGAATGTATCTATTGCGTTCCGAGGACAGAAATTTTAATCCCATCCAAAAATGAACAGCCGAAGACTTTTTGTAAAAAATTATTCAATTCATAATGCACAATCAGAGACAGAAAGTGGAAATACTTGGTACACATGTCGCTTCACAAAATGTTAAAAGTTTGTAGGTATCGGCTACATTCCCATGATACAAATTTTGATATTTCTAACAATAATGGCCGTGAAAGCTTCAAAACTAGAACTTACAGATATTTTAATATTATCTTTGAATTTTGAAAAGTTCAGAAAGTATGTTATGGATATTTTAAAACAATAAATTCAACAAAGCGGGCAATTTTATATCAGTACTATGCCCAAGAAAATGGATCGAGTTGAGTTGTACCTGTTGCATCCGTAGAGCAAATGTTTTTGAAAATATTTTTCAATTCGTTATGCCACAATAGAAGCCAAAAAGTAGAAATACTGAGCACACATGTTGCTCCAGGAAATTTCCAAAGTTTGTAAGTATACGTTGCGTTCCAATGAAACAAATTTTTATACTTCCAGAAAAAAAGGAACCAAAGACTTTCTGACAATTTTTTGGATTAATCATGCTACAACTCAAACTTTGGGCTCAATAAAGTTTATGAATTTTGCATGTAGCCATTACTTTTCGAAGCTAAATTTAAATCCCATCCAAAAATGAGCAACTGAAGAATTTTCATAATAAAATTTTTAAGTCCTAATAATGCCACTATTCGAACCAAAAAGTGGAAATATTGGGCACACTTGTCACTTCACAGATATTTCAAAGTCTGTACGTATCTGTTGCAATTCAATGATACAAATGTTGATAATATCAGTAAAAACACATCAGAAGACTTTCTGAAACAATTTTTCAAAATTTATTATGCTACAACTAAAGTGGGGAAGTGAAAAAATATAGCTCAAAAGAGCCGAATGAAATTCTAAAATTTTGCATATATTCATGGTGTTCCGAAGACAATAATTTTGATCCCGTTGACAAATGAGCAACCGCAGAATTTTCATAACAAAATTTTTAATTCATAATACCACAATCGGAGCCAAAAAGTGGAAATACTTGGGACATTTGTTGCTTTACAGAATTTCCAAAGTCTGTAGGTATCCGTTGCAATCCAATGATACAAATTTTGATATTAGTAAAAAAACATAAGAAGATTTCCTGAAACAATTTTTTAAAATTCATTATGCTACAACTAAATTAGGTAATTGAAAAAATGTAGTGCACATTGGGTCCAACAAAATTCTGAAATTTTACATGTATGCATGGCATTCTGAAGCCAGCAATTCTTAACCCAACGACAAATGAGCAATCGAAGAATTTTCATAACAAAATTTTCAATTCCTAATGCCATAATCAAAACCAAAAAGAGAAAATACTTAGCACATCTGTCGCTTCACAGAATTTTCAAGGTCTATAGGTATCCATTGCAAATCAGTTATACAAACTTTGTTAATATCAGTAAAAACACATCGGAAGGCTTCCTGGAACAATTGTTTAAAATTCATTATGCTACAACTAAAGCGGGGATGTGAGAAAATATAGAGCATATTGAGCCAAACAAAATTCTGAAAGTTTGCATATATCCATGGTGTTCCGAAGACAATATTTTTGATCCCATTGACAAATGAGCAACCGAAGAATTTTCATAACAAAATTTTCAATTCATAATGCTAAAATCGGAGGGAAAAAGTAGAAATACTTGGTATATTTGTCGCTTCACACAATTTCCAAAGTCTGTAGGCATTCGTTGCAATCCAAAGATATAAATTTTGATAATGTCAGAAAAAACACATCGGAAGACTTTCTGAAAT
Organism: Rhimphoctona megacephalus; assembly: GCA_963989365.1. Lineage (NCBI taxonomy): Eukaryota > Metazoa > Arthropoda > Insecta > Hymenoptera > Ichneumonidae > Rhimphoctona > Rhimphoctona megacephalus. Next base: position 7,557,709 of record OZ022418.1, on the reverse strand, counting down.
AATTTTTTAAAATACATTATGCTACAACTAAAGCGGGGATGTGAAAAAATATAGAGCATATTGAGCCAAACAAAATTCTCAAATTTTGCATATATCCATGGTGTTCCGAAGACAATATTTTTGAGATCCCATTGACAAATGAGCAACCGAAGAATTTTCATAACAAAATGTTCAATTCATAATGCTACAATCAGAGCCAAACAGTGGAAATACTTGGTACATTTGTCGCTTCACAGAATTTGCAGAGTCTATAGGTATTCGTTGCATTCCAAAGATACAAATTTTGATAATACCAGGATATGGAGTATATACCGCCATAGTCTTTTGACATAAAGATATATTATACGAGCCATTTTGACATAAAGATATATCGTTACTTACTACGGTTATCATCCAGATGCATCCATATATATCCAGATGCAGGTTGACAGTGTATTTGTCTATTAATTCATCAAACGCGAGATGATTCTAGACCATATTTTGGATAGAAAAACGACGTCGAAAATCTTTTGAAATGGACCAACAATTATCATGCAAGGAACATTTTATGATGTACAAATCTTATTATGGCAAGCGAGGAACATTTTATAATAAAGAGGAAAGGAACCAATAAAATAAATTGTCAACGGTGTAGAGTTAAAAAAAATATTTATTAGACACTGCTCAAAACTCGGCATGATAATAACAAACTTTGCCATATACATTATTTTGATACTCATTATTAGTTTTATAGAGTTTTTTTTCCAAATTTACATCAATTCACACCAATCATGATTAACAGTTCAATGTACACCATTTCATAGTTATCAAAGAAACGAAAAGAATAATTTCTCAAGAAATCTTATACGAGGAACATTTAATCACGAAAGAGAAAAGAGATCGCTTTCGTTTCCGTCGTAGAGTTAAGTGTGGAAAATAAAAACTGCAGGGTTAACAATAATAAAAAATACATATTCATTTCGGCACTGTTCGAAAGTTGATTAAAAGCACTTCACTACTTTCACACCATCACTTTTTTATTATTACTGTAACCAAGAGTCGATCGAACCTAACCACGATATTTATAACCTCACAACTGTTCGTGAAAAAACATTAATATTTTCAATACTGTTTAAACCACGAGATTCCAATTAGTCGCGATCGAAAGGGGGGAAAAAAATATATCTTTCTTCAACCAAAGTTCCAAATTTATAATGGATATCACACATTTTTTCTAGCCTGACACAAACGAAGAATAATAGACAAGTGACGATTAAACACGTAAAACCGTTTCAACGATTATAAGTATTATTTAACCAAACTCACACATCCCACACTGTTTTTACGAAACTTCGATCAAACTTTCAAACCTCAAAAAACAATTTAATAAATACTATATTGTCACTTATCACTTATCCCGATTGATTTTTCTGAATTTTGTCACTGATTCCCGATTTTACGACGAATGCGCGTTAAAACGGTTGTGTATTACTGTTTATAACCAAACTGTTCCACACGTCCTGGACTGTTTTCATCATTTATTTTTTGAATTCCGTTTCACACAGATTCACACATTGCGCATGACTCGTTTCATTGCGCAGTTGCGTGTTGCGCATCATTATGCGCATGCGCACTTGTTCACATCAAAATGATGAGACCCAACGAACGAACACGACCACAGATCACACACCTTTAATGGTTTATCACAGATACAGACACCAACCAATCAAAAACTCGAGAGGCTTCAAGAGGCCTTTGATCGTGTTATCACAGATATAGTGTGACGAAAACACTTACGCGTAGTACCGGCACTTCATTATAAATACTTTTTATCCCGATTTTCATCCAATATCCGACAAAAATGTGAAAACGACGCGACAACGTCTCGCGTGCGTTTGTTGACTGTTGTTGACGGCGGCCATCTTGAACACTATGCGAACGGCGAAGCTACACTTACGAAAACGTCGGGCCGCCGCCTACCGTGAAAAACCGGAACTAAAAAATGCGTACGTGACTTTTTGCACGTTTCAATAATTAATGATTAAAAAGACATTACTGCAATTAAAATAATGCGTAAAATATGCAGAAAAATCCGACAAATCGAAGTGAATAACTCGCGCGGTGAATTTATGCGAAAATAACCGGTAATTTAAGAGTAAAAAGAACGAATGTTTGTGCGCATGCGCGTGGGACAAGCGACAAGGGAACGCACAAATGAGAGAGTGTGTTTGCCAATATTTCAAAATTTATTAAAAACTCTTTAATTACTGAAAAATCTTTGCGAAATGTTTAAACAAATTTAGGAAATGATCAAATGTAATAAATTTATTATAAAAATTGGTAAATTACGAAAATTGTTAATTCTTGCGCAGGCGATGCGTAAAGTGGGGGGAACATCGAACAAATTGAAGTATGAGAATGCGAGAGTGGGGGAAGCGAGGAACGAATCATAAAAAGATTGTAAATAAGCGTGCGCAGAACGGGTTCGAGACTACCCGGCGAGCGAATCGGAACTCGAGCGCGAAAACAAAGGATCTGCTGGGTATAAAAAGCCGTGCACAGCAGCAGTGGACAGGCATTCCGCTCATTCTGAAAACAGAGCTCGGAGAGACAATACGCTCTCAGCAGCAGAGATCCTTCCTAGTTCCAGCAGCATAATAACCTATCTTTCTTATCATATTTGATGCTTGGAGTATCGGAGCGGTTCGGCGACGTTCAACTCCCATAGTCCAAGGTCAATTCCTATTCCTTTCATTTTTTCCTATAATTCCTTGATGCTTGGAGTATCGGAGCGGTTCGGCGACGTTCAACTCCCGTAGTCCAAGGTCATTCTTTAAATTTTTTACATTTTTCCTTTTTCCTGTGGGTGCTCGGGGTATCGGAGGTGTTCGGCGACGTTCACATCCCATAGCTCGGGGTCTGCATCCTTACCTGTGGTGTGTGGGGTATCGGCGTCGTTCGGTGACGTTCGGGGCCCGTAGCTTGCATACTACGTTTCCTCTAAATAATTTTATCTCTTGAATTTATGCCTGCTGGAAGTGGGAAGCCTGCTTGCTCTCTTTTAATTAAAATTTGCTAATTAAATTTATGTTTTGAATTATTTTATTCAAAATTCTTTTCGATAAAATATAATCAGTCTGCATCACTTATTATGCTCAGCAATCCTCGTCTATCCTAAAAATCATCAATAATCCTGAATTCGATAATCCAAAAGGCCGCGGTAAGATTATCTATTATATAGAATCAATTGAAAACATAAAATTATCATTATTATTATATCGAGTCAATCCACTTTTGGATTATTAAAATTTTGAATTATTTTTATTATTCACTATGAAATAAAAGTGAATTTCGCGGCAACGTAAAGCCCTATTAATTGTTATTTCATATTAAATAATTCAATGATTGTTTGAATTATTTTTATTATTATTCTGTCGACAAAGCTTCACCGAGTATTTCAATTATTATTGTTAATTAGCCTCGAAGACATCGTTTTTAATTATTTGACCATTATTATTGTTATTTTTCTCATTTAAATGATAATTCTGACGCGAAAAGGGAATTAAAATAAATATCATCGTTTGAATAGTTACCGACAGAGAAACAGAATTGATACTTTTTTTTTGTTCTATAAATAATCCGAACTCGAAATAAAACAAATATTCATTTATTGTAACAAAAATCGGAAAATTTACATTGTTTAATTGAATAAATTAATTTTGTTATTATTTTGAACACAAAATCCGCGTTTCTTTCATCCCTGCTCCAAAATTATTTAAAATTATTTAGGAAGCTCGGACCTGCGCGTAGCGACGTTTAGCGTATGGCAAAAGCGTTCCGTTACAATAGACACCAACCAATCAGAAACTCGAGAGGCTTCAAGAGGCCTTTGATGGTGTTGTATACAGACACGTCAAAAATCCTTCACACAATGATAGAAAAATGGGTAATTTTGACCTGTGCAAAGTTTTTTCTCAGCAATTACGCCACCAATCATGCTAATCTTAGGCTCAATCGATAGAGAATTTCAAAATTAGTCTCCAGTTCAATTTTCAAAGCATCAAATGGCTCCTGAGCTTCGTAATTAAACGAAAACGCATGTCAATTTTACCCCCACCACCGCGAATCGTTTTATTCAGAGAAAGTATAGACTCGGCGAGCTCGGGCCAGCAGACGACAGAGCTGTCAATGTACTTGTCCCGAGACTCTACCGAGTCTCTTGATTGTAGGCGGTCTAGAGTTGATGGAAAAATATTTATTGGGCATTACTAAAAATTTGATTCAATAAAAACTCTTTTTACATTTATTCGATATTCGTTTTTACTTTTATGGAGTTTTCATTATCAAGAGACTCGGTAGAGTCTCGGGACAAGTACATTTGACAGCTCTGTCGTCTGCTGGCCCGAGGCTCGCCAGAGTATATTATCTCTGAATAAAGTAAATTTCGGTGGTGGGGGTAAAAACTGAAAGTCATTTTCTCGAATTACGAAGCTCAGGAGACAGATGATGACTTGAAAATTGAACTGGAGACTAATTAAGAAAAAATCTTTCGATTGAGCTTTAAATCAGCACGATTGATGCCGTATTTGCTGAGAAAAAACTTTGCACAGGCTCAAAATTATGCAAAAATTCCAACACATCGAAGAATTTGACGTGTCAGTATATGTCACAATAGGTTTGTTCGTGCTAGCTGCACTTTCTGCACTTTCTACACTTTTTTTAGAATTTATATTACTATATATTACAAAAGTGTAGAAAGTGCAGCTAGCACGAACAAACCTAATAAAAGGCCTCAGCGTGCCTATCGAGATTCTGATTGGTCACGAGTGTGGTCATTTCCCTGTGTTCCCAAACCGGTAAACGTGTGCAAACGAGTGATGTTTTTGAACGTGTTCCTGTGACTACATTCCTCTGCACCCATACCACGGAAAGTTTGAATGTTTAACCAGTGTGACGGTAGTTTTGACTTTTGACAGTGTAAATTGCGAGTCGTGTAAATCGCGTGTTTTTTAGATTGTGAAAAATCGTGATTCATAAATAGTTTAAATATATAAATAGTGCGAAAAAACGGTAATATATAAATATTGCGAAATGTGATAATAATATTTTTTAATATCTCGGAATTAATCATCAGCGAAATTAAAAAGATAACCTCGCACCCGCTGGTGAAATCATTTTTGTTTCGGATTCCAGAAAAGCCAAATAGAAACAAACCTCACCACTCGTTGAGGTTATCATTTTTATTTTTCCTTATAAAATAATCCGAATAAAACCGTTAAGGGGATGGATCAGTCGATGAAATACTCCGTCGCTGTCCCCCATTCTTGGCGGTACTGCAGAGCTCGCAACGAGCTACCGCAGACTACCGCTAGATGTCGCGGCACGCGTTTTCCATCAGGTTTCAACGCACTGAGCAAGCACGAGAAACCTGATGATAGACGTTTGCCGCGCACGTGTGTATGCGTGTGTGCGTTAGCACCACTAGCACTCGAAAGTAATTCTCTCGAAATTCGTGCGTCAGGCGATGCCTGTATATGCACACGCATACAAAAACACATATACATGTTTACATGTAAATAGAAGGAACTTTTTCCATCTTTTCGATGATTTCAATCATCGAATGGTTCAATAAAAATTGAACGCTCTAGCAATAACTGCTGGGGTTCCGCTGTAAAAGCGGTATGAGCATATGAATAATATATAAATAATTAATTATTATTATTAGTTAATAATTAATTATTATTATTATTCGAACGAAAGACTCAGTTCTGTGCATCCGACAATAGTTATCGGTGCAAGTTCAATGTGCATTGAACTCTCCCGCGGTAAAAACCGCTAGATACTCGCTTGAAGGAGCGGTGTAAAGCAATAAATAATTGATTTTGTTTATGCAAAGGAACTGACAGTCCTTCGGCATATCTCCAACGATTTTCATCGTTGAGTAGTCCAATATGGATTGAACTTTCCAACAGTGAAGAGCGTTGAGTTCTCGCTTGAAAAAGCGGTAAAAAATTAATAAACAATTGTTATTGTTTATACGAAGGACTGACAGTCCTTAGGCATATCTTCAACGATTTTCATCGTTGAGTAGCTCAATTCACATTGAACTCTCCAACAGTGAAGACTGTTGGGTTCTCGCTTGAAAAAGCGGTAAAAAATTAATAAACAATTATTATTAATGTTTATACGAAGGACGGATAGTCCTTCGTCGTATCTCCAACGATTTTCATCGTTGAGTAGTTCAATATGGATTGAACTCTGTAACAGTGAAGACTGTTGGGTTCTCGCTTGAAAAAGCGGTAAAAAATTAATAATCAATTGTTATTGTTTATACGAAGGACTGACAGTCCTTCGGCATATCTTCAACGATTTTCATCGTTGAGTAGCTCAATTCACATTGAACTCTCCAACAGTGAAGACTGTTGGGTTCTCGCTTGAAAAAGCGGTAAAAAATTAATAAACAATTATTAATATTTATACGAAGGACGGATAGTCCTTCGTCGTATCTCCAACGATTTTCATCGTTGATTAGTTCAATATGGATTGAACTCTCCAACAGTGAAGACTGTTGGGTTCTCGCTTGAAAAAGCGGTGAAAATTGATAAACAATTTATATTGTTTATACGAAGGACTGACTGTCCTTCGGCAGATCTCCAACGATTCCCATTTTTGCCATTGTCCTGCGTGGGCTGACAGAGCTTTTTTGTAATCGGTTAAACCGTATCGAAGAATTTCAACTTCGAAAATTCGAGGTGAGGTTAGGTGACTGACCCATTCCCTTATACACAAGCGCCGGGAGTGCGCGCGTGCACGAGTATGCGCGTCTAGCCCGCCCGGCAAAATATTCGATAATGGGGAAATTGATGCTTGCGTCATTAGTCGGAATTCTGGTGAACTAAAATTTGACGATGTCGGTATATTGTCGATAACTTTTTTCAATAGAATTTCAAAAAGCGATAGGGTCGTCAATTTCCCACTGATTTCGATGCAACAGGGCTCAAAATATTTGTTTCGATATCGCGCTTGGGCTGACGTGCCAGAATTTTGATATATACATTATTTCCGGAGTAATTGCATAATTACTCCGATGGTAACAAAAAGTCAAATTTTCTTTCAAAATTTTGTAAAATCGCTTCCTCAGCCCAATTTTGCCATAACACTGTATTCACAGTTCAATTTTTATGACAATCGGTTGAACGGTGTGGCCAAATTACCTTTTCAAAAATTCGGAGCCCGTAATTTTTCAATTATCGAATTTTTACCGGACGCGCATGCATGCACACGCGCCGGAAGTGCGCATGTGTATGAGTATGCGAGTCCGGCGAAATAATTCATCATTCAAAAGTTTGTTTTGACATCGCGCTTGGGCTGACTGGAGGGAAAAGCGATCCGTCGAAAAAACTCCTGAGTAATTGCATGATTCACAGTACAATTTTCATGATGAGCGGTTGAGCTTCATGGCCATATTTCCCTTTCGAAATTCGGGAGCCCACATATTCCCAGTTGTCAAATATTTTGTCAAACGTGCATACTTATACACAAGCGCCGGGAGTGCGCGCATGCACGAGTATGCGCGTCTAGCCCGCCCGGCAAAATATTCGATAATGGGGAAATTGATGCTTGCGCCATTAGTCAGAATTCTGGTGAACTAAAATTTGACGATGTCGGTATATTGTCGATAACTTTTTTCAATAGAATTTCAAAAAGCGATAAGGTCGTCAATTTCCCACTGATTCCGATGCAACAGGGCTCAAAATATTTGTTTTGATATCGCGCTTGGGCTGACGGGCCAAAATTTTGATATATACATTATTTCCGGAGTAATTGCATAATTACTCCGATGGTAACAAAAAGTCAAATTTTTTTTCAAAATTTTGTAAAATCGCTTCCTCAGCCCAATTTTGCCATAACACTGTATTCACAGTTCAATTTTTATGACAATCGGTTGAACGGTGTGGCCAAAATCGCTTTTCGAAATTTGGAAGCGGGCGGAGCGACTGATCCATCCCCTTAATGATAACTAGAGTTATTCTGCACATATTCTCAAAGAGTTCTAGCCTCTAGCACTTCCTAAATGATTTTAATTAATTGGTCAAAATGAAAAATCACTATACGATGAGATGCTGTTATACTATGACGAGTTGCTGCTTGAGTAATTGCTCGAAATAATAATTAGAGCTCCCATAAAAGCATTTCTGTAGTGTTCCAGTATCTAACGCTTTTTGAAATATTTTAAATAATTATTGCCAATGAAAAATCTCTACGATAGTTAGATGCAGCCGTACTATAGCGAGTTCTAGCTTTCATGACGATTCTGACTGATGATTAGCGTTCCTATGTACGTAATCCTGAAGAGCTATAGTCTGTAGCGCTCTTTAAATAATTTAAAATAATTATTTTGAACGAAAAATCATTGCGATAGTGATATGCTGTCGTCCTATGATGAGTTCTAGTTTAGATAAGTGTTCTGAATTATAAGTCAAGATCCTCTGTATGAATTCCAGAAGAGTTCTAGCCTCTAGCACTTCCTAGATAAATTTAAATAATTGGTTAAATTAAAAAATCGCTATGATACGATGAGATGCTGTTGTACTATGATGAGTTCCTACTTGCGTAATAGTTCTAAATGATAACTAAAGCTCCCATGACGGCATTTCTGAACAGTTATAGTTTCTGACGTTTTCTGAATTTTTTTAAATAATCATTGTGAATGAAAAATCTCTGCGGTAGTGAGATGCTGTGATACTATAGCAAATTCTTGCTTTCGTAAAAATTAAATTAAATTAAAAAATTAAAAATCCGTTTTTTTCATATAAATTGTCAGAACTATTGTTAAAACTTATTCAGGATGTAGAACTCAAGGGATTTCAACTCTTGTGTGATCAATTTCTCAAAATTCGATGAGAGGATGCTATGATATTAATGATTTTTTTTGTGTGATTGATTTTAAATGAACCAGAAAAAATGTTCTGATGTTCACCGCAAAGTAGTATTTGTGGAACGGGATCCAACAAAGATGGCAATAACGTCGTCTACAATTAATATTTTTTTTTTCAAATTTTGGTCAAGTAAAGTTGAAACATATTATAATAACTCTGTTTTATTAGTTTCATAAAATAAATTTACTTACTGTCAAATTTTTTTTTTTATATACTCATTTTTTCACGCCTCTGACTACCCCTAATCCCTTAATACTTATCAAGAACTGTAGAACTATTCGTTGACTATCGATTTATGATTGATTTTTTGGATTTATTATTTTGGGATGCTAACTTCCGGTCGTTAGCATCTCATTTTTAAGAATGTGGTTTTCGGTACTTAATTCATCGGAACTATTGATATAAAGTATCAGAAACTCTAGAACTATGTCGGATGCCATAAGAACTCCTTCCAAACTATGAGGTTCTGAGATATGAGATGCTAACTTCACACACGTGTAGAGCACTTATTTTGCTTTCAAAACTCCGTTCAGTCATCAGACTTTTTGCGGTAACAGAGGAATAACGGACTGGCCAATCACAAGCTCGGAAGGAGCAAAAAGGCCTTTCATTGTGTCGTATACAGACACGCCAATCTTTCGATTTGTGGCATAATCTCGAGCCTGTGCAAAGTTTTTTCTCAGGAAATACGGCATCAATCGTGCTGATTTAAGGCTCAATCGAAATATTTTTTCTTAATGAATCTCCAGTTCAATTTTCAAATCATCATATGCCTCCTGAGCTTCGTAATTAAAGAAAATGACTCTCAGTTTTTACCCCCACCACGGCGAATCGTTTTATTCAGAGATAATATACTCAGGAGAGCCTCGGGCCAGCAGATGATAGAGCTGTCAAATGTACTTGTCCCGAGACTCTACCGAGTCTCTTGATATATAATTACGTTTTACAAATTGTGTTACGCAAAAAAAAAAAACACGGATGTCACACTTTCCATAAAAACGCCAATTTCAGGCTGTGCCAACATTTCGTGACTATGACCAACAAGCTGTTAGAGCCCGAAAACGTCCTCACGTAAATGAAATCTCCGTAATGCATGTAGTTACAGCATTGATTTTTTTGTTTTAAAGAGAAGAAAAGATAAAAAATAACGGGCAGCATTGCATTTCTCAAAACAATAACAGTTTTCTCCAAATTCCAATTAGAGTTTCAAAAGTCGGGTTAGAACACGGTCCTTCCAGTATATAGATTCGCGGCAGTTATGTCTTCGTTTTTTTTATTGTGAAAATGTACTTGTCTCGATTCGCTACCGCGACTCTTTAATATTCAAAAAATGAAATGACTACTCCCGCACTATCACTCTAATTAAATATCAACACTAATGTGATGAGACTAGTCACTAAGAACATATATGACACTTAATTATCATACCATCACTATAATCTACTAATTAAAAGTCACGACTGTACCTGTGACGAAGTCAAAACTGTTTAAAAAAAATATTGGTCAGCTGTCATTTCCATGATCTTTATGACCATTCTATAAGATCGAAAGTCAAAATTGATTCGAAAAAAATATTGGTCAGTTCAGCTGTCACATCCATGATCTTTATAACCTCACTACAGTCACTGGATAAACGAAAAATTAAGAGTCGCGGTAGCGACTCGTGACAAGTACATTTACGAAGCGAGTCGCACAAGACACTTTTACCAGAAGGGCCGTGATTCTACTTGTTCTCGAAAATTATTTCTTTAATATAAACTAAATTACAGCATTTTGGAGGTTCATTTAAGTTCACATATTTTTTATTTTTTTTCCCCTTTCGATCGCCACTAATTAGAACCTCGTAGCTTAAATAGTATTAAAAATATTAATGTTTTTTTTTTCGTTGTGCCGAAAAATTGAGCATTTTTTCGCACACATTTTGATGCGCAACTGTCTTTTTCGCAGTCGCTGTCTAGTGACACTAGTGATATTGGTAAAACTCTGGTAATATTCAAACGATCGCTGGATATGACAGCTAACCGACAACCGTAATATATTTTTGAACAGTCATGAGGTTATAAAGATCGCAGTTAGTTTCGATCGACTTTTGGTTACAGTGACTTTTATTATAATAAGAAAGTGATAGTGCGAAAATAATAAAGTGCAATTCATTTCAATCATCTTCCGAACAATGCTTGAACAAATATGAATTTTTTATTATTTTTTAGCCTGTAATTTTTATTTTCCACATCTCACTCTACAACGGAGTCGAAAACGATACCTTTTCTCTTTTACCATAAAATGTTCCTCGAATGCAATAATAAGGTTTATTTAAAAACAATTTTCCGTTTTTATTTTTTATAACTAAGAGAATGGTGTATGATAAACTCGTATTCGATGATTATTTAATATCTTTGTCGTGAGGTTATAAATATCGGGGTCAGTTTCAATTTTTGGTTAAAGTGACTTTTATATATATATAGATAGAAGAGTGATAATGCAAAAATAAAGTGTAATTCAATAAATAAACTTTTGCGTAGTGCCTAAATAAATAATTTTTTTTATTAACCCTAGCCCCAACAATCTATTTTTCTGAACGTAAACTCTAGAACGGAGTCGAAAACGGTGCCGCTTTCCTCTTCTCTTTTACCATAAAATGTCCCTTGCATGCAATAATAACGTTTATTTGGAAACTACTGTCTTTGTTTTTATATAACTGAGGGAATGATGTATGATACCACCCTAGGTTTGAATTATATATGGTTTTGAATCACCCTAGAGTGGTAGAGACCTTAAATATATGAAAATACCATTTGCGCTTGCAACCCAAAACGGAATCAAGTGATGCGAAATAATTTTGAGCGAAAAGATATTTGATTCCAGAAGAAAAAAAATTCATAAGTACTTCACCAATTTGTTTTACCTATTGCTCATAAGATATAATTCGTGATCAATAAACGTTATAAAAGAAAAACTCGCGTAGTAGTTCGGCCAAAATTCTTGTTTCCAATCAAACGTTTGCTCTCGAAATTTCGTGCGCATACTTTTTTGTTTCAAAATCTCGTTTCGTTATGAGTACTTTTATTTAAAAACTTTCGATGCATTCTGATGCTATTGGAGTATTTGTTCAGTATCATTTTTTATGAAATATTTTCCTATCCGTTGATCCGTTTGCACGCATGTTTCGGTGTAATATATTAAAATTTTTTTTTTTTAACAAAATTTAAAAAATTCAAGTTTTTACTTGTTCGTCGTTCGTTTATGCGTCGTATCTTCTCAGAACTACTGTACGTATTAAATAATCTAATAATTTTATAAGTATTGACGGTTAATTACGAAGATTGAATTCATTTGAACACTTCTTAGATCAATATTTCACATTGTATTTTTAGTCCGAATATAGTCGCGATACACCAGCTCGAAATTCGATCATGTATCCATTTTTAGCAGAAACAATTAAAAAATCGCTTGAGCGACCTTTAAAATTTTTATTCAGGATCCAATTCTTGAGAGAATCACTTTTTGATAAAATGTTACCATATTTTGCTGCAATACCGAAAAAAATGTTAATTCTTTTATATCATTCAGATACGTACACAACATAGACATGTTTAATTGGCAAGCTATGAATTTCATACAAAAAAGTCAACAAATCCTCGCAAAAAAACAGCATATATGCTGTATAAAAAGTTGAGACAAGTACATTTACTTCCCCCAAATAGTTGTTCTGGTAAAAAATCTCCTTCTGAACGTAAACCCTAACAAAAGTTATAAAAGAGATTTCCTCCCAAAAAAACTAACCTTGCAAAAATTTTCTCATTCACATCAAATTTCTCAAAAAATTATAGAACCCCACAAAAATTTTCTCAATAAATTGAGAACTTACAAAAAGTTATAAGACAGCCTCACAAAAATTTACCGATCACATCATAATCTCACAAAAGATGCTAATTCAAATTCGACCAAAAATGAAGTCTAAACTTTACAAAAATAAATTAAAACTATAAAAGCATTAATAGTAAAAACATTAAAGCCTATTAACCTCTTATAAAAAATCTTCCAATTAATTAAAAATATCGATGTGCTATAGTACAGTTGTTCTGCGCAAAATGAACAAGAATAAAAAATTGGAATGAAAAAAAAATCGGATACAACAAAAAATTTCAAAAGAAAAAAATTAGATTGAAAAAAAATTTCGGCCGAAGTACTTGGCAAGTTTGTAACCATGAATGAATTAAGCAAATTGAATTGAATTAAGCACATTGTATAAATTATAATCAAAAAAACTAAATAATAATTTTTAAATAAAAAAAATAATTTTTATTGCTAAATGTACATAATGTACTATGCATAATTGATAAACGTTATCATAACCTCGCTATGTACTTCGGTCGAAACTTTTTTTTTCCATCCAAATTTGTTTAGTCGGTAACTTTGTCAGCATAAATTTGGTTGTTTCGCAAATTTAAAAAGAGATTAAGTATATGAAGAAATATTCTAATAGAAATAAAGTGCACCTGAATTTTTGAAATGAAAAAAACAATCAGAATGAAACCAACTCAAAACGGAAGCAAGTGATGCGAAACCATTTTGAGCTAAAAGAAAAGAATTTCATTTTTTCATTGATATAAAATTCATAATCAATAAACGTTATAAAAACAACTGGTGTAGTACTTCTGCCGAAATTCTTTTTTCTAATCGAACATTTGCTCTCGATATTCTGTGCACATACCTTTTTTGTTTCAAAATATCGTTTCGTTTTGATTTCTTTTATTAAAAAACTTTAAGTGCATTTTGATGCTATTGAAGTATTTTTTCGATGTAATTATTTATGGAATATTTTTCGATACGGAATTTTTTTCCTAACATTTTTTTTTTAATTCGACGTATAATTTACATACTTTATTTCGCTCCGAGAATTTTGTTTTATTTAGATTTTTTATAAAATTCGAAAACTTAGTGCATTTTATTTCTGTTGGTGTGTATATATCGGTCTAATATTTTTTGGAGCAATTTTTTTTTACGAAATTAAAAAAAAAAATGAGTTCTTATTTGTTCATGGTTCTTTTATAGGTCGTATCTTTTCAGACCTACTACAAGTTTTTAAGTAATCTAATAATTTTATAGTTCTGACGATTAATTACGAAGTTTGAATTCACTTGAACACTTCTTAGAGAACTACTTTACAATGCATTTTTAGTCCCGATATAGTAGCGATAGAGTAGCTCGAAATTCGATCATGTATCCATTTTTAGTTAGCCGAAATCAGAAAAAAATCGTTAGAGCGGCCTTTAAAATTTTTATTAAGGGTCGAATTCTTGACAGAATCACTTTTTGATAAAATATTATTATATTTTGCTGCAGCACCGAAAAAAAATGTTGATTTTTTTGTATCACCCAAGTGCGTACACAATACAGACATATTTAATTGATAAGGTATGAATTCCATACAAAAAGTCAACAAATCCCCGCAAAAAACAGCATAAATGCTGTAAAAAAAGTTGAGACAAGTACATTTACTCCCCCCAAATAGTTTATCCGGTAACAAATCTCAGTTTCGACACAAAACCTTCACTAAAAATTATAAAAGAGATTTTCTCCCAAGAAAACCAACCTTGCAAAAATTCTCTGATTCATAGCAAATCTCTCAAAAAATGATAGGAGAACCTCACAAAAATTTTCTCAATAAATTAGAAACTCACACAAAGTTATAAGAGTCTCTCAAAAATTTATCAATCAAATCATAATTTCACAAAAGATGCCAATTCAAACCTGCCCAAAAATTAAGTCTAAACTGCACAAAAAGTTATTAAATAAATAAAAATGATAAAAGCATTAATAGTCAAATACATTAAAACCTATTAAAATTCAATAAAAACACTTTCAACGAATTGAAGATACAGTTGTTCTACCCAACAAGAATAAGAATAAAAAATAATTATGAGAAAAAAATTTAATACAAAAAATATTTCAAACGCAAAAAATTAGATTGAAAAAAAAATTTCGGCCGAAGTACTTGGTGAGGTTTTTCGCTTAATTCATGTAATATATCACTTATGGTTACAAATTCGCCAAGTACTTCGGCCGAAATTTTTTTTTCAATCTAATTTTTTGCGTTTGAAATCTTTTTTGTATTAAAATTTTTTCTCATAATTATTTTTTATTCTTATTCTTGTTGGGTAGAACAACTGTATCTTCAATTCGTTGAAAGTGTTTTTATTGAATTTTAATAGGTTTTAATGTATTTGACTATTAATGCTTTTATCATTTTTATTTATTTAATAACTTTTTGTGCAGTTTAGACTTAATTTTTGGGCAGGTTTGAATTGGCATCTTTTGTGAAATTATGATTTGATTGATAAATTTTTGAGAGACTCTTATAACTTTGTGTGAGTTTCTAATTTATTGAGAAAATTTTTGTGAGGTTCTCCTATCATTTTTTGAGAGATTTGCTATGAATCAGAGAATTTTTGCAAGGTTGGTTTTCTTGGGAGAAAATCTCTTTTATAATTTTTAGTGAAGGTTTTGTGTCGAAACTGAGATTTGTTACCGGATAAACTATTTGGGGGGAGTAAATGTACTTGTCTCAACTTTTTTTACAGCATTTATGCTGTTTTTTGCGGGGTTAAAACTATTCAGAAATATTATAGGTCAGCTGTTTCATTCATTAACTGTATAATAACTGATAATCTGTATAAACTGTAATGGTCGAACTCGTCGGTATGGCAGTAAGCGTGAGGAACGGTCCAGTGACGATGAGAGAAAATAATGGTTAGCCGAGTGAGCTCGATCTCGGGATCCTCGGAGTCTGAGTCGGGAGCGCTAACCACTGCGCTACAGCCACCTATATTCCCTCTCTTGCGAGTCGTCTATTTAAATGGAATACTGGACCGTCAGAAATCTGATAATCTCAAATATCTCCAGAATTTTTACCAGTACTACAAGTGTCGTTAGACAGCGACTGCGAAAAAAACATAGAGTTTTAAAAATGCGTGTGAAAACAGCCACGATTTTTGATGCAATGAAAAAGTAAAATATTGATATTTTCAATACGCGGGAAGCTACAGAGTTCTAATTAGTCACGATCGAAAGAAAAAAGAATACGTGAACCTGCAACATTCACCAAAATTCTGTATTTATTTAAATATTACGGAAACAATTTTCGAAAATAGTTGGAAAAGCAGTGCTTCGGATTATGGTGCGAACTCTCTTTAAATTTATTTGTCTCAAGTCGCTACGGCGACTCTAAATACAGATATTCTAAATAAAGTTGCGCACTGCCAAAGCGGAAGACTTAACTTTTAATTTCAAATGCATTAGAATTTTTTCAGAATTGCCATATAAATTTCTTTTTATAATTATTTTAGATTGAAAATCGTTGAATTCTGTTTTTGTATGGAATTTTCCTGGTTTAGCTTTTGTATTAATACATAAGTGGAATAAAAAACACGAAAGACATATCTGCTTTATTGTTTGCTGGTGTTCTATTAATTAAGAGTCGCGGTGGCGACTCGAGATAAGTACATTTACAAGCGAGTGCTACAAGACACTTTTATAGGAAGCAGCATGATTCTACCTATTTTCAAAAATTGTTTCTTAAATATTTATTAAATAACAGCGTTTTGGAGGGCTATTCAAGTTCACGTATTTTTTTTTCTTTCGATCGCGACTAATTAGAACCTCGTAGCTTAGAGCGTATTGATAATATTAATTTTTTTTTAATCGTTACTCCAAAAAATTGAGCATTTTTTCACACAGATTTTTGACGCTCAACTATTTTTTTGCGTAGTCGCTGTCTAGTGACACTAGTGATATTGGTATAATACTCTGGGGATATTCGATCGATCGTCCATATGACAACTGACCTATATCTTTCTAAAACAACCGTGAGGTTATAAAGATCGCGGTCAATTTCAACGTTTGGCTAGAGTGACGTTTATATAGATCGAGTAAAGGGTGACTTTTATTATAGATAGAAGAGTGATAGTGTGAAAACAAAGTGTCATTTAAGAAAATTTTATAGTGTCTAAATAAATAATTGGATTATTAAATCTAGTATTTAATTTCTTTGAACAGTCGTGAGGTGATAAAGATCGTGGTCAGTTTCAAATTTTGGTTAAAGTAACTTTTATTATAGATAGAAAAGTGATTGTGCAAAAGTAAAGTGTAATTGAATAAAATTTAGAACATTGCCTAAATAAATAATTTTGTTTATTTACCCTAGCCCCAACAATCTATTTTTCCGAACGTAAATTCTAGATCGGAGTCGAAAATTATATGCCTCTTCTCTTTTACCATAAAATATCCCTTGCAGGCATTAAGGAGGAACATCAGCTTCAGCCAAAATGGTGATAGTTCAATGAAAATTTGAGGATATATTAATGGATATATTTTCTATGGCCTCTCAAATTTTTAATTGATTTCATTCAGCCATTTTCTAATAAATCGTTTCCAAACCTCGAATCTTTAACATGTATAACCTAACTTTTCACATTCAGAAAAATTAACAACCGTCGATAAGTTAGAAAAAAAGATAGGGCCTATATGACTACGTGTTAAATATTCGACATTTGGAAGTGATTTATTAGAAAATGGCTGAATGAAATCAATTAAAAATTTGAGAGGCCATAGAAAATATATCCATTAATATATCCTTAAATTTTGATTGAGCTATCACCATTTGGCTGAAGCTGATGTTCCTCCTTAATAAGGTTTATTTGGAAATCATTCTCTTAGTTTTTTTGATTTGAGAGAATGGTGTAAGATAAAAACCGTAGTCGGTGAATATTTAATCCTGGCCAAAAATCCCCTCCCCGGGGAAAAAACCTTGGACAAGTACATTTGTTGACCCCTGTTTCCATTTGTTTTTACAGAAAAAAACTACCCAAAAAAGTACAAAATTTTTAAAAATTTGGCAAGATTGAGATAGGAAAAAGAAGACTGTTTCTATAAAATTACTATACTCCAAATGACAAATAGAAATGAAAAACTTCACATATTTTATCGAGATCCCAAGAAAAAAAGCAACAATGCCCATCGTGAGTGTCTGGTAAAAAACAGAGTCTAAGTAAATGATCAATTTGCGCATAAAAAAAATAATTACTTTACACAAACAGAAATGGAAAAGCCAATGATTTATGTTCAGCACTAAAATTTATAATATATCAATAATAGGACAAGTATTTTATTGTCGCTTGAGGATGGAGTATTTAAAAAAAAGCAAAAATTAGTTGGTTATTGAAAAAAGTTACCAATGTACAAAAATAAAAATCGGTCAAAAGAACAGAGTCCAGAAAAAAAATCGGGATGAAAAAAACTTGAAGAAAAAAATTCCAAACGAAAAAAATTAGATTGAAAAAAAAATTTCGGCCGAAGTACTTGGCGAGTTTATGACACATACAACATTACGTGAAATACATTACGTGATCCAAGCTGAACAAAAAAACTCGCCAAGTACTTCGGCCGAAATTTTTTTTTCAATCTAATTTTTTTCGTTTGAAATTTTATTCTTCAAGTTTTTTTTCATCCCGATTGTTTTTTCTGGACTCTGTTCTTTTGACCGATTTTTATTTTTGAACATTGGTGACTTTTTTCAATAACCAACTAATTTTTGCTTTTTTTTAAATACTCCATCCTCAAGCGACAATAAAATACTTCTCCTATTATTGATATATTATAAATTTTAGTGCTGAACATAAATCATTGGCTTTTCCATTTCTGTTTTTGTAAAGTAATTATTTCTTTTATGCGCAAATTGATCATTTACTTGTAGACTCTGTTTTTTACCAGACACTCACGATGGGCATTGTTGCTTTTTTTCTTGAGATCTCGATAAAATATGTGAAGTTTTTCATTTCTATTTGTCATTTGGAGTATAGTTATTTTATAGAAACAATCTTCTTTTTCCTATCTCAATCTTGCCAAATTTTTAAAAATTTTGTACTTTTTTGGGTAGTTTTTTTCTGTGAAAACAAATGGAAACAGGGGTCAACAAATGTACTTGTCCAAGGTTTTTTCCCTGGGGAGGGGATTTTTGGCCAGGATATAACTTCTTTTTTTCTGAACAGCTCCGAATCCTAGAATTTTTACATGATAACAGATAATCATTGAATATCTACGCTGACATAACCAGTAAAACCCTAGCTCAATATCAAATATGCAATGCGATGCTATAAAGAAAAAGCGAACGAACTTAGTACAGCTTGTACAAACAAAACGCAGAAATTCATTTCAGTTAACACCTCGCGTTTCCTGCAGTATATTGAGAAATTCGATACATATATTTGGTGCGTCTCAGCAATGTGCATTTCACTAATATGAGAAAAACATGAGCGAAAGGCCAAAAATGAAACCGTATAGAAATATTTGTGGAACACTTTATTTTTAACAAATCATATTACAATGCACACTAAAAACGAATCAATATTGAATTTTTACATTGTTTTCTCATGCTTTTATTTCCACTTATATCTTTTGCACAAGCCTGACCGAGCGATGCCATTACACTATTGCTGAATTTCTGATCCTTCGACTGGTTGTGAAATATGATAACAGATGGTCCTTGAATATTTACGCTGACATAATCAGTAAAACCCCAGCTCAATATAAAATATGTAGTGCGATGCTAAAAAGAAAGAGCAAAGGAACTTAGCACAGCTCGCAGTAATGAAGCGGTGATCCTTGTATGTGTTACGTCCCGAGAGGGAGATTTGGTTGAGTTCACGGAGGTCGCCGATTTAGAGCGCGTCTTTTGAAGTTTGAAGTCGCTAGTGAGTCTTTAGTGGGATCTCCGTGGTCCTCGAATACATATTATTAATATTTGAGATTTATGAGATTTTGAATAATAACGTGATTTAGGTTTGAGAAGGGTTCTTACCAAAGGATCTAGGTTTAGATTCTTGGAATGAGTTGTTGATAAAAGTTTGATTATGCACGAAAATATATAATATTTATTCACTTATTATTACACTCGTTTGGTTGTTACACTTGTTAGATTATTTCACGTGTATTACAATGGTTGCGTTCAGCGCTATTGCATAACTTATTATTGATACCGGTTAACTTTTATGTTTATGATTTGATCGGAGTTAGCTTATTAGATTTGATAGTAATTTGAATTTCGAAGAACGATTTACGCTCGTTATGATTTAGATTCGCGCTTGTGACGATTTCTAAGTTGCGAAGATTTAGATTGAGACTAAAAGATATGTAGAGTCTTTGGGATTTCGATGCTAACTGACTGTTGTTGTTGAATTTCTTACCTGCTAGAGTTGGAGGTTTTTGTCGGATTGTACGATTTTTGGGAGTAGAACGTTATGGAGGGAACTTATTTTGTTATGCTTTTTACTGGGATTGGATAGGAGGTTGTTAATTTGGTGTCCTAATTTTCCGATTGGAGTTTGTTATGGGGGAGACTTTTCTGGAAAAGTGATTGGCAGAAAAGTCGTTAATTTTAATCTGAGATTTCCGGAGGTTGGAAAAACGTGTTAAGCGGGGTTGCTCTAGTTTCAAGGGTCTTGGAATTTGAGAGCATGTGTTTGGGACTCGTGGGAAATATTTATTTCGTCGAATACTCTCGATTTTCAAGAGGGTCAAGCGTGAGTCTGGAAAATGTTTCTGGAGTAATAAAACTTAGGATATTTTTGAAATTAAGAGTAGTCTATACGCTTTTACGATTTCCTGTTACAAGGTTTGAGATTTTTTATGGCGACAGAAAGTCGAGGGTTGTCTAGAGCACACATGCAGTTTTACTATGTTCATATTTGAAATAGAAAGCGATGTTGGGAAAAAAAAGTATGAGAATGTCTGGTGTCTTACCGGATGTATCGTGTTACAATGTGAATTATTATTTAAGGGTATATACCATTATTCGAGAATATATACTCGATTGTTGAGTTTATTATTAAATATAAATTAGTTATCGACGAATGATGATAAAGATTTAAAGAGTGTACCGTCTGATGGTACATAATTAATAAAGTGTGATGAAAAAAAAAAAATATGGGGGGCCTAGCGTAAGGCTAGGATGTAACATATGCAAAGGAAATAAGGCATCTCTTGTTTCCGCAAGGAATAGCAAATGCTTCATTGCTTTAAGTTTCACCAGTTTTTTTAGATCAAATTGTCGAAGCAAAGAATCTCAGTCCAATTCACAGCTCGCAGCGCCTTCAGTATATTGGTACATTTCTTGAAGCCGAAAAGAAAAATCGAAGGAACTGAGCACAACCTGCAGAATATTGGAAATTTTATGTTTATTTGTAGACCGCACCTGAAAAGTATTGAAAATCATGATTTCACGACAAAAGTTATTCGTCAAATTTTTATAATTAAAGTATTTCATCAACAATTAATATTTTTACAAGTTTTTATTTATGAGCACATAATACATCTTGTCACAACTATTTTCATACACTCACTTTGGGAAAAAAAACAGTGTTTTGATCTGTAAGAAAAATTTAAGTGACATGATTAAAAAAAAAATCGTTGCGTTCTAGACTGAAAGTTCAACATCATTATTTGCGAGTTCACACATTTTCAGAACGTATAACACTGATTTTTAAGGTTATGTTCGTTGTATTTTCTAGCACTTATTCCGGCCACACTAATTAAGGGGATGGATCAGTCGCTCCGCCCGCTTCCAAATTTCGAAAAGCGATTTTGGCCACACCGTTCAACCGATTGTCATAAAAATTGAACTGTGAATACAGTGTTATGGCAAAATTGGGCTGAGGAAGCGATTTTACAAAATTTTGAAAAAAAATTTGACTTTTTGTTACCATCGGAGTAATTATGCAATTACTCCGGAAATAATGTATATATCAAAATTTTGGCCCGTCAGCCCAAGCGCGATATCAAAACAAATATTTTGAGCCCTGTTGCATCGGAATCAGTGGGAAATTGACGACCTTATCGCTTTTTGAAATTCTATTGAAAAAAGTTATCGACAATATACCGACATCGTCAAATTTTAGTTCACCAGAATTCTGACTAATGGCGCAAGCATCAATTTCCCCATTATCGAATATTTTGCCGGGCGGGCTAGACGCGCATACTCGTGCATGCGCGCACTCCCGGCGCTTGTGTATAAGTATGCACGTTTGACAAAATATTTGACAACTGGGAATATGTGGGCTCCCGAATTTCGAAAGGGAAATATGGCCATGAAGCTCAACCGCTCATCATGAAAATTGTACTGTGAATCATGCAATTACTCAGGAGTTTTTTCGACGGATCGCTTTTCCCTCCAGTCAGCCCAAGCGCGATGTCAAAACAAACTTTTGAATGATGAATTATTTCGCCGGACTCGCATACTCATACACATGCGCACTTCCGGCGCGTGTGCATGCATGCGCGTCCGGTAAAAATTCGATAATTGAAAAATTACGGGCTCCGAATTTTTGAAAAGGTAATTTGGCCACACCGTTCAACCGATTGTCATAAAAATTGAACTGTGAATACAGTGTTATGGCAAAATTGGGCTGAGGAAGCGATTTTACAAAATTTTGAAAGAAAATTTGACTTTTTGTTACCATCGGAGTAATTATGCAATTACTCCGGAAATAATGTATATATCAAAATTCTGGCACGTCAGCCCAAGCGCGATATCGAAACAAATATTTTGAGCCCTGTTGCATCGAAATCAGTGGGAAATTGACGACCCTATCGCTTTTTGAAATTCTATTGAAAAAAGTTATCGACAATATACCGACATCGTCAAATTTTAGTTCACCAGAATTCCGACTAATGACGCAAGCATCAATTTCCCCATTATCGAATATTTTGCCGGGCGGGCTAGACGCGCATACTCGTGCACGCGCGCACTCCCGGCGCTTGTGTATAAGGGAATGGGTCAGTCACCTAACCTCACCTCGAATTTTCGAAGTTGAAATTCTTCGATACGGTTTAACCGATTACAAAAAAGCTCTGTCAGCCCACGCAGGACAATGGCAAAAATGGGAATCGTTGGAGATCTGCCGAAGGACAGTCAGTCCTTCGTATAAACAATATAAATTGTTTATCAATTTTCACCGCTTTTTCAAGCGAGAACCCAACAGTCTTCACTGTTGGAGAGTTCAATCCATATTGAACTAATCAACGATGAAAATCGTTGGAGATACGACGAAGGACTATCCGTCCTTCGTATAAATATTAATAATTGTTTATTAATTTTTTACCGCTTTTTCAAGCGAGAACCCAACAGTCTTCACTGTTGGAGAGTTCAATGTGAATTGAGCTACTCAACGATGAAAATCGTTGAAGATATGCCGAAGGACTGTCAGTCCTTCGTATAAACAATAACAATTGATTATTAATTTTTTACCGCTTTTTCAAGCGAGAACCCAACAGTCTTCACTGTTACAGAGTTCAATCCATATTGAACTACTCAACGATGAAAATCGTTGGAGATACGACGAAGGACTATCCGTCCTTCGTATAAACATTAATAATAATTGTTTATTAATTTTTTACCGCTTTTTCAAGCGAGAACCCAACAGTCTTCACTGTTGGAGAGTTCAATGTGAATTGAGCTACTCAACGATGAAAATCGTTGAAGATATGCCTAAGGACTGTCAGTCCTTCGTATAAACAATAACAATTGTTTATTAATTTTTTACCGCTTTTTCAAGCGAGAACTCAACGCTCTTCACTGTTGGAAAGTTCAATCCATATTGGACTACTCAACGATGAAAATCGTTGGAGATATGCCGAAGGACTGTCAGTTCCTTTGCATAAACAAAATCAATTATTTATTGCTTTACACCGCTCCTTCAAGCGAGTATCTAGCGGTTTTTACCGCGGGAGAGTTCAATGCACATTGAACTTGCACCGATAACTATTGTCGGATGCACAGAACTGAGTCTTTCGTTCGAATAATAATAATAATTAATTATTAACTAATAATAATAATTAATTATTTATATATTATTCATATGCTCATACCGCTTTTACAGCGGAACCCCAGCAGTTATTGCTAGAGCGTTCAATTTTTATTGAACCATTCGATGATTGAAATCATCGAAAAGATGGAAAAAGTTCCTTCTATTTACATGTAAACATGTATATGTGTTTTTGTATGCGTGTGCATATACAGGCATCGCCTGACGCACGAATTTCGAGAGAATTACTTTCGAGTGCTAGTGGTGCTAACGCACACACGCATACACACGTGCGCGGCAAACGTCTATCATCAGGTTTCTCGTGCTTGCTCAGTGCGTTGAAACCTGATGGAAAACGCGTGCCGCGACATCTAGCGGTAGTCTGCGGTAGCTCGTTGCGAGCTCTGCAGTACCGCCAAGAATGGGGGACAGCGACGGAGTATTTCATCGACTGATCCATCCCCTTAAGGAGCATTGTTCAAGTTGGAAGACGTCATAGTATGACAGTATCTTATCAAAGTAGACAATTATTTCAAACATTTTAGAAAGCGGTAGAGGCTTTTTTTAGAGAATTCTTCTGGAATTCAAACAGGAGAACTTCAGTTATTATTCAGAACCCTTATCTAAGCTAGAACTCGTCACAGGACGACAGAATATCACTATCGTAATGATTTTTCGTTCAAAATTATTATTTTAAATTATTTAGAGAAAGCTATAGACTAGAACTATTCAGGAGTACGTACATAGGAACGCTAGTCATCATGCAGAACCATTCGAAAGCTAGAACTCGCTATAGTATGACAACATCTCACTACCGTAGAAATTTCCCGTCAACAATAATTATTTAAAAATTTTCAAAAAACGTTGGAGATTGGAACTCTTCAGAAATGCCTTCATGGGAGCCCTAATTAAAATTTCGAAAAATTACGCAAGTAGGAACTCGTCATATCACACCAGCATCCCATCGTATAGTGATTTTTCATTTTGACCAATTATTTCAAACTATTTAGGAACTGCTAGAGGGTAAAATTCTGAGAATACATGAACAAGGACGCTAGTTATCATTAAGGAGCATTGTTCAAGCTGGAAGACGTGATAGTATGACAGCATCTCATCATAGTAAATATTTTCAATCAATAATAATAATTTTAGACATTATAGAAAGCGGTGGAGGCTAGAACTCTTGTCGAATTCATACAGAGGATCTCCGCTGATCATTCAGAACCCTTATCTAAGCTAGAACTCGACATAGGATGACAACATCTCACCCTCGTAATGATTTTCCGTGCAAAATTATTATTTTAAATTATTTAGAGAAAGCTACAGATTAAAACTCTTCAGGAGTACAGACATAGGAACGCTGGTCTACAGTCAGAACCATTACGAAAGCTAGAACTCGCTATAGTATGACAGCATCTCACTATAGTATGACAGCATCTCACTATCGTAGAGATTTTCCATCAACAATAATTATTTAAAAATTTTCAGAAAACGTAAGAGGCAGGAACTCTCTAGAAATGCATTCATGGGAGCTCTAGTTATCATTTGCAACTGTTACGCAAGTTGGAACTCATCCTAGTACAACAGCATCTCATCATATCCTAGCGATTTTCCATTTTTGTCAATTAATTAAAATCATTTAGGAAGTGCTATAGGCTAGAACTCTTTGAGAATACGTGCATAAGAACTCTAGTTATCATTAAGGAGCATTGTTCAAGCTCATATATAATAATAATTCATATATAATAATAATATATATAATATATATAATATAAATAATAATATAAATAATATATATAATAATAATATATAATAAATATATCAATAACAATAATTTTAGACACTTTAGAAAGCGGTGGAGGCTAGAACTCTTGTGGACTTCATACAGAGGATCTCCGCTGATCATTCAGAACCCTTATATAAGCTAGAACTCGTCATAGGACGACAGCATCTCACCATCGTAATGATTTTTCGTTCAAAATAATTATTTAAAATTATTTAGAGTGCGCTACAGACTAGAACTCTTGAGAAGTATGTACATGGGAACACTAGTCATCATGTAGAACCATTACGAAAGCTAGAACTCGCTATAATATAACAGCATCTCACTACCGTAGAAATTTTCCATCAACAATAATTATTACACATTTTCCAAAAACGTTGGAGATTGGAACTATTCAGAAATGCATTCATGGGAGCCCTAATTATCATTTGGAACAATTACGCAAGTAGGAACTCATCATATCACAACAGCATCTCATCGTATAGTGATTTTTCATTTTGACCAATTATTTCAAATTATTTAAGAAGTGCTAGAGGCTAGAACTCTGAGAATACATGCACAAGAACCCTAGTTATCATTAAGGAGCATTGTTCAAGCTGGAAGACGTCATAGTATGACAGCATCTCATCATAGTAGATATTTTCAATCAATAATAATAATTTTAGACACTTTAGAAAGCGGTGGAGGCTAGATCTGTTGTGGAATTCATACAGAGGATCTCCGCTGATCATGCAGAACCCTTATCTAAGCTAGAACTCGTCGTAGTATATGACAGCATCTCATCATAATAGATATTTACAAACAATAATAATAATTTTAGACAATTTAGAAAGGGGTGGAGACCAGAACTCTTGTGGAATTCATACAGGGGATCTACGCTGATCACTCAGAACCAGTATATAAGCTAGAACTCGTCATAGGATGACAGCATCTCACCATCGTAATGATTTTCCGTTCAAATTTATTATTTTAAATTATTTAGAGAAAGCTACAGACTTGAACTATTCAGGAGTACGTACATAGGAACGCTAGTCTACAATCAGAACCGTTACGAAAGCTAGAACTCACTATAGTATGACAGCATCTCACTACCGTAGAGATTTTCCATCAACAATAATTATTTAAACATTTTCAGAAAAGGTAAGAGGCAAGAACTCTCCAGAAATGCATTCATGGGAGCTCTAGTTATCATTTGCAACTGTTACGCAAGTTGGAACTTATCCTAGTACAACAGCATCTCATCATATCCTAGTGATTACGATAGTGAGATGCTGTCGTTCTATGACGAGTTCTGGAACTCGTCTATGATGAGATGCTTAGATAAGGGTTCTGAATGATCAGCGGATATCCTCTGTATGAATTCCACAAGAGTTCTAGCCTCTACCGCTTTCTAAAGTGTCTAAAATTATTATTATTGATTGAAAATAGCTACTATAATGAGATGCTGTCATACTACGACGTCTTCCAGCTTGAACAATGCTCCTTAATGATAACTAGAGTTCTTATGCACGTATTCTCAAAGAGTTCTAGCCTCTAGCACTTCCTAAATGATTTTAATTAATTGACAAAACAGTAAAATCCCTAGTATATGATGAGATGCTGTTGTACTAGGATGATTTCCAATTTGCGTAATAGTTGCTAATGATAACTAGAGCTCCCATGAATGCATTTCTGGAGAGTTCCTGCCTCTTACGTTTTCTGAAAATTTTTGAACAATTATTGTTGATGGAAAATCTCTACAGTAGTGAGATGCTGTCATACTATAGTGAATTCTAGCTTTCGTAATGGTTCTGACTGTAGACTAGCGTTCCTATGTACGTACTCCTGAAGAGTTCTAGTCTATAGCTTTCTCTAAATAATTTAAAATAATAATTTGGAACGGAAAATCGTTATGATTGTGAGATGCTGTCATCCTATGACGAGTTCTAGCTTACATAATACTTCTGAATGATCAGCGTAGGTCCCCTGTACGAATTCCACAAGAGTTCTAGCCGCCACCGCTTTCTAAAGTGTCTAAAATTATTATTATTGTTTGAAAATATCTACTATGATGAGATGCTGTCATACTATGACGTCTTCGAGCTTGAACAATGCTCCTTAATGATAACTAGGGTCATTGTGCATGTATTCTCAGAGTTCTAGCCTCTAGCACTTCATAAATAATTTGAAATAATTGGTCAAAATGAAATATCACTATACGATGAGATGCTGTTGTGATATGATGAGTTCCTACTTACATAATTGTTCCAAACGATAATTAGCGCTCCTATGAATGCATTTCTGAAGAGTTCGAATCTCCAACGTTTTTTGAAAATGTTTAAATAATTATTGTTGATGGATTATTTCTACGGTAGTGAGATACTGTCATACTAAAGCGAGTTCTAGCTTTCGTAATGGTTCTGCATGATGACTAGCGTTCCTATGTATGCACTTCTAAAGAGTTCTAGTCTGTAGCGCTCTCTAAATAATTTTAAATAATTATTTTGTACGTAAAACCATTACGACAGTGAGATGTTGTCGTCCTATGAAGCGTTTTAGCTTATATAAGGGTTTTGAATAATCAGCGGAGATCCTCTGTATGAATTCCACAAGAGTTCTAGTCTCCACCGCTTTATAGTGTCCAAAATTATTATTATTGATTGAAAATATCTACTCTGATGAGATGCTGTCATACCACGACGTCTTCCAGCTTGAACAATGCTCCTTAATGATAACTAGAGTTCTTGTGCACGTATTCTCAAAGAGTTCTAGCCTCTAGCACTTCCTACATGATATTAATTAATTGACAAAAATGCAAAATCACTAGGATATGAAGAGATGCTGTTGTACTAGGATGAGTTCCAACTTGCGTAACAGTGGCAAATGATCACCAGAGCTCCCATGAATGCATTTCTGGAGAGTTCCTGCCTCTTACCTTTTCTGAAAATGTTTAAATAATTATTGTTGATGGACAATCTCTACGGTAGCGAGATGCTGTCATACTATAGCGAGTTCTAGCTTTCGTAATGGTTCTGATTGTAGACTAGCGTTTCTATGTACGTACTCCTGAATAGTTCTAGTCTGTAGCTTTCTCTAAATAATTTAAAATAATCATTTTGAACCGAAAATCATTACGACGGTGAGATGCTGTCATCCTATGACGAGTTCTAGCTTACAAGGAGACGGCACGACCGTGGGGTCGGGGATTTGGCCGAACTTTTTCGTGGTGAAAGAGGACCCCTAGCACCTCACGTGGTTAACATAGTAGGACCTACTACTCGGAAAATTCCGAGAAAAACCGATTCAAACTTTCCTAGGCGCCTTATGAGTTTAAAATGTCAAGCACTTGTCGAGCCGCCGTCTAGTCTAGATGGTTGGGGCACGGTCTTTTGCGCCAGAGGTCTCGCATTCGATTCCTCCTTCGGATTTTATTTTTTTTTCTTTTTTTTTCGTTATCCCAACAATTATTAAAAGCGATTCTCATTCCTACATTATTTTTAAAAATTTATTTACATAATTTTTTTAAAAATATTTTCATTTTTTTTTTTAACATTTTCTTTTTTCTCCAATAAAACAATTCATAACGGTGTGTTTTTTATTTTTCTTTGTAAAGTATATGAGGAGGAACATTGGGTTTTTAATGAGAATAACAAAATCGATTAGAAAAAATTCAATTTTTATTCATATAATCAAGAGACTCGGTAGAGTCTCGGGACAAGTATATTGACAGCTCTGTCGTCTGCTGTCCCGAGGCTCGCCGAGTCTATATTATCTCTAAACAAGACGATTGGCGGTGGTGGGGGTAAAAATTTTATGACGTTTTCGCTAATTGTAGAGCCTAGGAGTCATTTGGCGGCTTCAAAAGCGAACTTTTGACTAATTGAGCGATGCTCTTTCGATTGAGCCTAAAATCAGCACGATTGGTTGCGTAATTGCTGAGAAAAAACTTTGCACAGGCTTGGGATTATGCTCGATTCTACTACATTCAAGAATTTGCCGTGTCTGTATATGCGCTCAGACGATACAATCAAAGGCGTTTTGATGCCCATCAAAACCCATTTCCATAAAAGCCGGTCTCCGGCAACGGAAGCAACGAGTTGCGATTGGTCACGACGACTCGTCTTTCCTCTGTACGGAGCCAACATACAGTTTGAACATTGTTTTGACATAACGAAGTGCGGGACGTGTGAGCAATTATATCGATAAATTTATAAAAAAAATCATTTCATGGTTCAGTATGGTGATATTCGATCGATCGTCCATATGACAGCTGACCAATATCTTTTTTATAATAGTCATGAGGTTATAAAGATCACGGTCAATTTCAACTTTTGGTTAGAGTGGTGTTTATAGATAGACGAGTTGTTGTACGCCACTTCTCGGCATACAATTCTTTCCGTCGATTGGCCCTTATTCCTGAAACAAATAAAAATTAACAAACGATAATTGACTAGGTATAAATTTGCAATACTAACCTAACTCACCTCTACCCGGTAAAGAAGTTCCGCCTACCTGAAAAAAGAAAAAAAGTTATTAATGTTTATTATATTACTAGTTATATTACTTACCAATTACATACCATACCAAAGCAGCTCCCAAAGTAAACCTGTAAACGAAGAACAAAAGCGTTATAAGGGTTTTTTATTAACAAAAAAATAATATATATATGAAAGTGTTGTAAAAATTATATAATACTTACCGTAGCGCTGTAAATAAGTAGAAATTTTGAATTTCCTCACAAACTGTAAGTAATTATTAATTAATTCGATATTCCTAAAGTTGCTTAAACAGTTCCCTAACGTTACAAGCGAAAAAATCTATTTGGTTAATTTCCGCAAAAACTGTAAGTAATTATTAATTAATTCGATATTCCTAAAGTTGCTTAAACAGTTCCCTAACGTTACAAGCGAAAAAATCTATTTTGTTAATTTCCGCAAAAACTGTAAGTAATTATTAATTAATTCGATATTCCTAAAGTTGCTCAAACAGTTCCCTAACGTTTGGACACAAAAAAAACCATTCAAAATATTTAAATAAATTATAATACCGACCCATATGGTAACATACCGACCGAACTCGGTAGATACCCAGGTGGACCGAGCTCGGTAGTCAAGTCGAGACACCCCTCCCCATTCCACGAAAGCTATCCTCACTGAGCGGCGGATCACGCATGCGCGGCCAGTGGTGGGGACCGCTCGGCGCCTCGCCCGTGCTGGGTATATAAGGAGGTGCGGAGCTCAGTTCTGAGTCACTTGCTCTGGTCTTCTACGCTGCTAAAGCCGACTGACCAGTGCAGCTCTAGTCCTCTACGCTGCTAAAGCCGAACGACTACACGAGCAAGCTTTGGGATCTTTTACGCTGCTAAAGCCGACCGACCCAGTCAAGCTAGCTCCGACCTTTTACGCTGCTAAAGCCGACCGGTCTACGAGCCAGACCACCCACTGTCTTACCCACCCGGAATTCTTTCCAATTTTTTTTTTTTTCTCATTATTATTATTTGCGTTTATTTTTTCTCGATAATTCTCGAGAGCATTATTCGTATTTTACTTTTTATTTTTTCGATAAATCTCGAGCTTATTATTATTATTTTGCGTTTATTTTCTCGATAATTCTCGAGCTCCTTATTATTATTTTACTTTCTCGATAATTCTCGAGCTTATTAATATTATTTTGCGTCTTCGCTGATCTCGATAATTCTCGCAGACATTTGTGTATTCCTTTTTATATTTTGTTTTACTCGACCAAGAGTCCGCATACGTGTACATTATTACCTTATTATTATTATACCTTCGTTAGAAGAATAAACGTTTTTGTGATTATTCTACCTACTCCTCCCAGTTTTCCTGGTATTTTTCTTACTGGCATAATTTGCACTACTCCCTCTCCCATGCCAAAGAACGATAGACGACAACGGAGGCGCGAGCGTCTTATGACGCGCTTGATTGCGAGAAACGTCCTCGTGACAATCCACCGACATAACGTTGATCGGAGGCGGGAGGAAAGCCTGCCTAATCGCGCCATCAATTTAAGGGGGCTCACGTGGACGCCCACAAAAAACAAAGTTCGCTTCGTGGAAACAGACTTCGCGGCTCCATCTTCTTGTATTCCGACGGGTTTTGAAGGCGAGGAATCGTCATCCTCTCTTAAAGAGAACGCTCCGCCTTGCAACACACCTTCGACGAAGGTTCTCGTGATCTCGTCCGCGTTACCAGCGCCACCTTTCTCCGAAACCACCTCCGGGTCCCCCAAGGGAAGCGGGAAACCATCGAAGGCTCGAGGTGTGGTAAAACTAGCCAGATCGAGGCCCGTATCTGTTCCCTTGCAGGGAAACGCAGCTAACGAGGTAATTTGCAAACGGGTGAACACTCGTCCCGGGAAGCCGATTACGGGGGTACGCGGCAAAGCCGCCATTATTGAGATTCCGACTCCAACTCGGGACCCCGAGAGCAGAAAATCCAAGGAACCCCCCGTAATGGTGATAAAACGACTTCCGGCCGCTCTGAAACGTCGATGGGGTGATTCTAGCACCGTCCGCTCCATCCCTCCGAAGATGAGCGAGGACTAGGTGTCCTTCAGGTAGTAACCCGAGGGTTCTTCCGAGTGGCTCATCGCCGAAACGTACTTACCTTCTCCGCGTCTTATCGCTAAGGCTTACGTCTTATATTAATATACAATCATATAGTCTTTTGGGGCTTCTCGCCGCAACGTCCTTACCTTCTCCAAATTGTCGTATTGTTAAGACTCACGAATAATTATAAGTGAGGTTTAACAGAGTAAAGAGTGACTTTTATATAGATAGAAGAGTGATGGTGGGAAAATAAAGTGTAATAATGAACCATTGAACAGTGTCTAAATAAATATTTTTTTAATTAAACCTAGCCCCTACAATTTTTTTCCAAACGTAAATTCTGCTACAACGGAATCGAAAATGAACCCTTTTCTCTTTTACCATCAAAATGTTCCCCGAATGTAATAACAAGGTTTATTTAGAAACCATTCTCTTCGTTTTTTCTGTTAACCAAGAGAATGGTGTATGATAAACTCGTATTCGGTGAACATTTAATATCTTTGTCGTGAGGTTATAAAGATCGCGGCCAGTTTCAACTTTTGCTTAAAGAGACTTTTATTATAGATAGAAGAGTGATAGTGCAAAAATAAAGTGTGATTCAATAAATAAACTTTTGGACAGTGTCTAAATAAATATATTTTTTTATTAACCCTAGACCCAACAATCCATTTTTCTGAACGTAAACTCTAGAACGAAGTCGAAAACGGTGCCTGTTTACTTTTACCATAAAATGTTCCTCGGATGCAAAAATAAGGTTTATTTAGAAACCATTCTCTTTGTTTTTTTTTTTTTGAAAACTAAGAGAAAGGTGTATGATAAACGCGTATTCGGTGAATTAATATCTTTGTTGGGAGGTTATAAAGATCGCGGTCAGTTTCAACTTCTGATTAAAGTGACTTTTATCATATTACCGATGGAAGAGTAATAGTGCAAAAATAAAGTGTGATTCAATAAATAAACTTTTGAACGGTGTCTAAATAAATATTTTTTTTTTATTAACCCTAGTCTCAACACTTCATTTTTCCGAACGTAAACTCTAGAACGGAGTTGAAAACGGTGCCTCTTCTCTTTTACCATAAAATGTTCCTCGAATGCAATAACGAGGTTTATTTAGAAACCATTCTCTTTTTTTTTTATAACTATATAAGGGAATGGTGTATGATAAACTCGTATTCGGTGAATAATTAATATCTTTGAACAGTCGTTAGGTTATAAAGATCGCGGCCAGTTTTATTTGGTTAAAGTGAAACTTTAGGTTAAAGTTATTTGAATATGTACATAGAAGAGTGATAGAGTACAAAAATAAAGTGTAATTCAATAAATAAACTTTAGAACAGTGCCTAAATAAATAATTTTTTTTAACCCTAGCCACAATATTCCAATTTTCCGAATGTAAACTCTACAATGGAGTCAAAAACGGTGCCTCTTCTGTGTTACCATAAAATGTCCCTTGCATGCAATAATAAGATTTATTTGGAAACTATTCTCTACGTTTTTTATATAACCGAGAGAATGGTGTATGATACCACTCTAGGTTTGAATTGTACATAGGTTTAAACCACCCTAGAGTGATTAAATACATGAAAATACTATTTGCATTTGCAACCCAAAATGGAATCAAGTGATGCGAAATAATTTTGAGCGAAACGATATTTGATTCGAGAAAAAAAAATCATAAGTACTTTACCAATTTTGTTTTCCCTATTGCCCATGAGATATAATTCGTGATCAATAAACGTTATAAAAGAAAAACTCATGTGGCACTTCGACCGAAATTCTTTTTTCCAATCACACTTTTGCTCTCGAAATTTGGTGCGCATACGTTTTAGGGTTCCGTACCCAAAGGGTAAAACGGGATCCCATTACTAAGACTCCGCTGTCCATCCGTCCGTCTGTCTATCCGTCTGTCACCAGGCTGTATCTCATGAACCGTGATAGTTAGACACTTGAAATTTTCACAGATGATGTATTTCTGTTGCCGCTATAACAACAAATACTAAAAAACAGAATAAAATAAATATATAAGGGGGCTCCCATACAACAAACGTGATTTTTGGCCGTTTTTATAGATAACGGTACGGAACCCTTCGTGCGCGAGTTTGACTTGCACTTGGCCGGTTTTTTTTTGTTTCAAAATCTCGTTTCGTTACGATTACTTTTATTGAATAACTTTCGGTGCATTCTGATGATATTGGAGTAATTTCTCGGTGTCATTTTTTATGGAATATTTTCCGATCCGTTGATCTGTTGGAATGGATGTTTCAGTGTAATATTTTTTCAATTTTTTTTACAAAATCAAAAAAAAAAAAAGTTTTGATACTTGTTCGTGGTTCTTTTATCAAGAGACTCTGTAGAGTCTCGGGACAAGTACATTGACAGCTCTATCGTCTGCTAGCCCGAGGCTAGCCCGAGTATATTATCTCTGAATACAACGATTCGCCGTGGTGGGGGTAAAAACTGAAATTCATTTTCTTTAATTGCGGAGCTCAGGGGGCATATGATGATTTGAAAATTGAACTGGAAATTTATTACGAAAAAATACTTCGATTGAGCATTAAATCAGCACGATTGATGCCGTAATGGCTGAGAAAAAACTTTGCACAGGCTCAAGATTATGCTAACATCGAAGTGTTGGCATGTCTGTATACGACGCAATGAAAGGCCTCTTGACGTCTTCCGAGCTTGTGATTGGCCATTCCGTTAGGTCTTTCTCGTTAGATCTGCAGTTTTTATTTTCCACACTTAACTCCACGACGGAAACGAAAGCGATCTCTTTTCTCTTTCGCGATTAAATGTTCCTCGTATGAGATTTCTTAAGAAACCATTCTTTTCGTTTCATTGATAACTATGAAATGGTGTACGTTGAACTGTTAATCATGATTGGCGTGAATCGATGTAAATTTGGAAAAGAAACTATAAAACTAATAATGAGTGTCAAAAAAATGTATATGGCAAAATTTGTTATTATCATGCCGAGTTTTGAGCAGTGTTTTATGAATATTTTTTTTAACTCTACACCGTTGACAATTTATTTTATTGGTCCCTTTCCTCTTTATTATAAAATGTTCCTCGCTTGCCATAATAAAGATTTGTACATCATAAATTGTTCCTTGCATGATAATTGTTGGTCCATTTCAAAAGATTTTCGACGTCGTTTTTCTATCCAAAATATGGTGTATAATCATCTGGCGCTTGATGAATTAATACACAAATACACTGTCAACCTGCATCTGGATATATATGGATACCTCTGGATGATAACCGTAGTAAGAAATGATATATCTTTATGTGAAAATGGCTTGTATAATATAACTTTATATCAAAAGACCATGGCGGTATATACTTCATATCCTGGTATTATCAAAATTTGTATCTTCGGATTGCAACGAATACCTATAGACTCTAAAAATTCTATGAAGCGACAAATGTACCAAGTATTTCCACTTCTTGGCTCCAATTGTAGCATTATGAATTGAACATTTTGTTATGAAAATTCTTCGGTTGCTTATTTGTCAATGGGATCAAAAATATTGTCTTTGGAACGCCATGGATATATGCAATATTTCAGAATTTTGTTTGGCTCAATATGCTCTATATTTTTTCACATCCCCGCTTTAGTTGTAGCATAATGAATTTTAAAAAATTATTTCAGAAAGTCTTCCGATATGTTTTTTCTGACATTATCAAAATTTATATCTTTGGATTGCAACGAATGCCTACAGACTTTGGATATTGTGTGAAACGACAAATATACCAAGTATTTCTACTTTTTGCCTCCGATTTTAGCATTATGAATTGAAAATTTTGTTATGAAAATTCTTCGGTTACTCATTTGTCGATGAGATCAAAGTTATTGTCTTTGGAATTCAATGAATATATGCAAAATTTCAGAATTTTGTTTGGCTTAATATGCGCTCTATTTTTTCACTTCCCCACTTTAGTTGTATTATGAATTTTGAAAAATTGTTTCAGGAAGTCCTCCGATGTGTTTTTACTGATATTATCAAAATTTGTATAATTGAATTGTAATGAATACCTACAGACTTTGAAAATTCTGTGAAGCGACAGATGTGCCAAGTATTTTCCCATTTTGGTTTCGATTATGGCATTAGGAATTGAAAATTTTGTTATGAAAATTCTTCGACTACTCATTTGTTGATGGGTTAAGAATTGCTGGCTTCAGAATGCCACGCATACATGCAAAATTTCACAATTTTGTTGGGCCCAATGTGCGCTACATTTTTTCACTTCCCCACTTTAGTTGTAGCATAATAAATTTTGAAAAATTGTTTCAGGAAGTCTTCTGATGTTTTTTTACTGATATTATCAAAATTTGTATCATTGGATTGCAACGGATACCTACAGACGTTGGAAATTCTGTAAAGCAACAAATGTACCAAGTATTTCCACTTTTTGGCTCCGATTGTGGCATTAAGAATTAAAAATTTTGTTATGAAAATTCTGCGGTTGCTCATTTGTCAATGGGATCAAAATTATTGTCTTCGGAACGCCATGGATATATGCAAAATTTCAGAAATTCATTCGGCTCTATTGAGCTATATGTTTTCACTTCTCCACTTTAGTTGTAGTGTTACGTTCGGAGCGGTGCGAACGCCAAAGTTAACCTACTCGCGAGAAGCGCGAGCAGTTTATTATTATTTTTATTGTGGGTACGTTCTAGTCTCGTCCTCTACAGGGCGATTCAAGCAGTATGGTTTGTCAGGGAAGATTAGTAAATCAGTAGCAACTCAGAATATTAGGATAAAATAAATATTCGTAGGAAATTTATTTTAAGCCACGTGTGGCGTCTTTCCAACCTTTGTAACCGGAAACGGGAGGTTGACTTGGAGGGAACCTCGCGTGTCCGGCCGCGGATAAAAGATACACAAGTACTTACAAATTTGGTTACAGTCCTTGACGCGTCGACGGCTGTAACACTCACGCAGTTCTCACACGCTCACATCCAATACATACGATTACACGCTTACAATTGATTTTCACTCCTTGCACACTCACACACACACACACTTAAGGTCAATCGGATTAACTCTTAATTCTACACGACGCGAAAGAGTTCGTGGCAGGACGTTAAACTTGATTATTTAAAATTAATAGCAGCGGGAACAGATTGAATTCGCGACGCGACACACTTTTAAGGCGCCTTTCGATCTATTCATCCGAATGGTACGTTTTTATAAGATCGCGGATTCAGTAAAAGATTTTGAGGTCGCTATGCAAAAACTGCTCGAGGAGTGCTCTTCGAGATGCTTGCGCTGTTAGAACTCGTAAAAGACTCTCCACCCCCAACTCCCTTCTCGATAAGCTCGCTCATCGAGCAAGGAATGGGGGGGGGGGTGATCTTCGCCCGCGAGTCCAAAAAAATGTCATAAGAAGCGTTCTCACGTCCGCTCAGCATTTTCAAGCCCGGGATCCTCAGAATAAAGGTACAAATGCATGCCTCGCGAACGTATGCTCGGTGTAGAACACTATACCGGATACGGTCGCGACAACAGCTCAGCAATTTGGTTACAAAGACAGCAAGTCGAAGCAAATATCTTTCAGAACTAACTAACAAGGAAAGGTACTTTGGTGTCCCCCTCCGATTTTGATAATTTTTATATATGTTATAGTCCATCGAAAATTAAGAGACACGTAATTTTTTTTATCGGCTTAAAGTTATTTTTAAGGGGTGAAATCGACCCCCAAAGTTGAGCATGTTTTGCATCTGGTAGAGTGTTTCATATAGAAGCACTTAACCGATCGTAACGAAACCAATTGCAAAACGTTTTTCACGTCAAATAACCTGTATATAATGTTCAACTTCTTATGCACCCCTATTACATGGGGATGATTCACCCCCGAATATCCAGAATTCTTTTGTATAAAAAAAACTTGCAATCCGATTTCAATAAAACAAACGCCATTTTGCAGAGCAAAAAAAATAAAATTGACGTATTTTTGGGTTTTTCTCAGATTAAAAAAATTAAGGGGGTAAAACACCCTTAAAATGTCAAATTTCATTTTGAGCACTGTCCCCTTCCGATTTCAATATTTTTTTTATAAAATGTAGCTTATCGAAAAATAAGACCACCTATTATTTTTATTGGCTCAAAATTATTTTTAAGGCGTGAAATCAACCCCCAAAGTTGGGCATGTTTTGCATCTGGTAGAGTGTTTCATATAGAAGCACTCAACCGATCGTAACGAAACCAATTGCAAAACGTTTTTCACGTCAAATAACCTGTATATAATGTTCAACTTCTTATGCACCCTTACTTACTGCAGGGGGCTGAACCACCCCCTGACATTCATAATTTTTTGTATAAAAGAAAAATTGTCATTCGATTTCAATGGAAAAACCAACATTTTGAAAAGCAAAAAAAAATTATAGTGAATGTGTCTAGATTTTTCGAATAAAAAAAATTAAGGGGGTAAAACACCCCTAAAATCTCAAATGTCATTTTGCGCACTTAAATGATAAAATTCAATTCAATTGGTCTCATTATCATTGCGTATCGACTTATATGCTAAATAATATTTATTTCGCATGTACATCGGCTTTTTAATTATATGAAAAATTGAGTACTCCTACATCTTCGGTGGTCGTGAGCTTCACGATTTTTTATTTTTGTATACACATGGTCTGTACACAAATATATATATATAGGTTATACATAGGCGCTAAAATCTTTCATGTAGTAAAAATAGATTCCAATTCAAATTTTCGTTTCAATTATCATTCCT
This sequence comes from Rhimphoctona megacephalus, assembly GCA_963989365.1. Taxonomy (NCBI): domain Eukaryota; kingdom Metazoa; phylum Arthropoda; class Insecta; order Hymenoptera; family Ichneumonidae; genus Rhimphoctona; species Rhimphoctona megacephalus. Next base: position 7,518,859 of record OZ022418.1, on the reverse strand, counting down.
GAACTTAATGATTATATTTTGAACAGTAATGATGTTCTTCGAAGAAATGTTTGAAACAAAGTGACTTTTTACACCATGAACATCTTACTACAGCCACATTTGTGCAGCCTTCAATTTCACATTGTGTTTGAGATGACATACCAAAAGCGAATTCAACGGGATTTTCGAAATGCTCAGGTCGTTCTTCTATGTACCCACTTTTGAACCAGGCATATCGAAATAAATTTTCGTACCTCGGAGATGATAATTGATTATGTACTAGAGATTGCAGCTTGATTATATTATTTCGTAAATGTAGACTTAAATCATAATCAAGTAACATGACACTGTCTGAAAAATGTCTGACATAATTTTTCCAAATTCTAAATCCGAAGACATCAAGTGGCTGGATATTCCCTGTTGTTCCTTTCGGTATGATCATTGTAACAATTTCTTTGTTATGTGGTGTAACTTCCGTGACAACACTAGGGCAATGTCCACTCCATGAGTCTATTAAAAGCACACTTTTCTCACCGACATTTGGGAAGAACACTTCTTGAAGCCATACTTTGAAATGTTCTATAAATCAATATGTAAAAATTAATAGCACATCTATTTTTTATATTTGAATATTACATACCAACGTACCTGATGTAGCCTTGCCAGATTTTGAAACACTTATAAAAACATTGGGAGGTCGAAAAATGGTTCGTTCTACGATTGGCCCCAACCGCCCGGATGGCTCTTTTAAAATTATCAGAAGAGGTGACAACAATTTTCCTGCTGCTGATATTGTCGGCTGGATGGTGTAGCTATGGGTTGTCGCTGAAACGGATTGTACAAGGCATTCTACTTGTTTTGTACCTTCTTCTGTTAACGTTCGCCCTGAATGGACTTCTAATTGGAAACCACTTTGATCAGAATTATAAATATTTTCCAAGCCATATTCCTCAATTTTCAATTGAACTGCGGAGACAAATTTATTAGCATCGTTTTGTAATATGTCCTTTGATTCGAGAGTCTTTCTTGTCACGAATTTATTTATTTTTCTACTTGTTATTCGATGAACTTTTTTAAACTTTTTTATCCATGTTGGCGAAGCCCTGAAACGCAAATTCTCATGCCCAATCAATTTTTGGGCTTGTAATGCCCATCTCCGAAGATCGATATCGTGTACAATGAGACCTGCTTCTATGGCGCTTTTTAAATTATCGATTGTATATTCAGAAATGCGCGACAATTTTTCCTTGTAAGTTCCGCCTTTATTAATTTGTTGAGCCCAGCGCCTTAATTGGCGCACAGATTTAACGAGTTTAAATCGGTTTTGGACTGTTTCTATTTTCCTATTTTGTTTCGTTTTTGCACTTCTCCAGTACTCAACAGCTCTTTGTTTGTAGTCGTAGCTCAAATCTTCTTCATCGTCAGTACACGTTTCAGGGCTTAATGGAGATTCTCCAAGACCCCATTCGATGTCATTATCTTCGACAGGTTCTACTATGACATCTCTAAACGGTTCTTGAAAATCTAATGTCGTATCTTCGACGATTTCTAACTGATTGAACTCTGCCATAGAGGCCTTCAGAATTTCCGCGAAACTCTCTTTCAATTCCACTTCATTATTGTTAACAGGACTGTCAGGAATGTTCATTACCTCGAATGTAAGAAACAACAGTCTTATTACGTTCATTGGATTGATGGACATGTTAATAACAATACGGTATTCACGATAGCGGACACGATAATGACTGATCAACAGTCGAACAGCAACTTAACTTCTGGAATAATATAAAGTCAGTTTTACCTTTTTCATCTTGAGTGGGCGGTTTGATCTGACATCACCACGAAAACAGCATTTTTATTTGGTTTTCGGATATACCTCAAACATTAGCCTGAGCGAACTGGCTTTTTCAAGAATACTTGGGGTCGAGCCACTATAGCGGTTCTTGATATGAATAAGAATATGGCAAGGCATGAGCCAGCTTTGTTTACATTCTGGGCGGTGAATTGCTGATGCGACTCTTTTGATATTTGAGTTTTTTTTTTATTTTCGTAAATCGTTCAAAATAGAAACTTATATAAATAGAACGGATACCAACACTTCTTTATAAACGTGAAGCATGTCAGAAGGGCAGCGGATGTACATGCGAAATAAATATTATTTAGCATATAAGTCGATACGCAATGATAATGAGACCAATTGAATTGAATTTTATCATTTAAGTGCGCAAAATGACATTTGAGATTTTAGGGGTGTTTTACCCCCTTAATTTTTTTTATTCGAAAAATCTAGACACATTCACTATAATTTTTTTTTGCTTTTCAAAATGTTGGTTTTTCCATTGAAATCGAATGACAATTTTTCTTTTATACAAAAAATTATGAATGTCAGGGGGTGGTTCAGCCCCCTGCAGTAAGTAAGGGTGCATAAGAAGTTGAACATTATATACAGGTTATTTGACGTGAGAAACGTTTTGCAATTGGTTTCGTTACGATCGGTTGAGTGCTTCTATATGAAACACTCTACCAGATGCAAAACATGCCCAACTTTGGGGGTTGATTTCACGCCTTAAAAATAATTTTGAGCCAATAAAAATAATAGGTGGTCTTATTTTTCGATAAGCTACATTTTATAAAAAAAATATTGAAATCGGAAGGGGACAGTGCTCAAAATGAAATTTGACATTTTAAGGGTGTTTTACCCCCTTAATTTTTTTAATCTGAGAAAAACCCAAAAATACGTCAATTTTATTTTTTTTGCTCTGCAAAATGGCGTTTGTTTTATTGAAATCGGATTGCAAGTTTTTTTTATACAAAAGAATTCTGGATATTCGGCGGTGAATCATCCCCATGTAATAGGGGTGCATAAGAAGTTGAACATTATATACAGGTTATTTGACGTGAAAAACGTTTTGCAATTGGTTTCGTTACGATCGGTTAAGTGCTTCTATATGAAACACTCTACCAGATGCAAAACATGCTCAACTTTGGGGGTCGATTTCACCCCTTAAAAATAACTTTAAGCCGATAAAAAAAATTACGTGTCTCTTAATTTTCGATGGACTATAACATATATAAAAATTATCAAAATCGGAGGGGGACACCAAAGTACCTTTCCTTGTAAGTCTAAATATTATTTAAACCCAAATGATTCCTATTTATTAGTAGATATTGTTTACGTGATATACTATCTCGGAACGTGACAGTAGCATAATAAATTTTGAAAAATTGTTTCAGGAAGTTTCATGAAGGATGTGTTTTTACTGATATTATCAAAATTTGTATCATTGAATTGCAACAGATACGTACAGACTTTGAAATATCTGTGAAGTGACAAGTGTGCCCAATATTTCCACTTTTTGGCTCGAATAGTGGCATTATTAGGACTTGAACATTTTATTATGAAAATTCTTCGGTTGCTCATTTTTGGATGGGATTAAAATTTGGCTTCGAAAAGTAATGGCTACATGCAAAATTCATAAACTTTATTGAGCCCAATGTGTGGTATGCTTGAGTTGTGGCATGATTAATTCAAAAAAATGTCAAAAAGTCTTTGGTTCCTTTTTTTCTGGAAGTATAAAAATTTGTTTCATTGGAACGCAACGTATACTTACAATCTTTGGAAATTTCCTAAAGCAACATGTGTGCTCAGTATTTCTACTTTTTGGCTCCTAAAGAGGCATAATGAATTGAAAAATATTTTCAAAAAGATTTGCTCTACGGATGCTCAGGTTGTGATGGTACGAAAATTTGCACGAACATAATGCAGCTAGTACAACTCAACTCGATCCATTTTCTTGGGCACAGTACTGATTTACGTTTGCCCTCTTTGTTGAATTTATTGTTTTAAAATATCCATAACATACTTTCTGAACTTTTCAATATTCAAAGATAGTATTAAAATATCTGCAAGTTCTAGTTTTGAGGCTTTCACGGCCATTATTGTTATAAATATCAAAATTTGTATCAAAATTTGTATCGTGGGAATGTAGCCGATACCTACAAACTTTTAACATTTTGTGAAGCGATATGTGCACCAAGTATTTCCACTTTCTGTCTCTGATTGTGGAATTATGAATTGAAAAATTTATTACCAAAAGTCTTCTGCTGCTCATTTTTGGATGGGATTAAAATTTCTGTCCTCGGTACGCAATAGATACATCCAAATATTCTGAACTTTGTTGGGCTTAAAGTGCAGTATGTTTTTTCACTTTTCATACAAATATAACAAGGAGATACTGCTATTTAATATGTTTCTTTGATAAACACAAATTCAAATTGCTACAAATTCTATGGAAGAGTTCTTACTGCTCTAATCTTGTCCTCAAAAGCTTTGTAAATTTTTGTATCGGACTCCCAGTTCCCGACTTATTTTAGCCTGATTCCAGAAAGGTAAATCGAAATGTCAAAACAATTTGACTGGTTCGAGAACAAAAAAAAATCCAAAACCCGTGTCCCTTTATTTCATGGGGGAAAAACCAGACTCAAAGTAGAAGGGGTCAGGGTTTGGAAATGAAAAAGCGATAATTTCTGAAGATAACCTTTTTCTAATCTATATAAAGCGAGATGTTCGAAAAGAACGAGAAAAAATGAATCATATCATGCATAAAAATCCCCCTCGCGGAAAAACCGTGGACAAGTACATTTGTTGACCGCCGTTCCCATATTTTTCCACAAACATACATACACTGCAAAAACCTTTTCTCGCAAAAATCCCTTAGAAAATCAAATCCTATCAATAAGTAAGAAAAGAGACCACTCTCAAAAAATGTATCAAATATATTCAAATCACACAAAACAAAATGAATTAATCCTCGCGAAAAGCTAAGGTTGGGTTTCGCAAAGAGTTATAAAATAAATTGAGTTATACTAAAATATATGTGGCCAAATATGGGAGGCTTTATCGTGTGACAAAATCTTTAAATAATGTTGAATGTTGATAGAGAAAAGAATCAATTTCGAAAATGCAGTTGTTTTACCTACCAGAATGAAAATAACAACTCTGTATCAATAAGAGTCTGAAGCAAAAAAAGATTGCAAACGAAAAAAAATTAGATGAAAAATAATTTCGGCCGAAGTACTTGGCGAGGTTGTCACCATGACCGATACACTATGTAAATTAAGTGAAAAAACATTCGTCAAGTACTTCGGCCGAATTTTTTTTTTATCTAATTTTTTTCTATGTTTTATAAAACAATTTGTAAGTCAAGGACGATGCATCATATTCTTCCGTCATTTCATCTTTGAAAGAATAATAATTCTGAGGCTCCTGACAGTAAAGTTAAATATAATTATCTATTTATAGCATAGACCGAAATTGCTAATATTCTCGCTGCCTTTTCGCCCATAAATGTCTTATTCTAATACACAACTTGAAAGCTAATGATAAAGTATTTAATTTTCTAAAATTTTGCCTTGGGGAATAATTAATACTTGAGGTCTCTTCTATAACACTTTCCTGCTAAGCTATAATCGAATAATAACCTATCAACGAATTACTAACATCTCGAAAATACTTCGAGTCTGTAGTTAACTCTTTTGAAAGCATTATAACTTTTTTCTTATCACAAGAACGAAACGCTGCTATATTTAAACAATCTCAATAACAATGAATTTATTGTAGAAAATCTGTCTCATTCTCTTATGTCGAATTAGTAGTGTGAGCAGTACTGATTCCTGACATTGAAATAAATCGATGATGTAATGATGCAAACACCTTGTAAGTTTTTTTGTTATATACATACTCTATTGGAGTCTATATAAAGCGAAATATATGAAAATACTATAGAAAAAAGAAGTGATATCAAATAGCAAAAATCCCCTCCCAGGGGAAAAAACCTGGACAAGTACATTGGTGGTCCCTCGTTTCCCTATGATATCACAAAAAATCCAAAAGCCCACTTAAATTTTTTTTTTAAATCTTTACTAATTTTATTCATATCCCGGAGGGAAACAAACCATATAGATCACAAAATATCCGGCCAAAAAACCAGACTTCACAATAAATGTTACTTTGAATTTGTTTCCACTGAACAAAACAAGAATCAAAATATTGAAAAATCAGCGTTATCAAGATGAGAAAAACACCACTTATAATTGGTGTGTAAGAAGTATTAATAGACTAGAAAAAAAATGAAAAAAGGTCGACATCTAAGTTACGTGCAGCACTAATATTTATGATATCAGTACTAGGACAGGTATTTCTTTGGTGACTGAGAAGATATCAATATGGACGTACCGGCAACGTAGGGCATGCAGTTGGTGCATTGCTTCTGGGATCTCCTAAGTCGAGTAGCTACTTTGGTTTTGGCAATGGCGCGACCAATGTTGCCAGATAGTATTTACTTATATGACCTAATGAAACAACATTGCCGGCGCCGTGGCTAAAATAACGAAAAACTAGCAGGAACAGGAAGTTTTGCATAAAATTCCATGCTTTTGTAATGTTAAAAAAAAAACTTTAATTTATGTCTGTAGATGATAGCACAGTTTTGTTTGATTGGTAATAATTTGATGAACGTTCACCACCGTACATTGAGCGTATACGCACAGAGTACTTGTCCGGCCCATAACTTTTTTATTAAAATTGCTCATTCCAGTAAAAATCAGAGGTCTCTCTCAAAAATCAAGGGTTATAAATACGCACTTTTTCATTGTTGGTATTGTCTTATTTAATTTTTATATTTTTATGATTAATCCCGCATAACGGTTTAAATTCTCATTTTCAAAACATAAAGGGCTATTTTGATAGCTGGCGCCCAAGAACGTCTAAATGAAACGAACGGAGGGGGATTATTTTGTGTGAAATTTGCGTGATCTTAAAACTTTGGATACAAATTTGATGGTGCATTCATAGCCTGCATTGATCTTTTGACGATTCACCAGTGGTTACTTAGATCTTCTACTAATAAATAGTAACTTTCCAAAGTATAATAACTTTCATTGCCGGCAATAGTAGTTTTCGAAAGTATGATACGCTACATTGCTGGCAATGGTTTACTGCTGAGTCGCATTTTCAGAAATTTCATAACTGACTGCACTTTATGTTAATGCAATTTTATGATGACTACGAACACCATTTTATTCCGATTGAATCGACGTCGAATATTGCGTATGACACAAGGCCATTCTGAAATTTGCAGAATAATTGATTTTCTTATAAATTTCTGATAGCGAAAAGTAACGCATGCAACGAAAAGCACCTCCAATTTGATTTTCATTTGAATGAGCAATTTTAATAAAAAGTTATGGGCCGGACAAGTACTCTGTGCGTATACGCTCAACGTACGATGGTGAATGTTCATCAAATTATTACCAATCAAACAAAACTGTGCTATCATGTACAGACATAAATTAAAGTTTTTTTTTTTAACATTACAGAAGCATGGGATCATATGCGAAACTTCCTGTTCCTGCTTGTTTTTCGTTATTTTAGCCACGGCGCGGGCAATGTTGTTTCATTAGGTCATAAAAGTAAATACTATTTGGCAACATTGGTCGCGCCATAGCCAAAACAAAAGTAGCTACTCAACTTAGGAGATCCCAGAAGCAATGCACCAACTGCATGCCCTACGTTGCCGGTACGTCCATATTGATATCTTCTCAGTCACCAAAGAAATACTTGTCCTAGTACTGATATCATAAATTTTACTGCTGCACGTAACTTAGATGTCGACCTTTTTTCATTTTTTTCTAAACTATTAATACTTCTTACACACCAATTATAAGTGGTATTTTTCTCATCTTGATAACGCTGATTTTTTAATGTTTTGATTCTTGTTTTGTTCTGTGGAAACAAATTCAAAGTAACATTTATTGTGAAGTCTGGTTTTTTGGCCGGATATTTTGTGATCTATATGATTGGTTTCCCTCCGGGATATGAATAAAATTAGTAAAGATTTAAAAAAAAAAATTTAAGTGGGGTTTTGGATTTTTTGTGATATCATAGGGAAACGAGGGACTACCAATGTACTTGTCCAGGTTTTTTTCCCCCGGGAGGGGATTTTTGCTATTTTAATTATATACAAAAACCGCAGTAGTAATTATCGTAGAAACAAACAAAGCAATAATTTTTGCGACATCTTGCGCAACATATATAAGCGGATTTTTTACAATCGCAGGGAGTTTGCAATACATTAGTACATAAACATGTCTCATTAACATTCATGAAAATGTTTCTAGTAACTGACAATTTTGAGACAAACCAGGCGTATTGAATCATGTCTCGGAATATTGGTGACGATAATTGATGGTGAATTATTTAATGGATTTTTATACAATCTTCTCAGGAATTAATTTCACAATTCTGCTCTAACAATTCGCTGCAATTTTGCAAGCGCTTTATGAAATGTTTAACTTGTCTGTAAAAGTAAACGTCAGAAGGTTGCACCAAGGGAGTGCATTTTGGAAGAATTACTTTTACAGAGCAAGTTGGCATATTTTCGTCATCTTGAAAGATTTCATCATACATCTCTGGATTTGTCTGACCCCCCCCCCCCCCAAGAGTCAATGGGAAGTACAAATTTATTCTCCCCGACGTAAGTTTTTAAACATTTCTGGAGAAAATCCGTGTATAAGGCTGTTGTTAGTTTTCCGGACTTCGATGATGTTGCAATGACGTTCGTATATGTATTGGTATAGCCATCTACTAATTTTTGAATACGAGGTCCGACATGACTGGTCGCCTCTTGCAAATATACGAAGATAAGTGGAAGCACTTTTCCGGATAATGTTATGGAATATTGTGACGTGTACGAATGCGTCACTTTATTCAATTCCGACTTTTTGACGAAAACTGTTTTACTCTCTTTTTGAGTGAGTATCCTGTTGAAAACAGATTGATATTGACATGCTGAAAAAAAAATAGTATTTTTAATATTAAAAAATATTCGAATATGTATGTAGAAAACTTTTTATATAATTAATTTTGAATTTATACATTTTGCGTCGGTAAAAACATTTTGTACGCAGAAAACTTGTATTTACCTGTTTGGTCAGTATTTATAACATAATCCTCATGGTATTGAGGTATTAAGCGGCACGTCTGTCGACGAAAGTCTCTGTAGATGCCAAGATTTCCTCCATTGATGCCGCCTTTTTTTCGAAACCAGTTTCGTGATTTTCCGTTGAGAAATTTTGTGTTTCTGTTCGAATGCCGTGACCCATCGATCAGATGCCTTGAAATTGAAATCGATGAATTGTGCAGCAGCAGCCAACGCCCATTGTTGTAAATTTCTTGTCGGAACTTGCTGATATTGCTGTGTTGCTTCCACAAAACGGTCGTAGGTCCACAAATCTATCGCATCAAATTTGTCCAATCTCGTTCCACCACTTTTAATATCATTCTCTCATTGTGTAAGATATTCTTTTGTCTTCAAGCGGCAGCATCCTTTTTTTTGCAATGTCGCCAAAGACCACATGGGATGCACTTTAGCAATGTTCACGACTTTGACTTTGTAGGCGATGGGAATCATTTCACTTTTATTTTTTTTCGGTTGCGGTTCGTACTCGTCTGGAGAAGAATCAAGTTGGGGCACTTCGAACTGCAGTTCTTCGCAATCCTCATGAGCGTGAATTAATTCCTCTTCAAATACGAATTTTTTTTCACCCAAAAGTTTCAATGTATTATTATAAAGTTCTCCGGCCAATAGCATAGCATCGTGAGATATTTCTTCCGAAGGTGTCGATGCAATTAAATTATTTTCCGTCAACAGCTCTTCATAATAAACTACTGCTTCCTTCAATCGCGATTTTGATTTATCACTGTACATGGATTCTTCAGGAATTTCCTCTCCTATTCCAGAAGAGCCAGCAACTTCTTCAGTCGACATTTTTAACTTCGAATCGTAAGAGAACTTTAAAATTTAAGAATTAGGCACGTCTGTTCACGACGAAATCGAAAAATGAACTACTGTTCATTTCTCACAGACTCGCGCACAGTCCTATGCGCAGATGTCCGTTATAATCCTAAGGGGACCCCAGGTCAAAATTCTTTAGACCCTTACAAGGCCATAAAACCGAATAGAACGACGAGTACGAATATTTTTCAGTGAATGAAAAACTTTACGTTCCTGAGCTGAAATAAATTTTAAAAAATAATGTAGGGATGAGAAACGCTTTTAATAAGTGTTGGGATAACCAAAAAAAGAAAAAAAAATAAGATCCGAAGGAGGAATCGAACGCGAGACCTCCGGCGCAAAAGACCGATCCCTAACCGTCTAGACTAGACGGCGGCTCGACAAGTATTTGACATTTTAAACTCATAAGGCGCCTGGGAAACTTTGAATCGATTTTGCTCGGAATTTTCCGAGTAGTGCGTCCTACTACTTTAACCACGTGAGGTGCTAGGGGTCCTCTTTCACCACAAAAAAATTCGGCCAAATCCTCGACCTCACGGTCGTGCCGTCTTCTAGTTAGATAATGGTTCTGAATAATCAGCGTAGATCCCCTGTATGATTTCTACAAGAGTTCTGGTCTCCACCGCTTTCTTAATTGTCTAAAATTATTATTATTGTTTGAAAATATCTACTATGATGACATGCTGTCATACTATGACGAGTTCTAGCTTATATAAGGGTTCTGAATGATCAGCGGAGATCCTCTGTATGAATTCCTCAAGAGTTCTAGCCTCCATCACTTTCAAAGGTGTCTAAAATTATTATTATTATTGATTGAAAATATCTACTGTGATGAGATGCTGTCATACTACGACGTCTTCCAGCTTGAACAATGCTCTTTAATGATAACTAGAGTTCTTATGCATGTATTCTCAAAGATTTCTAGCCTCCATCACTTCCTAAATAATTTTAATTAATTGACAAAAATGCAAAATCACTAGGATATGATGAGATGCTATTGTACTAGGATGAGTTCTAACTTGCGTAACAGTTGCAAATGATAACTAAAGCTCCCATGAATGCATTTCTGGAGAGTTCCTGCCTCTTACGTTTTCTTAAAATTTTTAAATAATTATTGTTGATGGAAAATCTCTACGGTAGTGAGATGCTGCCATACAATAGCGAGTTCTAACTTTCGTAATAGTTCATCAGAACCATTACGAGTCTACTAGTCTACAGCCATATAGACTAGCGTTCCTATGTACGTACTCCTGAAGAGTTCTAGTCTGTAGCTTTCTCTAAATAATTTAAAATAATAATTTTGAACGGAAAATCATTACGATGGTGAGATGATGTCATCCTATGACGAGTTCTAGCTTTGATAATGGTTCTGAATGATCAACGCAGATCCTCTGTATGAATTCCACAAGGGTTCTAGCCTCCACCGCTTTCTAAAGTGTCTAAAATTATTATTATTGATTGAAAATATCTACTATGATGAGATGCTGTCATACTACGACGTCTTCCAGCTTTAACAATGCTCCTTAACAATAACTAGTGTCCTTGTGCATGTATTCTTAGAGTTCTAGCCTCCAGCAGTTCCTAAATAATTTGAAATAATTGGTCAAATTGAAAAATCATTATACGATGGGATGCTGTTGTGATACGACGAGTTCCTACTTGCGTAATTGTTCCAAATGATAATTAGGGCTCCCATGAAGGTATTTCTGAAGAGTTCCAATCTCTAACGTTTTTTGAAAATTTTTAAATAATCATTGTTGACGGAAAATTTCTACGGTAGTGAGATGCTGTCATACTATAACGAGTTCTAGCTTTCGTAATGGTTCTGCATGATGACTAGCGTTCCTATGTACGTACTTCTAAAGAGTTCTAGTCTGTAGCGCTCTCTAAATAATTTCAAATAATTATTTTGAACGAAAAATCATTACGATAGTTTGATGCTGTCGTTCTATGATGAGTTCTAGCTTAGATAAGGGTTCTGAATGATCAGTGGAGATCCTCTGTATGAATTCCAAAAGAATTCTAGCCTCTAGCGCTTCCTAGATAAATTAAAATAATTGGTTAAATTAAAAAATTGTTGTGATACGATGAGATGCTGTTGTATTATGACGAGTTCCTGCTTGCGTAATAGTTCTAAATGACAACTAAAGCTCTCATGAAGGTATTTCTGAACCGTTCTAGTCTTTGACGTTTTCTGAATTTTTTAAAATAATCATTGTGAATGAAAAATCTCTGCGGTAGTGAGATGCTGTGATACTATAACAAATTCTACCTTTCGTAAAAATTAAATTAAATTTAAAAAATAAAAATCCGTTTTTTTATATAAATTGTCAGAACTATTGCTAAAACTTATTCAGGATGTAGAACTCAAGGGATTTCAACTCTTATGTGATCAATTTCTCAAAATTCGATGAGAGGATGCTATGACATTAATGATATTTTTTTGTTTGATTGATTTTAAATGAACCAGAAAAAATGTTCTGATGGTCACCGCAAAGCACTATTTGTGGAACGGGGTCCAACAAAGATGGCAATAACGTCAGCTACAATTAATTTTTGTTTTCCAAATTTTGGTCAAGTAAAGTTAAAACATAATATAATAACCCTGTTTCATTAGTTTCATAAAATAAATTTACTTACAGTCAAAATTTTTTTTTTTAAATACTCATTTTTTCACGCTTCTGACTACTCCTAACCCCTTAATACTTATCAAGAACTGTAGAACTATTCGTTGACTATCGATTTATGATTGATTTTTTGGATTTATTATTTTGGGATGCTTACTTCCGGTCGTTAGCATCTCATTTTTAAGAATGTGGTTTTCGGTACTTAATTCATCAGAAGTATTGATATAAAGTATCAGGAACTCTATAACTATGTCGGATGCCATAAGAACTCCTTCCAAACTATGAAATGCTGAGATATGAGATGCTAACTTCACACACGTGTGCTCTACAGATCCAGAAAGTAAGGGAGAAAAATTCGCACCACCCTCACATCTCCAAATCACCCCTCTTAAGGGGGGTGAATAAAAAAAAATCTATTAACCGTTGTATGAGGATTCGGAACTTTTTTATTTCATGAATGGGATAAAAGGAATGGGGTCCAGAAACTGAGAAAGAACAATTTGCAACACTATCGCATCTCCGGATCACTCCAGTTATAGGGGTTAAAAATTAAAAAAAACTCTATAATCCGCTGTATGGGAATTCGAAACTTTTTTAATGCATGTCTAGGCTAGAAAGGTCCAGAAACTAGGGGAAAATAATTTGCAACACCCTCGCGTCTCCGGATCACCCCTTTTCAGGGGGGTGAATTTAAAAAAAAACTCTATCATCCGCTGTATGGGGATTCGAATCTTTTTTATTTCATGAATGGGCTAGGAAGATCCGGAGACTAAGGAAAAACAATTTGCAACACCCTCGCATCTCCGGATCACCCCTATTATATAGGTTGAATTATCAAAAAAACTCTATAATTCGCTGTATGGGGATTCGAAACTTTTTTATTCCATGAATAGGCTAGAGAGGTGCAGAAACTAAGGAAAACCAGTTTGCAACACCCTCGCATCTCCGGATCACCCCTTTTAAGGGGGAGGAATTTTTCAAAAAATTCTATCATCCGCTGTACGAGGATTCCAAACTTTTTTATTTCATGAACAGGCTTGTGAGGTCTAGAAACTAGGGACAAATAATTTGCAACACCCTCGCATCTCCGGATCACCCCTATTATAGGGGTTGAAATATCAAAAAAGCTCTATAATCCGCTGTATAGGGATTCGAAACTTTTTTATTCGATGAATAGGCTAGAGAGGTCCAAAAACTAAGGAAAAACAATTTGCAACACCCTCGCATCTCTGGGTCATCCCTTTTAAGGGGGAGGAATTTTTGAAAAAAATCCATCATCCGCTGTATGGGGATTCGAAACTTTTTTATTTCATGAGTAGGCTAGAGAGGTCCAAAAACTAAGGAAAAACAATTTGCAACACCCTCGCATATCCGTATCACCCCTATTATAGGGGTTGAAATCTAAAGAAATTCCATTAGCCATTGTATGGGGATTCGAAACTTCTTTATTTCATTTCAATAGGCTACAGAGGTTCAAAAACTGAGGATAAACATTTCGCACCATCCTCAAATCTCCAAAACACCTCTTTTAAGGAGGGTGTTTTTTTGAAAAAAACTACGCCCGCTGAATGGGGATTCGCAACTTTTTTCATTTTACGATTAATCTTAAGAGATCAGAAACCTGAGGGAAAAATGGTTCACCAACGTCGTGGCTCGGGAACACTACTATTATTGGGGTTGAATTCTGGAAACATATTGTAGCAATACCGCCTATTCACATGCGCGACGTGAACAGCTGCACATCCATCGCCATACCGAGCGTCCACCTAGCGGACAAAACTAACACTGTCACGTGGACAGAGCGACACTTACGTAATGCGCATGTCGCCTCCTGGCGGGAGAAATTCAAACTAAAATTTGGCATATGTGACCTCAAGCACGTTTCAACAATTAATGATAAAAAATACATTATTATGAATAATAGGACGTACAAAATATCGGAAAAAAATCATGGAAATTAAATAAGACATGCGAGTGCTAAAATTATTAGAGAAATAAGGCGAAAATATGAAATTAAAACACCTGAGAATTTCTGCGCATGCGCGTGGCGATCGCCCTAGGGAATCGACGAATCAGACATACATTTTTAATTATTGTTCAATTGTTATTAATTCTTAAAAAATACTTTTGTTATTGTTACCAATGGAAATAATCGATAACTAAAATTCAAAAAGAATAAGAAAATATAAAATTTTATAAAATAATGTAAAATTTAGAGAATAATAATTATCACGCATACGCGTTATGAACACGCCATGCGCTGAGCCAATAAGAGTACGGAGGCCAACACCAAACTTCGATGAGAAATTTTAGAAATAAAACAATTCTTCGAGATTATTGTACAGACTAATCTGGGTCTGAATTATTTTTAGAAATCGAGAATAAAGGATCTCGACAGTATAAAAGTTGGTGCAGAGCGGCATTCGGGACTCTTTTTCGGAGAGCTACCGAGCTCTCAACAGGAGAACATCCCTACGGTTCTAAAATGGAAGAGTCAAAACCCATTTTCATTCCAAATTTCATATTGAGAGAGCGAAAACCATTCGGGTTCGTTTGGTTTAAAGGTTTTCGGTGTAAAATTTCCTTTCCTTTCACACTAGGGGGACTGGGCCCGTTCGGGTTTATTTGGGTCAAAGATTTCTGGTGTGAAATCCTTCCCTTTCTCACTGAGAGGGCGGTAATCGTTCGGGTTCGTTCGATTTCAAGATTCTCGGGGTGGTACCATTTCCTAAATTATTACAATCTAAATTTTTATTAAAGTAAAGAATCGGAGACCTGTTACTTGTTGTTTAAATTAAAAGACGTTAAACATTATTTTTATTTCGAATCAGACAATATAATTATTTTTGTTATATCGAGCCATTAATAGGATGTCAGTTAATATTATTATTTTTTTTTTTAGAGTCATTTATTATTTTTGTCCGGTCAAACATATAAATTATTTTCGTGTATTCGCAGTGGGTAATTCCCCTACAAAGTCGAAGTCTTTTGCGTTGATTATTATTTTATCAAATTGTCGACAATTAAAAAAATTGAAATTGGGAAAAATGTAAACAAAAATCAAATAAATAACGATTTCCCTGATTAGTGTGCATTATATAGAATCAGTACTATTCAATCATGTATAAATCCACACATTGGGTGTTAAATTTGATGAATAAATCATATTTTATTGTTTCAAACTTTACATCCGCCTAAATCTCACGTTCTTTCATACCTGCTCCGTATTATCAAGTAGCTCTAATTCATGGGTAACGACGTGTTGCATAAACTGTACCGTTACAATATTTTGTCTGTCGTACAGATATTCGCAACTTCTTCTTTTCATCTTTTAATCAGCAAGAAAATATGGAAGAATAAAAAGTTCGGAGACATTTGCGGCTTTAAACGTACGACCACGAAAGAGACGGTATTTTAATGAAGTGTAATTTCGCTGTGCATCAATGAGCTTTATTTTTTATATGCGCAATCGGTAAAACAACCTACTGACTAATCCAACTCAATGCGATTGAGTTAGATCGTCACAATTACACATCGTTTAACTTACTGCCAACCGTAATTGTTTTACAACATTTGTAATCGCTGAATGATATTAACTATCGCTTTTTTCGTTCATTAATCTATCATATAGTCGGATAATCAAGTAATTTGTAAAAGTGATATTTATTTATGCTTGCAGGGTTTTGTTTGAACATTATTCCCACACTTTTATTAAAATTTATTAATGAATGAATATGTGAGAATGATAACTGATTGAAAGGCCGAAAAAGAATGAAGACGGAACTGAACTGAATTTGGAACGTAGATTCTATTACCTTATCATTACTTACATGAATAAATTAATACTCTCAATTAATATTCAGGACAATATGTCCATGATCCAAATTAATCGATTAATTATTTTGAAACCAACAATTAAATATCGAGCAAGTAACGACATCACTACGTTGATTTACAACATCTACACTGAGAGAAAAAATTATTCAATTTGAAAACATGAATTTATTTATTAAATCGAAGTATTATTTCGATTATTTATTTGTTGAACCATGAGCATCGCTGTTCATTCAATAACATATTGGTGTGAATCTATTACTCCATTATATTAAACTCTTATTTAATAGGAACAAATAGATGTATGATAGATTTGATTAAATTTGTTTCATTGGATAAATTGCATTTATCGCATCATAAACATTAGATTATTTGAACCTAAAAAACGATTTCAATACGAAATTATTTTTTTTCTAACAAAATTATTTCTTTGCAATAATTTCATCATTATTTTACTTCTAAAAACTGCTTTATTTAAATAGATTTTATTAAATTTGTATTCATTGAATAAATTACATTTGTCGCATCATAAAAATTAGATTATTTGAATCTAAAAAACGACTTCAATACGAAATTTTTTTTTTCGAACAAAATTATTTTTTTGTGGTAAATTCATCACCATTGTACTTCTAAAAACTGCTTTATTTAAATAGATTTTATTAAATTTGTATTCATTGAATAAATTACATTTGTCGCATCATAAAAATTAGATTATTTGAATCTAAAAAACGACTTCAATACGAAATTTTTTTTTTCGAACAAAATTATTTTTTTGTGGTAAATTCATCACCATTGTACTTCTAAAAACTGTTTTATTTAAATAGATTTTATTAAATTTGCAATCATTGGATAAATTACATTTATCGCATCATAAAAATTAGATTATTTGAATCTAAAAAACGACTTCAATACAAAATTATTTTTTTCGAACAAAATTATTTCTTTGCAATAAATTCATCATTATTTTACTTTTAAAAATATTTCTGTACCATTCTCAATATTTATTTTGATTAGATATAAAAATGATTGTGATTGTTTTAAAAAAAGCTGTAGTAAAATGGGTAACACATTATTTTATTCGAATAGAATATTTGTTTGGAATGATTAAATTTCTATTTCCTTCAAGCAAAGAACTATCATTTCTATAGTATACTTTAGAACACGAATATCTTACATATCCATTAGAAATGGACAGTGTATTCTTGTGAAGATCGATTCATATTTTTTCGCAATGAACAGTTTGATCTGGTTCACTTCACTTACTTATCTAGAGACGTGGCAGCGTCTGGACGCCAAGTTTAAAAAGAAAGGGTTTGAACGGCAGAGTCAAATCGCATCGCGTATCTATACTCGAGATTCGGCCCTTTCCGTTTACGTTTGAATTTTGAAGCTTAGTTCACTTCGAACCCAACCAAACACGACTCGTGTCTCAACCAATGAGAATCGTACTTCCGTGCCGGTAGCACTTTTACGCACGCATTATATATATATTTATTATATTCTGCGTAGCGCTGTCGACAATTGAAATCTCTCACTCTGTTTGGGGCAGTCGGGTGTGACGGAAACGGATCAAAAAAATTCGGGTTAAAGTGAAATTAATAAGTGAAAATATAAGTGAAATTTATTCAGATTGTGTATCAAATAATTGAGATGGCCGATGACCAGACAAAAGATCTTCTAAAGAAGTGGAACCATTCACATCTAGTTGACCATTTCGCAAGTAAGTCATGCATTTATTTTTTTTACAAATTCCTTTATTTCTAAACCATGCGGTGTTTCAAGCTCGTCTGTCTTTGTAAGTGATATTGTTATATATTAGAAACGCGTTGAAATTTCAGTAAAATCATATTTATTCTTAACATTGAGTGTGAGATATTAAATATATTAGATATTTTTCATCCGATACAATATTTCCTTTCGTTATATGGTTGGTTTTATTCAATTGCCGCGATAATATATTCTAGACAAAGGCTCATGTCGAACGACGGACGGAAAAAATATTTTGTCGTGACAATAAAATAGTATATTCAATGAAAAAAATAATATCTCGTTCTTTGTCCCCAACATTAACTTGACAAGCATCGAAAAAATATTTTTCCCATTCGTAAAAGTAGTGTATCAATACTTTTTCTCGAATAAATGTTGGAGATAAAGACAGATGTATTATTGTAGGCATACACTGCGTATATTTTTGCGATTTTTGTTCATATTCGTTTCTTTTTTTTTTGTGTCTGAGCGCGTTTTCGGTACATGCGAGTGACCTTGTCGTACCTCGGCACACCGCAAGCAGAAAAGTTTGTGCTTCCTTTGTTTTCTTTTTTTTCCGTACGTGCTTCCTTGTTTCATTACTCGTACTCGCAAAAGATTAGTCTGAATCCCGGCCCATCGAGAGACGCAAAATGATGTTCTTCAATTTTTTTGTTTGTTGTCATTCTGTCTCAATTGCGTTCTCATTTGACATTTTTTCCCCCATTTTTGTCTCACCGCTCTTTGCTTCGAGTGTTCACGTTGAAACGATTCCTTTTTTTCTTTATATTGAATAACGAAGTACAAAAATACATTTTTAATATATTCAACAAAAATAAAGTTAATTTTTTTTTCCTCCACGCGGTTTTTTTTAGAGAATGGGGTTGATGAAAAACTTTTCAAAGAAATGAATTCAGAGATTTTGGCTGAGCTGATTCCGAATGTTCTTGAACGAGTGGCGTTCTTGAAAGAACGAAACAATCATTTTGAAAATGCACCAGGAACGAGCACTGTAAATGTCGTTTCAAATAACTTAAATAGATATCTATGAATCGGTACTGATAG
Source organism: Rhimphoctona megacephalus (assembly GCA_963989365.1). NCBI lineage: Eukaryota > Metazoa > Arthropoda > Insecta > Hymenoptera > Ichneumonidae > Rhimphoctona > Rhimphoctona megacephalus. The sequence goes on along the minus strand of OZ022418.1, from coordinate 7,499,754 downwards.
CATATTTTATTATTCTGGTTATATAGAAAACTGATCACGATGCGCAGCTCGATGAAGACAAAGAAAACGACGACGAAATACTTCCGGATCCATTAACTCGTCAAAACGCTTTTGTCGGCAAAACGTCGTTTTATATTCAAACATTCTCGGTAAAAAAGTGTCTTCTCGACGACCCGGACGGAAAAAATATACTCTCACTTTACAAGCGAACCAAGTCGCTTACTCCTAGCACTCGCACGCGGATTGTGAATATCGTTGTGAGATCTGCTCGGAACCTCGCAATCAGGTTTATTTTATAAAATATATAAGATTTGTCAGTGTTGTAGTTAGCTACTCGTTACGTTTTGTATCTAATCGTACATATTTTTACAGACTATTTAATGAGTCTTTCGAAACTTTGGCAAAAAAAATTGTCGAAGTTTTTCCAACCGAGAGCGAGAGGACATATTATGTTCCAGCTGTAAAAAAAAAGAATGCACCGACTGGTCATTCTATTCCATCCAAAGGAAAAATACCTATTGCGTACAGAAACGCGTGTTCCAAAAGCAAAAAGCTTACCGATTTAGTCAAAGAAAAGACAAAAAAAAATCAACAAACTACCGAAGGTAAATATTCAAAATGCCCTATGTCCTGTTTTATTATAATAATAGTCTATTAACTATCTATTAACTAACTATCCTATTATTGCAGCAGATCCAACACTCGAGGAACAAAAAAAATGGCTGAGCGTAAACAACGACCCATGGGAAAGAGTTGTCAACTTTTGGGAATTCACGAGGAAACTTCGCCAACGTGATCTTCAAAAGGAAGAGGCTGCTGAAATTGGCTGTTTCATAGAAGAGTGGCCAATACTGAAACACCCATCAGCGTATCTTTTGATTGAAAAAGATTTTTCGGAGTTGCACTTAACGGAAATTCGCGTCAACCAAGTAATCTGGGACCTCTTCTTTCAAGAATTAAAGTCGATTCGACCGATTAATTCGCGAGACTCTAATGCGGTGGCGTTAAATGAAATTCTCGAATCAAACACCGAAATCAACGATGACACGAAAACAACTGTGCAAATTCTTCTGCTCCCACACTTGGTTCCTCCGTTGAAAAAGGTTACAAAAAAGTGGAAACCAACCATTTCTGAGTGCAAGGACAGTCTTCTGATACATATCAAGGTACGGCGATGTATATTATATTTATTTTACTGTATTTGTATTTTAATAATTAAAATATAAAATAAGAAAAATTGAAAAAAAAATATAAAATCTATTTCTCTTTTGAAATTAGGATTCTGCGTCCATAACCCGTATCCGTGATGAAAGAGAAAAAGCGTTGGCGAAGCATCACAAGCAGCCCCTACAACCTTTCATATTTGTGGTGGGCCCAACGGTGCTTGATATCATGGACTCGTACGTATGCATGGGAAAAATCTTATATAAGGTTCCAACCACGTTGAAAGCGCTGGAAGTATGCTTTTATATTTTCCACGCGCTCGATTTGAAATTTCCCGTCGAAAGTCAGCATTTGTGGTCCATAATTCGAGAAGGATTTTACTGCATGGTACCAGCCCACGGCTCGGATGTGTCGGAGTTTATGTCCGATTTGAAAAATTATCGTCGGGCATCAATTGCAATTGAAGAACAGCTGGATCATCAAGTACCAGAAAAACGAAATGCCGAGACGATTGGTAATTCATTATCCGATGCTGAAACGGAAATGAGTGAGAAGGACCTTGGCTCGATGTAAAGTCTCCCGTGAGTACTTGCGAGCTATATAATAAGAAATACTATATATACTAAAAATAAAGTATATATAAAATACCCCGCACGCGATTAAGCTTGCGTTTCGTTTTTGAAGAGTGAAAATTGAGTTTCATTTCATCTTTTGACTTTTGTTTTTCACGATTGACGATTTAAGGTTTTATTTGATTTTTTGAGTTTTGTTGAAAGACTAAAGATAAAGTTTCTCTCATGAAAACTTGCGAGCAATAATTAAAAGTATATCGCGCGCGATTAGCACGGACTAATAAGTTGATAGAATTGTTTCTAGTCAGTCAGTGTACTCATTATATTATTTTGCAAAGATATTCTGTGATTGATATGAAGTACTCGCGAGCTATATAAAAAATGAGATATATAAAATACCCGCACGCTCGATTCAGCTAGAAGGTTCAATATTTTCTTGAGTTTCGTTTTTGAATTTGATTTATGATTGACGAATTGAAGAATGGAAATTAAAAGTTCATTTTATTTGCTAAGTTTTGTTTTTGAACAGTGAAGATTGAAAGTTTCATTTCATTTTTTGAGTTTTGTTTTTGAAGATAGAAAGTTTTATTTGATTTTTCGAGTTTTGTTCCTGAAGATTGAAACTTTTATTTGATTATTTAAGTTTTGTTTTTGAAGATTTAAGATCGAAACTGTTATTTGATTTTTTGAGTTTTGTTTTTGATGATTTAAGATTGAAACTTTTATTTGATTTTTTGAGTTTTGTTTTTGATGATTTAAGATTGAAACTTTCATTTGATTTTTTAATTTTTTTTTGAAGATTTAAGATCGAAACTGTTATTTGATTTTTTGAGTTTTGTTTTTGATGATTTAAGATTGAAACTTATATTTTATTTCTTGAGTTTTGTTCAAAGATTAAAGATAGCCTCGATGTGAAGTTTTTCTTATAAAAACTTACGAGCTATAATAAAAAGCATATCGCGCGCGATTAAGCTTGAAGGTTTCATATTTTGAGTTTTGTTTTTATATTTTTCAAATAAAACATAGTATTGTTAAACCAAAGGCAGACAAATAAGTTGATACAATTATCATAATTTTATTCTTTAAATATATTCTGTGATTGATATGAAGCTTTCAATTCTTTTTTTTTATCATTGCTCAGTACGACTTTTTTCTATAGTTACTATTCAGTTCTATTGAATGTATACAATTTCACCATGTATCCATGTCCACTGTGTGATAAACAGTTAGAAACACCGACGATTTTAACGAAGCATTATAATCTTATACATGGGACAACTCTCACATCGTGTACATGTCCTTATACCGAATGTTTTCGAAAGTTCAATAATTTATACTCGTACCGGACTCATATCACAAAAATTCACTTGGCAACTTCAAATAACGTTTCAATCGGAAAATTAGCCTCTGATCCAACGAAGCAAGATTTTGTATCAAATAGCAATACCAATACCAACTGTATGTCAACTGAAAATGTACGATTATTAGTTGACAGTGTCGATTCCCTGCTTCCGAGCACCTCGACTGAACATAATTCATCGAATTTAAAATCGTGTTTCACATCTGATGAGGTTGAGTTGGAAAGAGGAGCCACGCCTAACGTGTCAGATACTCAGTTATAAATTGTCGATCCCCAAACTTTATCAGATTCAGCCAATCTCGACTTAAAAGAATTTCAGGATATACTTTACGCTAAATCCGAAGCTGTAGTTGCGAAGTTATATGCTGATAACACTCTATCCAGATCTATGGTCCATAAGGTTATAAATATTTTCAAAGATTATTACACACGTGCCATTGAAACAGTACAGCAAAATCACAGTTCGGCTTCGAGTGTAGATATCGTTAACATAAATCACATGTGCGAAATCATTAAAAATTCGTTTTCTGAATTTAATACCGAATACAAAACATTCCAAGTATTTGAAAAATCAGGCTACTTCGTAAAACCAATATCTATATCAATCAATGCGAAATTGAAACCACGACGAGTAAAATCTAAGATCTCATTAACAACTATCAGTTCTTCTATACAATTTATCCCAATGAAGCCTGTCCTCGGAAAATTTCTCGAATTGCCAAACGTATATGCTTCAATAATAACTTTCATGGAAAATAAACATTCTGAAAGTACCACTATTTCATCTATGCTCCAAGCAGAAATATGGGAGAAAATAAAACAGCGGTATCATAATAAGATCGTGCTTCCTCTTACAATTTTCTGTGACGACTACGAAATTAATAATCCGCTTGGTACTCACCGCGGTAAGCAAAAAATGGGCGGGGTATATTACACTATTAGTTGTATCCCTCACGAATTCTCAAGCAAGCTTTGGAACATATTTTTAGCCCAAATTCATAAATCTGTCGATTATAAAGAGCTCGGTAATAAAAAAATATTTACTCATTTAATTGACGAACTTCACGATCTGGAAAAAAATGGGATCATTGTGAACATTGATGGAGAACAAAAGCACATATATTTTGCCTTGGCTAGAATTCAAGGTGACAACTTAGGACTAAATTTAATGCTGGGATTCACAGCTAGTTTCAACGCTTCATATTACTGTAGAGTTTGTCGTGCTGATAAAGTAACAACGTACAAGATGTTTCGAGAAAATAATCGTATATTGCGAACGAAAAAGAATTACGCGAAAGATGTTCATGAATGTGCCTACGGCGTGAAAGAGGAATGTGTTTTTAATGAGCTCGATAATTATAACGTAACCGATAGTATTACCGTGGATCCAATGCATGATTTGAACGAAGGGATTTGTCGGTACGAAATGGGGGAAATTTTACATCACTATATTATCATCAAAAAATTTTTTTCAATCGAAGCTCTCAACGATAAAATAGCGACTTTAAATGTTGATTTGACGACAGGCATCAATGTACCGTCCGCTATTTCTATAGTTGCAGTTAAAAAAAAATTTCTGATTCTCTCTGCTGCGGAAATGTCGTTTTTCGTTTTTCATTTTGGAATCATTGTAGAAGATCTGATTGCCGAGTTTGATGAAGTTTGGGACCTTTTTATATCTCTAAGAAAAATCGTATGTATGGTAATGGCTCCTTCTTTCGACAATGCCTCTCTCAGTTTACTGAGTGATCTCATTTATTGTCATAATAAATTATACTTCAAATTGTTTGGAAATTTGAAACCGAAACATCATTTCCTATTGCATTATCCTCGAGCAATGCGAAAATTAGGTCCATTGCGATATGTTTCCTGCATGACATACGAAGGCAAACACAAAAAATTCAAAAACACTGCCAAAGTAGTTCGCTCGCGCATTAATATTGCTCACACATTAGCTATGAAGCATCAACTCGAATTAGCTGCCCGATTTTTTGAAAATGAGGCAATGGAACATTCAACCGTTTGTGGTGTTGAAAAAAAAGTTAAGTTAAGTTTGTTTCCAGAATTCGAACATTTTCGATATGCATTACCTAAGAATGTAACGGATGATGTAAATTCACTGTCGTGGGTTACTCTCCATGGTACTAAATATAAACCCGAAATGGTTGTATGTATTAATGTGGACGATACTTTACCTCATTTTGGAAAAATTCGATTGATTGTACACGTAGGTAATACCGTTAACTTTCTTGTCATCAAAATGAAAACAGTTGTACTGGTTGATCATATTCAGGCGTATGAAATAGAACAAACAAATCAATGGTTGTATATCCCGAAACAAAATTTTGTAATTCATAATCCGTTTAACATTCATGTTTTATCAACTGGAAAAAGGGTCGTACTATGCACGTAGGGTGAAGATTTTATTTAAGTTTAAGTTTTTGTTTTGTGTAATAAATATGATCTCGCATAATTAAGCTAATTGGTACGCTTGTCATGTTCAAAAGATTGTGATAAATATATCACATTTATAGCAATAACGATGTAAAACAATCATTACATTTAATTCATCGACAATGTTTCTTCAATAAAAAGGAAAACGAAATCCAACGAATTATTGTTTCAATTAATTGTACACATCATAGACCCAAAAAAATACTTCCGCATCCTAACAAATCCAACTTGTTTCGATAAGTACATTATATTCAAGGCACAAAATATACTATTATGTTAACAAAATATACTATTATCTTAACTGAATGTACCATTGTGTTAACAAAATGTACCATTGTGTAAATAAAACGTACTATTATGTTGACAAAATATACTATTATATTAACAAAATATATTATTATGTTAACAAAATGTACCATTGTGTTAACAAAATATACTATTATCTGAACAGAATATATTATTATGTTAACAAAATATACCATTACGTCAACAAAATATATTATTATGTTAATAAAATCTTCATTCATTCAATAGTTTTCATCTTTGAAAATATTAAAAAACGAATAAGCGGGATATCATTAATATTCAAACCCATAAAATAACTATTAAATGAAAAAAAATGTTAAATAGAATTGAAGGACTCATTTTTTTGGTTGAAACAAATGATTTTTACATCAATATAATAAGTCGTAAAAAAGATATTCAAATTTCTTAAAAGTGTAATGTGAATTTATTGTGACTACTCTTAACGTGTTCCGTTAGCTACATATTCATTTTCACTTGTTATATATTTTTATAACTCCATATCATATTTTTTAGTTTCATGGAAATATTTTTTTATTCTGTGAATATATAAAATATATGCAGTCATCTTTGAATAAATACGATATTCTTTGAAATAACCGGAATCTTTATGATAGAATATAATATTTGTTTTTATGAAATCATTCTCTAATTTGAGAGTGCATTTTTTTTATTGAAAAGATTAAATTTTGAAATAAGAAATTTACTTTGTTCCAATAAATAAATTCTACATCGAATGAAGAAATAAAGTGATTGTCCAATGAAATATTTAACAGATTCGGTCATGTATTGTATTCGATTTGTTTTTCACTTTTAAATATATAATTTATTCTATTGCAAATACAACATAGTTAAAATCATGGTTCATAAAAAGAATAAGTGCTCTCTGTATTGAAAGACATGCATGTTTTGAATGATAAAATATATTATTGATTCAAACATCATATTACATATGATTGATAACAAATTGTTAGATTAAAGCAAATTCTTTTATTTAAACAGAATTTTATAGAATTGACTGAAATAAATTAACCAAGTAAATATATAAGGGAACCAATCTAATATGTTTTGGCAAATAATGAAATAAATGATTTTTTGCCTTCAAAACTACATTTTATTGGTTCTAATAACTTTTTCTCTCAGTGTATGGAAAGTACACACTGGTCCTCCTGACTCAACAACGAAGTTAGATTTATATAGAAGCCCAGTTCTTATGGGCGCCTTGAAGACAAACTTTCTGCGACCCGAACTGCCGCTCCGCGGCGCGGCGTTCGCTCTGTGACATCACTAGCGACCAGCTGCCATGTTGCCATGGAGATGGGGAAGCGTGGAGTGACGTATCTCTCTTGCACATTTAATAGCAAGAAGATGCTTGGACTGAGCGCGTGGGGTCAAGTGATCGAATCCTATAATTGAAGTATTTTTTTTATGTAAAATGTATATAAATATTTGAGACCACTTTCTTTATAATATAGTTTTTTACACGATGAATATCTTTAAAAAATGACGCAAACACGGACCATTCAGATAAGCGGTATGAGCTCGACGTGGGGTGAAGTGTTCAAACCCTGATTTTCTTTTCTTTTTTTTTTTCAAGTCCGCGACATATTATACCCGTAAAGCAGCTGGAAACGATAAAAATATTTTGAGTAGAAATTTCTAATATGAAAAATACATTAGCCTGATATAAATAAATATAAGGTAGATGACTACATTTTTTAAATTTAATTGAAATCAGTTTATTTTTCGGATGAGAATTTCGTAATTTCGAAATGGAAGAATAATTCAGTTATAACAGAAAATGGCAAACACCAATTCGGAACGAAAAAATCTTGACATAACCGAACTATTGTTTGTAGCATCATTAACTTTTTCCAGTATAGACTATTTTTTTTAAAAAGCTTTCGAAAAAGTCCATAAAAATATCCAATAGTTTTGATAGCTTTTATAATGATAATGCGTTGAACGAACAGTTTTTTGAATATTGTCACCTGAAAAAATTAAGGTGAAGATCGATGGGAAAAAGAATAAGGAACAAATTCAGAGTATGCTAGAAGAATTTCATTTCTTTTTTCAACGCAGATATATACGGTTTTTTCGGCGAATTTATATAAAGTCTCGATAATATCAAAAATTGGACTCATTTTTCCGACAAATGACTGAACATGAAAAGTATTCAGTGATCTCAATTCATGTAAAAAATTGGCTCCATCTTCTTTTCTTCGTGGAAGTGTGTGTGGGTGTAATTGTTTTTAATACTTGGTAAAAAGCAAGCATAGGAATATTTCATGTACCCATTCTTAGTTAATTTTAGTTTACGTATAGCAGTATTATTGAAAAATAGACAGTGCATTTTAGAGCTTTTGTGTCAAAAATAGAAAATATGCGTGAGCTAAAATTATTCAGTGGAAACCACGGGAAGGTGGCAGGTGTCTTCCATCGGGACGGGGAGGATGTACTGGAAAGGGAGGGTGTGAATGGGGATGTAATTAGGTATTAAGGAGTTTTCCTACTGTATTGTTGAAAAAAAAGAGAAAATAGTATCTGCCCAGATCGGGAAAAGAAAAAATTTAAAAAACATGCTGGTAACAGTAGGATCACCCTTTAACATAGCATATTTTTCAGAATCTTTCACAAGGTTGCAAAATTTTGGGGAAATATGCCTAAAACTTGGAGAAATATGCCTAAAACCCTGGTTTATTTTAGTAGTCAACAATCACAATCTGAAAAAGCGTACTTCTTTATACTTGAATTATTTCGAGAAAAATGATATCCTGGCCAAAAATCCCCTCCCCGGGGAAAAAACCTTGGACAAGTACATTTGTTGACCCCTGTTTCCATTTGTTTTCACAGAAAAAAACTACCCAAAAAAGTACAAAATTTTTAAAAATTTGGCAAGATTGAGATAGGAAAAAGAAGATTGTTTCTATAAAATAACTATACTCCAAATGATAAATAGAAATGAAAAACTTCACATATTTTATCGAGATCCCAAGAAAAAAAGCAACAATGCCCATCGTGAGTGTCTGGTAAAAAACAGAGTCTACAAGTAAATGATCAATTTGTGCATAAAAAAAATAATTACTTTACAAAAACAGAAATGGAAAAGCCAATGATTTACGTTCAGCACTAAAATTTATAATATCAATAATAGGACAAGTATTTTATTGTCGCTTGAGGATGGAGTATTTAAAAAAAAGCAAAAATTAGTTGGTTATTGAAAAAAGTCATCAATGTACAAAAATAAAAATCGGTCAAAAGAACAGAGTCCAGAAAAAAAAATCGGGATGAAAAAAAACTTGAAGAAAAAAATTTCAAACGAAAAAAATTAGATTGAAAAAAAAATTTTGGCCGAAGTACTTGGCGAGTTTATAACACATACAACATTACGTGAAATACATTACGTAATCCAAGCTAAGCAAAAAAACTCGCCTACGTAATGCAAGCTAAGCAAAAAAACTCGCCTACGTAATCCAAACTAAGCAAAAAAAAAAAATTTCTCCATCTCTGGCTCTTCGAAACCACTCAGGATTGGTTCTACTGTGGGCGATGCTGCCGTTGTGGACGCAACGGCGGGGTCCGCGAACATAATTACCGATGTTCTCTCCGCGGGTGTTGTATAACGAAAGCTTGTCGTTTCCGTGTTACACGGCATTTTTGAAACTGGTTCATTTTTGACAAAAAACGGAATAACTTTGGCGGGAAAAACCGCACAAAGTTTTTTCAAAAAACAAAATTGAAGCTCAAGCTTTTACCTTCATGATTCCGTTCGGAAAAATACATACAAAAAATTTCCTCTGAAAACGGGGCCCACCTGAAAGGGGGGTAAAAAGGCGAAAAATTGTCATTTTGAAAACAGAGTGCTGGCCGTAAAACTAATCGTATAAATTATTCAAAGAAATCAAAATGAAGCTGAATCCCTCCCCTTCGAAATGTCGTTGACTTAATCTCTTTACGTTGATTACCAGCGAAATAGCATAACAAAACGTTTTAGAACTTTTCTGGACTTTTGGCCGGTAGTGTAAAAAGATATTACGTGAATGTTTTATGACGCAATTTTAATCGGTGGGATAAAAAATCAAATCGAAATTCTCTCAAGTGGAAATTAATTCAGAGAAAATTAATAAAGCTGAAAAGGTATCAAATTTTGATATTAAAAAGAAATAGTTGCTTAAAACGAAAAAAAAAAAGTAATGAGGTCGCCAGGAATCGAACCCTAGACCTTCGAGTCATGAGTCGTCAACGCTGTCTACTCAGCTACGCATATTATTTTTGTAACATTCGATCAGAACTTGCTTATAAATCGTGAGAGAGCTTGAGATTTAAAAGTCATGATCCTTTCAATACTTGAATCACAAGGATTAAAATATTGAGTTACGCATTAAATTACATTAAAACGTAAATTTTGTCGTTGAGATTGATCAAAGCGGATAACAAGACTGTCCTCCGCTCATGATCACCGCACACACCGCACATATATCTATTAAATTATTTTTACAAATATCAAAATTCGCAGAGAATACAGTTAATTCAACCTCATTACTCAGGATAAACTAATTTTGTTCTAGCAATAACTGAAATTTTTTATTTTCTCATATATACTTCTTTTTCAATCACATGTTGATTAAAAAGTCATTCGACGTCTTACATTGTTTCATTCTTTACTGGTTATGGAAACAAACTCACGGTTCTCTCCCTGACTGTTTCTCTATACGTTCGGTGAGTTGGAAATGGAAAAATTCCAACCCACGAGCGCTAGGTAGACTACCCAAGAAAGCGGAAGTGACGTACTGTCCCAATTATCCTGCCAGTGGGTTGTCTACCCACAACGACGAGTTTTCTACCGAGTCGACTGTCCCATTTTATAAGTAGTGTACCGACGGTTGAATGGCTGTCTACCCACTCGACTGTCCCACTTTCGTTGGTTTTCTACCCACCGCGGATAGTGTTCCACCCAACGTGTCGCTCGCGTTCATTGGGTTTTCTACCCACCATTGACAGTAACGTACCCATCGTTGCTGCTCGCGCCCAGTGGGTTTTCTACCCACCGCGGACAGTAAACTATCCACCATTGCTGCTCACGCCCAGTGGGTTTTCTACCCACCGCGGACAGTAATCTATCCACCGTTGCTCATCGCGCTCAGTGAGTTTTTTACCGACCGCGGACAGTAACCTACCCACCGTTGCTCATCGCGCTCAGTGGGTTTTCTACCTACCGCGGACAGTAATGTACCCACCGTTGCTGCTCGCGTCCAGTGGGTTTTCTACCCACCGCCGTGGGTTTTCCTCCATTCGCGCTACCGCCGGTCCATGGATTTTCTACCCACTGCCGTGGGTTTTTTCTCCATTCGCGCTGCTGCCGGTCCGTAGGTTCTCTACCCACTGCCGTGGGTTTTTCCTCCATTCGTGGTGTCACCACTATGTTAAATTATTATCCTTTGTACTGGCGGGTTTTTTAAACGTTTCACGACAGTCTCTGTTCAGGGAAATGTTTAAGAAGCCTGCAAGTATAATGGATGATAATTTATCAGAGTAGCACGCATGTTAAAAAAAAACCTACAAGCCGCGTTTTAACAAACCTTTGGACCGGCAGCAGCACGAATGTTCAAAAGAACCTATGAACAGGGGGTAAGAAAAAAACAACGGACCACAAAGATTTTATTTCGTTCGTGTATGGGTTGCACTGTATACATTTTTTTATACAGTTGAGAAATGAAAATTTTGTAAATTAGTTATGTCGGTAGTTCTCTATAAACTATAATCAATAAGTAACAATTTGTGACAATATATTGTAATCATGTTACAATTTTTGTTTAATTTAACAACACACGTGTACATACATACAGTATATATATTTATATATTTACATATATACATTTACTCATGAACATGCTCTTAAATACATTTAAATGTTGAAAACTGTTTGATGTGTTTCGTAGTATTTGGTTAATTTTACATACATCATTTTTTTTTTCAATTATTGTTATGAATATCGTTGAAATAATATGTTAAAATAAAATACCGGAGTATAAGAAGATTGACGTTTCAAATAAGTTTTTTGAAATTAAGTTGGACTTGAAAATTTCGCTCATTTTCTCCTTTTCAATCAGTTTCTTCTGTGTTTGTTAATTTCACGCCAAACATAATGTCATTTACTTTCACAACTACGACCGGTACTATAATATTGTCAGCTTCAAAAAGGCTACGTTCAAGTCGGCAGTCTGTATAGGATAATTTCTTATCAAAGAATGTCGCAAATGTTGAAAATTTTTTTATTTACCTCGTCGCTAAAATTTTTATCTACCGTATTCTTTTCACTCCATCATGTACTTACTTAATATTCGGAAAATTTCACGTAAATTTCAAGTTTTCCATTTTTTCCTTTTCAATCAGTTTCCCATGTGTTTGTTAATTTCACGCCATACAAAATAGCATTTACTTTCATTACTATTACCGGTACTATAATATTTTCAGCTTCCACAATAGATTCAAGAGATTCACGCAATGTTTGTATGTGCGACGCTTCTACAAAATCATTGCTACTTTCGAAATATGTTACGAATGCGCCATTAATATCATGCCCTTCGTCATGTCATATTGAAAATATTTTTATTTACCTCGTCGCTAAAATTTTTATCTTCCACATTTTTTTTACTCCATCATGTACTTGCTTAATATTCGGAATAAAGAATTTCGTAGAGCAATAATTCCCATTATTCTTCATTTACATTCATTCAATGTCATGCAATATTATTCATCCTTTAAAGATAACATACCAGGAGTATAAGAAGATTGAACTTTCAAATGACTTATTAACTTTTATACAGCAATTTGAAACATGTACGTTAAGGATGCGATGTTTCATGTTCGTAGTCAACTGCCTCCTACACCTCCTGTTCCTCTTCATCGTCTACTGGCTCCTCCTCCTCCTCCTCCTGTTCCTCTTCATCGTTAACTGGCACATCCTCATTTCCCTCTTCTTCGTCGTTAGCGGCTACCTGGCCCACATGATGTTTTGCAATACTTCTAAGTCTTTGCAATTCTCTTCTCTTCCGGTTGTCCGATCGTGTTGTTTTTAATTTGTTTGAAATCAGTTTTTTAGCGCGTTCATATGTAGTCATTGTGCCATATGGTATTTTGTTTATTTCTTGAAGAGCTAAACAGACGTCTGTAAAAAGTACGAAAAACGGAGCAGTGTACAATACAGGTCAACACCATTTATTTGTGAATATTAATGTGCATTAACACTACTGACCAATTATTTGGCGAAGCGTTTTTTTTGGCACAGGCTTCTGTCCATTTTTTCTAGTTCCTTTCGTTTCTCTGATGATTAATTTTTCTTTTTCTTCGTCCGTCCAAAATGCATCAATGATAACATTCAATCTTTTTGGCATAGTTTTAGCGTCATTCGCTTTTAATAATACAGGTTGACTCAACCTGACGCCGGGGATGATTTCAACTACAGAACTTGACTCAATTGTTTCAAGGTCAGCGATCGGTTCGACGATAGGTAGATCAATAACTTCTTCTTTCACTATAGACAAAATCGTTTTCGCTGTTACGTTCATCTCTTCCGCTAACGTCTTAAATCTTTTCACCTGTATGGAACAAACGTTATTGTATTCCAATGTTAAAGTACAAGCGTATCCTAAAAAAGCTGCGTTCAAGTTGGCAGAGCGTACAAAAACTTTTTTATTCAAAAATGTTACAAGTGTTGACAATATTTTTATTCACCTCGTTACTTAAATTTTCATTTTCGACCTTCCTTTTCATTCCATCTTTTTTATTTTGAGGATCCTTCATTGATTCCTTTTTTTTCATATGTGTCTCTGCTATTGAATGATGTCGTATACCTGACGATGTCGACGGTTCATTTTCATCGAATGAATGAATATCTTTTATTACCGGTACGATGACAGATTTTATTTTCTACGATAGAGTATTAATGTTTTTCATTAATATTTTCCGTGGGCGGTGTGTCTAAAAATTTTCATGGTCATGCATATGTAGTATGAAGGCGTGTCTCCACATTCATATTTACGTAACAAACAAAATTATGCGATTCAATTTATGTAGCTTTCATGTTTAATTCCCTCTTACCGCGAGTTTTTCATTTACATTATTTTCTTCATGGAACATTGAATTTTTCATTTCATTAATTGCCTTTTCATTTCTTGTTAGCGGTGATTTGCCTATTTCTTCACGAATCACAGTAGGGCGTTGCAGTAAACTCTTTGTAGAAAGTGAACTTTTTATAATTTTATTGTCCGTAATTCGTATTCCTTTATTTCGTTTTCCCGACGCGCCCAACGATTTCGATGTGTCTTCAATTTTTGAAATGACCGCTTGTTTAGGCTGCAATATTTATATGTATATTAATTATGCTTCTTATTACTTATTTTGCAACATCATATCTCATTTCAGGTTTTACCTTTTCCACGCGACACTCTGTATGTCGCCCAGGTGGCGAGGGTGTGCTTGTGAAATTGACATTAAATTTTCTCACGTCTTTTTTTCTCCTTGGAGTTTTTGTATCTTCATACTATGCATATCAATTTGTGTTAAGGATTAGTTACGTTCCTTATGCTTTGTCGTTGAATTCAAAAATAGTTTAATATTTTCATATAAAACCCCTGTTCAATATCGCGTATACTTACATTAATTCCACATAGTTTACATTCCTTTGGTACGTCGTTATCAATGTCATCGAGCAAATCAGACTTTTGAGAAGCCGATGTTGAAGTGTTATCCACATTGTTAATAATGTCTCGCTCGTTATCATCCTCTGTTTCCTGAGTTGAAACGTCCACATTTCTTTCAGTGCTATCTTCATCGTTCGAAATGTTAAACCTTTTTTTGGATACTGGTTTCTGTAAAATATATTTTCAATATCATTAATTAGTTTTTTTAAGCAAATAAAATTTCCGCTTGTATGTCTGAATGTTTTCTTTTATTCCACATACTAACATAGACATCTTTTCCCTCGGATGCAGCTTCTTCAATATCATCATCATAGAAGTTGCGAAGCAACGAATCATCGTCAGACGTTTGTACGCCATTTACTTTTTTTTCATCGTCGCTATTCCCATTCGAAATGTTCGTAATTTTTTCAGTGTCCTCATCGTCACTCGAACGCTCAAAGTTTTTCTCGAACACAAGTTTGTCAATGGGAAAAGTCCCGTTATTCTCATTATTTCTCATTCCTACATCGCCAGACCCAAGTAAAATATTTCCAATTGTCTGTTGTTTTTGTATTTGCTGTTGTGGCAACGAAATTGTGTCAATTTTGTTCAAGGTGTCTACAACGATTTTTTCGAAATTTAAGATCAACGTTCGTTAACAATTACAAACCTTTTCCCATTTGTCCTTCTTATTTTCTATCACTTTAGTCTCCGCGAATATTTCCAGCTCATCCCTATTAAGACTGTTCTCCTGTTAATGCGGCATAAATTACATTTCAATCATAATTTTTGTTTTATTAATACTAGCTCAAATACTGTTCAATGCACTTACCGGCGGTATTTCCGATAATTGCAAAGCAAGATTTGCCTGCCTTTCATTTGCCGCATATTTTTTCGCTTTTTTCAATATTTTCTACGCCAATAATGTTATTATTAATAAATTTATCGTAGTATCATTGATATTTGGTTATTTCTTTTGTATTCATTAGTTCACAAAACACAAGTGAATAACCCAGTCCCGTGAATTTAATTAAACTTTGCAACTCAACATATGATTTTTTCAAACGTCAATCCTATTGTGTCGTGAATGATTGTCTTAATTTTTGTTTCCCTCTTAAATATTTATTGTATGCAGTATTATGATTGAAATGACTCCATTCTCTTCATTCTTCCACACTGCACAAAATGATGCACGACAAAGTTGCATTCGATAAATATTTGTAACAGGAACTATGCGAAAACGAGAAAACGGCGTGGGTGCTTGTTAAAATAATACCGATCTAAAAGATTTGAGGCTTCCGGATGGATGCCGTGTTTAGTTGCAGCGTATTGCCGACGTTTCGCAAACGTTACAGTTTGCATCATCCGATACGGAGCGGAGCTCCCAGCTCGTATGGGATACGTATGGAAGCTCCGATACGTATCGGAGCACCCAGTCCTGATGATGCAAACTGTAACGTTTGCGAAACGTCGGCAATACGCTGCAACTAAACACGGCATCCATCCGGAAGCGTTAAACCTTTCAAATAAGAATAGCCGTGAAAGCCTAAAAATTAGAATACCGGTTTAATTTTTACGTGGGGTTGCCAATCTTGCCATTGTGGGAGTTCGGGGTTTCACATTAAATGTGACATATCATTTTCAAAGATAACATTCAGCTGACAGTTTTCCAGCCCGTGTTACCAACAGCATCTGCTAATAATTATTATTTATAACTCAAATAGGTTATTTTTTCCTTTTTCATTTTCAACCGCTCCAGGCAAGTTTTTGGGTATTTCCCATGTAAGTATTTGTTATTCAATCCACAATATCGAGCATGCATGCCTCGATAAATCAAACACACAGTATATAAGTTTATTGGTGCCTCAAATATATCGGCACTCGGTACTTTACTTTTTCAAAATAATCCGGTGGTATTGTTATTCCTCAGTCGGTTGCTTTTCTCCTCTCATCCAATGGTACCTTTTCGATGTATACACGAAGTATTATTAAGCCAGTTGTTCGCATTACTTACGTTATGTTACATTATACAATTATTCAACGGCGCATGCTATTATTGTACTGTTCCTTGATTTACGTCTATATATTCACCGCAACTATATAATCCTCGCAAATTGTTGCGATTCCCATGACGTTAGTATCATGACTTGCAATGTTGGAGTTGCGCAGTAGAATCATTTCTAGTGAGATGGTGTCTCTCTGCAGCGGCCATACTTATTTTAGGGCCCTTCAGTATCCAGTCTTCAGTCGTTCCGTCCAGTCATTCGTTACAACTACCGCATTACTATTTTCTTGATAATGCACGGGTGTATAAATTAGTAATATCGTGACGTTTTTTTCACCATCTACACAAAAGTTACGTTTAACCGGTGTTTCGCATTCATTGAATCCTATTTACGTTTTTCTATTCTATAAAACACTGTGTTTCTCGCAAGATATTGGGACGCACCATCATGGCTTCTAAGCCACGTTGCCGTCGCTTTATAAAGCAAAATGGCGTTCCCCTTCGTCTTACACTCATTGAGAGTATGTCACAGCAGCGCATCCGTAGTAGAAATAATTCTTAATAAATAAAAAGAAGTAATGAAATTGTAAATGCCGGTGATTTATCAATGTGTTGCTATGAATCGATTAAAAAAAATATGAACAACAATAGTCTACGGTTCATACTGCATTGCTAATGGACCGTTAAGTCTTTTTGCTTCGTCATCCGTGTTCTTCGCGTGTTCGCAGCAGGGTTTCAGCACAGCGATTTTGCGTGTATTATTCATTGTGCATAATCGTAGTACTTGCGCGTGCACAGGTTTCATTACCTATTTTGTAAACATGCAATTCGCGTATTTCACTACAACTACTTTCGAAAAAAAATTTCTTATAGTGACTCTTACGTTAGTCTATTCAATATTTTAATACATAATATCGAAATATCTATTGTTGTCATACATAAACGCTTTTAAAATTAAAAAGGACTCCCGCATATTTCAACATTTCATAACGATTAAACAATAATGCTTGTGTGAACTCACCACATTTTTCAGACACGCTTTATCAGATAAGTCGGATTTTTTTTCAACGTTTTGGGACAACACCTTTTTCTTAACAATTGGCTTCGGACTGTATGTTATTGCTGGCGAGTCCAACGAGGTCTTTTTTTTTTGGAATTCGTTTCCTTTTGTTCAACGTAGCCTTCTCGTTTTCGTTATTGTTTTCGGTATCTATAACCCGCAATAAGCGCTCACTTGAATTCCACTCGACAATCATGAAACATTTAAATTGTTTTTTGGGTTGTTTAATAATATGTAACGGATGAACACTACAACTTTCGACTTACTAAATATTTCGATTATACGGATTTTTTTATATGCTCCTCTTTGACTCTCGTTCTCATCTTGCTCCCGAATTCGAAGCGAATGTAGGTTATTTGGATTACGCAAATATTTCTTTACAGCTTCATCAGTGCATCTTATGTATTCTTTTGATTTATTATCTTTCAGAAATATTTCATTGCTCTTGCACGAGGCTTTTCTGTTATCATCATCAACATATTCAATCACGTATTTCCATTTTGAATCTTGTGCCGCATCCTGCTATGAACAATGAATTAAAAGTTTTCATTTTTTACATACACATTTGAGTTCCTAAGTTCATACCTTTTCCACCGTAATATTTTTACCGGTTTTACGTGATAACATTCTAGACAAAAGTTTCTTATGAATTTTTTTATAACCACATACATTTCACGCTGATTGGTTAATACTTATACGAAATTGTCGTCAAGCCTTAGCAACTTTGGAATATTTACTGTATCATCTGCGTATAAAATGAAAAAAAGAGTTTTATCGAACGAAACGGTTGATTTCAAAAAATTAATTACGTACACATTCGTCTTTTTCTGCGGCAACTTCATCGTCTCCGTTGTCCTTTGCCGTATTCTTTTCCTCATCGTCGACTTTTGAACTTTCTCCATTAGGACTGCTAGCGGCACAAACTGTTTCTGCAACCGCATCGCTCTGCATGGACTCCTAAAAAAGATGAAATACTTGATAATGTTTCATACACATACTGTAACGTGGTGGCACACCACGTTACGGGAGCGATTCGAATTAAGTGTGGCAGGCGGCCTGGATAGCTCAGTTGGGAGAGCACTCGACCGGCAATCGAGAGGTCCCGGGTTCGAACCCCGGTTCAGTCCCTGCCGCATTTTTTTCGGATCGTTCCTCCTATCCCGTTTTTCCCCGTCATAAACTGGTGCCCAACGTGGGGCTCGAACCCACGACCCTGAGATTAAGAGTCTCATGCTCTACCGACTGAGCTAGCCAGTCCAACCCCACCAGACGTTGATCACCCCCTCCCCCCATTAATTAGCGTTTTTCACCCCTTTCAACCCCGATAATTTATACTGCCCCAGTATTTTTGCAATTTCCGTATTTTAGGTGGATTTTCGATTGCCCCCCCGTAGGACGTTTCAGAGACCGGCCAAGTCCCCCGAAGTCCAAGAAAAGTCCCATGAAGACCCTGTTCCCCTACCCCGGTCTGGCAAAGCCCCCTTAGAGCCCCCAACAATCGTGAAAGAACTCGCGGAGTCCTTTAATCTCCCTTACAGTTATGAAGAATCGGTAATGGTTCCCCCGTCAAGCAGTACACCCTCCCTGAAGTCCCCCGAAGTCCCTTTGAAGTTAAACTCGGCGACTAAACCCCCTTTAGAGCAGAAACTCCCTAACCGTCGAAAAAAAGATAACATTGGGAACGTCATTAAGTTGGATTCTCCACACTTTAAGACCTTAGAGTTGATTTTGATAAAAAATTCGGATGAGCCCCTCCCCAGTAATGAGCCAGGTTCCAAAGATTTAACCCCGTCGAAAAACCGGGAAATTATCCAGTACCAGCAGGAAAAATCAGACCCGGAACTTGTCCTCCTTGAAGAAATACCCCCTGATGATAACCTCACCCTTGGAGAAATGCTCGCGGCCCTTCAGAGACGAAATATAGACAATCGGCACTATTTTTGGGTACGTGTTGAGGACAGGCCTTGCCACGCATTGGTGGACTCTGGGTCATGTAGGACATACCTGGACGCCACCATGGCAGAGTTTCTCCGATCACACTTGTCTCCCACCACAGATGGCGTTGCCCTTCCCGGGAATCATCGGCTCCCCGTCGTCGGTGAGTTATACCTTACCTTCGAGATGGAGGGACGCCTAGCCCCTGTAAGGACCCAATTAGCCCCGTTAGGATATGACTGCGTACTAGGAATAGATTTTCTCCGCATATTTGGTATCAAAATTGATTACAGTACCGATACGTGGAAAATTGGCGATGGCCCTGTTCGAACTTTCGACTCCGAAGAGGTCCTAGCGAACCCTATTCCTGCTTATCCCGCTTGTGCGGGCTTAGCGATTGTAACAGCCCCCTCTGCAGAATAACTCGTACGTCTTTTGGACGAATTAATCCCTCCTAAGTCCTCATCCCTCCTTAGCGTAACCCATTTAGCCGAACATTCCATAGATACTCAAGACCACCCTCCTATTCGTCAAAAGCCCCGAACAATCTCCCCCTACCTACTGAAGGTCGCCCAAAATGAGGTAGATCGGATGTACGAGGAGGGAGTTATTGAGAAATCAAACAGTCCATGGCTGAGTAACCCCGTAATAGTAACCAAGCCCAATGGCAAATTCCGATTTTGTATTGATTATCGCGATGTAAATAAAATAACCCGTAAAGACGCTTATCCTCTTCCCAATATGGACCGGATTTTAGACGGATTGAGACGAGCCCGTTATATTTCCAAACTCGATTTGAGTCAGGCCTATTTTCAGATCCCCGTAGAGTCCTCTAGTCGCCCTGTCACCGCCTTTTCAGTCCCTGGACGCGGACTTTTCCAATTTAAAAGAATGCCCTTCGGACTGACGAACGCTCCCGCGAGATTTCAAAGACTGATGGACAGATTGATCGATTCCGCGTGGGAACCCCACGTATTTGCGTACTTGGACGACGTCATAATTGCGACAGAGACAGAGGACGAACATCTAGACTTTTTGAGACGGGTACTGACTGCTTTCCGAGAAGCCGGGATGGAAATCAATCGCGAGAAGAGCGAATTCTTCGGCGCGGAGGTCTCTTATCTCGGATACGTCATCGGACAAGACGGACTTAAAGTAGACCCCGACAAAGTAGCCCCGATCTTGAATTATCCTCCCCCGACGACCATAAAACAAGTTCGACGATTTTTAGGAATGG
Organism: Rhimphoctona megacephalus; assembly: GCA_963989365.1. Lineage (NCBI taxonomy): Eukaryota > Metazoa > Arthropoda > Insecta > Hymenoptera > Ichneumonidae > Rhimphoctona > Rhimphoctona megacephalus. Next base: position 7,478,983 of record OZ022418.1, on the reverse strand, counting down.
TAGGATGGTATGCGCGATTTTTGCCAGACCTTTCCCGCGATAAAGCCCCCTTAACAAAATTGCTAATGAAGGACGTCCCTTGGACTTGGGGTCCTGACGAACAGAAAGCTTTTGAGACCCTTCGCGATGCCCTTACTAAGACCCCCATCCTTATTCGCCCCAATATCGAAAAGCCCTTTACCGTGCAGACGGACGCGAGCGATAGTGCGATCGGCGCTGTCCTGACGCAAGAAATCGATGGGGTGGAGCACCCCATTGTTTTCGCCAGTCGCCTCTTGACGGCCCAGGAACGCAAATACACAGTAACTGAACGAGAGTTTCTCGCTGTGCTCTGGGCAGTCAAGAAACTTAGACCCTATATCGAAGGCACTCACTTCACCGTGATTACCGACCACAGTAGTCTCGCGTGGTTGAGAAATCTGCGTGACCCCGCTGGCCGACTTGCCCGTTGGGCATTGGCCATGCAAGCCCTCGATATGACCATAGTCCACCGAAAAGGAACCCTTAATGTAGTCCCCGATGCGCTTTCCCGAATGTATGAGTCGACTGACATAGCCCTTTGTGCAATAGGCAATGCTGTCGACTCATGGTATTTGGACAAGATGAAAAATATTAGAGAGTCCCCCTGGAAGTACCCCAATTGGAAAATAGTGGAGGATAAGATCTATTACCACCGCCCTCACCCCGTCATTGATTCAGCCCTCACCGATTTAGACGCATGGAAATTAGTCCTCCCATTAGAGTCCCGCTTAAGAGCCATTAGCCAAGCCCACGATAGTCCCCAAGCTGGTCATCTTGGTGTGGACAAAACGTATCACCATGTCACACAAGATTTCTTCTGGCCAGGAATTTTTCAAGACGTTGCGCGATATGTCACTCGCTGTCCGGTGTGTCAACTCCATAAGGAACCGCAAGGGCAACCAAGTGGTCTTATGAGAGAGCGGACGACCTCGGGACCGTGGAGTGTCGTGGCAGCAGACGTCATGGGCCCATTTCCTCCGAGCAAGTCCCAAAATCGGTACGTTGTCGTTTTTCAGGACCTTTTCACGAAATACGTCGAAGCTAAGGCTGTTCGAGCAGCCACAGGGCAAACGATCATGTCCGCGTTCGAAAGCTTGGTTTTGAATCGTTGGGGTTGCCCGAAATACTTGTTAACCGACAACGGAACCGAATTCGTTAATAATTTCGTAACCCAACAATTAGCCCAGTTAGGAATCCACCAAACCACAGTCCCCCCTTATCACGCCCAAGCCAATCCCGTCGAGCGAGTAAATCGCACATTAAAGACAATGATTTGCACTTTCATTCCCCAAGACCAAAGAGATTGGGATAAACACCTCCCAGAGCTATGTTTTGCCATTAATACAGCAGTGCAGTCTTCTACCTTGATGACCCCTTCGTTTTTGAATTTGGGAAGAAATCCCCGCCCGGCAAAAGCCATTAGAGACGAAGACCCCAATCCGCAGCCCCTTAACCCTGGAGACCCTGACCTTTGGACCAATCGAATGAAGCGACTACCCCTCATTCACGATTGGGTTCAGAGAAATTTAGAGAAAGCCGCTAAACGGCAAGCGAGCTATTATAACCGGTCAAGGAAGGACACTCGTTATCAGGTCGGAGACCTGGTGATGAGAAAGCACCGCGTGCTCTCTTCAGGCGTGCAGAATTTCGCCGCCAAGTTAGCGCCGCGTTATAATGGCCCGTATACGATTTTTAAAGTCCTCTCCTCTGTTGTTTACGAGATTGAAGACCCCGAAAGTAGGAAAAATCCCAGAGTCCACATTAAAGACCTGAAACCCTATAAACCCGCCGAAGAGCCCCCACAAGGGAATCAACCGGTGGTCGAAGCTCCTGAAAACGTTCCATCCGAACGCGTAGAACCGGAAGTTGAGAATTCTCCCCCACGTCGTGCTGGTTTAAGACCGCGAAAACCCGCACAGCAATGAAGACCACCTCGAAGATCTAACGTTTGCGTCACAGTCCCCAAGAGTTCATCGAGTCATTAGCGTAGAGAAGGGACATAGTCCCGGAAGTCCCCATTGTGATCACTGTAACGAAGAGATTGATAGCCTAAAAGACTAGCGCAGATTGCGCTTATGAGTCGGTAAAATAAGTGTTGACTATGAGATACGTTAAGCATAAAATCTTTATTCCGTAAAAAACTCATTTGGAGGCGTACATTCCAGAGCTGAAGTCCAAGCGTTGCGAATATGAGTGAATGACGAATGGCTGTGATTTGTATGACGTAAAGTCCGTCTAACCGGTACTTTAGTCAAGCCGGGGGGAGTTGTAACGTTGTACAAAAGTCTATACTCACCTGTTTCGTGGCGGAGACCACCACAGCACTCGTCTTCCTCAAAATTGAGCGAAAAATACTATTAGAGTAAGGAATCCAGAACGTGTTATAATTTATCCTACGCAGCCCTCAAAATTGTATTCATTGTCCTGCGATCCGGGCTAAACTAGCCCTCGAAATTATATCTGCCCGTCGTATAAAAATTTTGTCTCCGTTAAGAACCGTCCAAAGTATTTCCGAGTCTTGCGCGCCCGTCGAGGTCACGAACAACAACTGCAATATATCGAAAAGGAATAAGACAACGCACACAACAAGGAGAAACGAAGAGCCCAACAACAATCGCATTTTCGCCACAACGAGACCCCGAGAATCAACAACCCCTAGTCCCTTCCCCAGGAACACAAGAATCCGTTCACTATCGCCTTCCCTACCCGCTTCAAGAAATTTCCCCCCCTTCTGTAAGTCCCCTCTGTTCCGAACGATCAAATTATAAAGAATAATAAATTCACTCACCAACGGGAAGAGAAATACTCGCTTACCAAGGGAAGGAAAACATCGCAGCCCGGAGCCAAGTCGTGGGGACCTAACCTCAAACTGTCATCCCTATCTCGAGAACGGACAAATAGTCCATGGCTTCCGAGAGAAAAACACAGTCCCACGGCGTCGAGGTTCTCACAAGTCACCATCCCAGGATCGTCGACCCCTGGACAACCCCGACGGGGCGACGAAAAATATCGAACAAGTCCCCGAAGGACAGTCAGCACGCGCGCACAGCCAGACAGCAAACAACAAACATCGAGGAGATTCAAGCCTGCGCGCCAGTTCGAGCCAACGACACGGCGGCGCGATGGATCAGTACGCCGAGACACAGCGCCCTCTTCGCCTACATCGAGTCGAACGCCGAACTCGGAACAGAGTCCCCTCTACCCTCCCCACTCCCCTTACCTACGAACGAGTCCACGTTTGAAACCAACAGGCACGTGATTGGATATCGAGTTCGCGCGCGAGGAGAAATTTCCCCCACCAGCGAGTCACCCGCAAGGAAAGCGCGAGAGGGCGAAACTACAGAAGAATTCTCCGACACGACGCGGCGTGAGTACCGTAGCTCTAGAAACAAGCGAAAATAAAATTCGAAAAACGACGAAAATTGCGAGCCTCCGATCCGGCAGGACTAAAGAGGACCGAGCGAGACTCGTGGACGATTTGTGGAGCGATAAAATAAAGCAAAGAGATTAAAAGTAAGTCGTTTTTCGTTCCTTGCATTCGCGACGCGTGGAAGCTCTCGTCGGCCATAGTAGCCATTATACGCTGTACGACGCGTGGCCCTGCCAGATTTTTGAGTTGTATTTTATTAATTTTTGGAGCCCTTCTGGCTTATAAGTTCGACCCCCTTTTGTTATTGAGTAGTTGCGGAAACTAATAAAGTGCGCGACAAGTGCTGTGGTGTTAATTTTAGGCCGTTATTTAGTGATTAAGCGAAGCGCTTTTCCCCCTCCCTACCGGTGCTATAGACAAGTCCCGTCGTTCGGTCGCGCGTTGGCCGAAACGAACCAAACCTTTTTCTTTACGATATTTGACATTTTCTTTTCTTGCGTCGCCATTACGGCATTTATTAGTGACTTAATTATTATTATTTATTTCTCTTAAATTGTTTTTTTTCGTGAGTGGTGCGCGCAACACGATATTTCTGGCGCCGATTAGTCCTTAGTCCATTTTCGTCGTCACGCCATTGTTTGTCGGCGTATAGTCATGTGCACGACCTCGCGACCAAACAGTACTTTCGTTCGATTTATTATTTTATTTTTTTTCCTCTTTATCTCGTCGTTGTCACACGAGAGATACGTAGCTTTGCGTAAAATTGTAACAGGAATTAAGTCCTTATTTTGTTTTTCTATTTTGTTATTTTCTCTCTCCCCCGTCGAACCAATTGTTCGAAAGTTCACGGGTATTAAAATAAGACGCCTGAGCTATCAGGGACCCTCTGTCCTTGAGATATTATTTTTTTTTGAATAGTTATTCATGCTCCGAGCTAGGCCCAATTAGTTAGAATTATTATTTCCCCTGTTTATGTTTGCGACCCCCTTAGACCTAAGTTCCATAATTTGTAAAAGACAAAAAAAAGGAGAATAAGAGTATTTCTTTTGTTAATTTTATTTAATATAAAAAATTAACTGGCGCCCAATTAATTAAATTATTGTTTTTGTTGCCTGTGCCATTAATAAATTATTTTTGTTATCTTGATTCTCCCAGCATAAAATTTGTGTTTCGTTCCTTTATTGAAGTTTATTTTTCCCCATTTATTCTCTTTCCTATTTTCTCCTATTTTCTTTATTATTCTTTTTTTTTCTCTCCCTTTCTTGGCGATTTTGTGGCGAAATACGTCACAAATTTTTGGCGCCCAACGTGGGGCCACGGCCTCTGAACAACCACGACTAAATTTATTTAAAAATTTGCCGTGGTTGCCGTGGAACCTTCCCCGAGCTTCCCGCCTCAACCCAAGCTAGCCCTCCCCCTCCCTCATGGCCCATTCGACCCATAGCACCCTGTCCCTCAGACAATCCCAGTCTGTAGTACCCCTTGAATCCCCAGTTCCGTAAGGACTGTACGAGTTGACCCGTCGGAGACAGAATCAACTCTGGTGGGGGGGATTGTAACGTGGTGGCACCACGTTACGGGAGCGATTCGAATTAAGTGTGGCAGGCGGCCTGGATAGCTCAGTTGGAAGAGCACTTGACCGGCAATCGAGAGGTCCCGGGTTCGAACCCCGGTTCAGTCCCTGCCGCATTTTTTTCAGATCGTTCCTCCTATCCCGTTTTTCCCCGTCATAAACTGGGCTGATTGGGAGTATTACCCTGTTGGTTACAGGATTACGCCTGGTATTAAAAAATTTGTGACGTATTTCGCCACAAAATCGCCAAGAAAGGGAGAGAGGAAAAAAAAAGAATAATAAAGAAAATAGGAGAAAATAGGAAAGAGAATAAATGGGGAAAAATAAACTTCAATAAAGGAACGAAACACAAATTTTATGCTGGGAGAATCAAGATAACAAAAATAATTTATTAATGGCACAGGCAAACAAAACAATAATTTAATTCATTGGGCGCCAGTTAATTTTTTATATTAAAAAAAATTAACAAAAGAAATACTCTTATTCTCCTTTTTTTTTTATCACAATTTATGGAACTTAAATCTAAGGGGTCGCAACGATAAAAAAAGGGATTGATAATTCTAACTAATTGGGCCTAGCTCGGAGCATGAATAAATAGCTCAAAAAAAAAATAATAATATCTCAAGGACAGAAGGAATATTGAGTAGTTGCGGAAAAGTTTATGACGGGGAAAAACGGGATAGGAGGAACGATCCGAAAAAAATGCGGCAGGGACTGAACCGGGGTTCGAACCCGGGACCTCTCGATTGCCGGTCGAGTGCTCTCCCAACTGAGCTATCCAGGCCGCCTGCCACACTTAATTCGAATCGCTCCCGTAACGTGGTGTGCCACCACGTTACAATCCCCCCCACCAGAGTTGATTCCGTCTCCGACGGGTCAACTCGTACTCTCCTTACGGAACTGGGGATTCAAGGGGTACTACAGACTGGGATTGTCTGAGGGACAGGGTGCTATGGGTCGAATGGGCCATGAGGGAGGGACAGGGCTAGCTTGGGTTGGGGCGGGAAGCTCGGGGAAGGTTCCACGGCAACCACGGCAAATTTTTAAATAAATTTAGTCGTGGTTGTTCAGAGGCCGTGGCCCTCTGTTGGGCGCCAGTTTATTTTTTATATTAAAAAAAATTAACAAAAGAAATACTCTTATTCTCCTTTTTTTTTGTCTTTTACAAATTATGGAACTTAGGTATAAGGGGGTCGCAAACATGAACAGGGGAAATAATAATTCTAACTAATTGGGCCTAGCTCGGAGCATGAATAACTATGAAAAAAAAAATAATATCTCAAGGACAGAGGGTCCCTGATATCTCAGACGTCTTATTTTTATACCCGTGAACTGTCGAACAGTTGGTTCGACGGGGGAGAGCAAAAATGGCAAAATAGAAAAATAAAATAAGGACTTAATTACTCTTACAATTTTACGCAAAGCTACGTATCTCTCGTGTGACAACGACGAGATAAAGAGAAAAATAAAATAAAATAATAAATCGAACGAACGTACGGTTTGGTCGCGAGGTCGTGCACGTGACTATACGACGACAAACAATGGCGTGACGACGAAAATGGACTAAGGCCTAATCGGCGCCAGCAATATTGGTGTGCGAACCAAACACAAAAAAAATTTAAAGAGAAATAAATGATAATAATTAATTCACTGCTAAATGTCGTAATGGCAACGCAAGAGAGGAAAAAGAAAATGTCACTCGAAAAGATCGTACAAAAAAAAATGGTTGATTCGTTTCGGCCAACGCGCGACCGAACGACGGGACTTGCCTATAGCACCGGAAGGGAGGGGGAAAAGCGCTTCACTTAATCACTAAATAACGGCCTTAAATTAACACCACAGCACTCGTCGCGCACTTAATTAGTTTCCGCAATCAATTATTAACAAAAGGGGATCGAGCTTATAAGCCAGAAGGGCTCCAAAAATTAATATAATACAACTCAAAAATCTGTCAGGGTCACGCGTCGAACAGCGTGTAATGGCTACTATGGCCGACGAGAGCTTCCACGCGTCGCGAATGCAAGGAACGAAAAACGACTTACTTTTAATCTCGTTGATGGAATTTCACACGTTAAAAGATCGTCCAAGCCTCCACAACGGTCTTCAATCTTACCGGGTTGGATTTTTTTCGATATTTTCCTCGATTCTTTGATTTTTATTCTTTGAGTTTTTCGAAGGCTACGGTACTCACGCCGCGTCGTGATGGAGAAGTCTTCTCTAGATTCGCCCTCTCGCGCTTTCCTTGCGGGTGACTCGCTGGTGGGGGAAATTTCTCCTCGCGCGCGAACTCGATATCCAATCACGTGCCTGTTGGTTTCAAACGTGGACTCGTTCGTCGGTAAGGGGAGTGGGGAGGGTAGAGGGGACTCTGTTCCGAGTTTGGCGTCCGACTCGATGTGGGCGAAGAGGGCGCTGTTTCTCGGCGTACTGATCCAGCGCGCCGCCGTGTCGTTGGCTCGAACTGGCGCGCAGACTTGAATCTCCTCGATGTTTATTGTTTGCTGTCTGGGCTGTGCGCGCGTGTTGGCTGGCCTTCGGGGACTTTTTCGAGATTTTTCGTCGCCCCGACGGGGTTGTCCAGGGGTCGACGATCCTGGGATGGTGACCGGTAAGAACCTCGACGCCGTGGGACTGTGTTTTTCTCTCGGAAGCCATGGACTATTTGTCCGTTCTCGAGATAGCGATGACAGTTTGAGGTTAGGTCCCCACGACTTGGCTCCGGGACTGCGATGTTTTCCTTCCCTTGGTAAGCGAGTATTTCTCTTCCCGTTGGTGAGTGAATTTATTATTCTTTATAATTTGATCGTTCGGAACAGAGGGGACTTACAGAAGGGGGGGGAAATTTCTTGAAGCGGGTAGGGAAGGCGATAGTGAACGGATTCTTGTGTTCCTGGGGAAGGGACTAGGGTTTGTTGATTCTTGGGGTCTCGTTGTGGCGAAAACGCGATTGTTGTTGGGCTCTTCGTTTCTCCTTGTTGTGTGCGTTGTCTTATTCCTTTTCGATATATTGCAGTTGTTGTTCGTGACCTCGACGGGCGCGCAAGACTCGGAAATACTTTGGACGGTTCTTAACGGAGACAAAATTTTTATACGACGGGCAGATACAATTTCGAGGGCTATTTTAGCCCGGATCGCAGGACAATGAATACAATTTTGAGGGCTGCGTAGGATAAATTATAACACGTTCTGGATTCCTTACTCTAATAGTATTTTTCGCTCAATTTTGAGGAAGACGAGTGCTGTGGTGGTCTCCGCCACGAAGCAGGTGAGTATAGATTTATGTACAACGTTACAACTCCCCCCGGCTTGACTAAAGTACCGGTTGGACGGACTTTACGTCATACAAATCACAGCCATTCGTCATTCACTCATATTCGCAACGCTTGGACTTCAGCTCTGGAATGTACGCCTCCAAATGAATTTTTAACTGAACAAAGACTCTATGCTTAACGTATCCCGTCGTCAACATTTATTTTACCGACTCATAAGCGCAATCTGCGCTAGTCTCTTAGGCTATCAGTCTCTTCGTTACAGTGATCACAATGGGGACTTCCGGGACTATGTCCCTTCTCTACGCTAATGACTCGATGAACTCTTGGGGACTGTGACGCAAACGTTAGATCTTCGAGGTGGTCTTCATTGCTGGGCGGGTTTTCGCGGTCTTAAACCAGCACGACGTGGGAGAGAATTCTCAACTTCCGGTTCTACGCGTTCGAATGGAACATTTTCAGGAACTTCGACCACCGGTTGATTCCCTTGTGGGGGCTCTTCGGCGGGTTTGTTGGGTTTCAAATCTTTAATGTGGACTCTGGGATTTTTCCTACTTTCGGGGTCTTCAATCTCGTAAACAACAGGGCAGAGGACTTTAAAAATCCTATACGGGCCATTATAACGCGGCGCTAACTTGGCGGCGAAATTCTGCACGCCTGAAGAGAGCACGCGGTGCTTTCTCATCACCAGGTCTCCGACCTGATAACGAGTGTCCTTCCTTGATCGGTTATAATAGCTCGCTTGCCGTTTAGCGGCTTTCTCTAAATTTCTCTGAACCCAATCGTGAATGAGGGGTAGTCGCTTCATTCGATTGGTCCAAAGGTCAGGGTCTCAGGGGTTAAGGGGCTGCGGATTGGGGTCTTCGTCTCTAATGGCTTTCGCCGGGCGGGGATTTCTTCCCAAATTCAAAAACGAAGGGGTCATCAAGGTAGAAGACTGTACGGCGGTATTAATGGCAAAACATAGCTCTGGGAGGTGTTTATCCCAATCTCTTTGGTCTTGGGGGATGAAAGTGCAAATCATTGTCTTTAATGTGCGATTTACTCGCTCGACGGGATTGGTTTGGGCGTGATAAGGGGGGACTGTGGTTTGGTGGATTCCTAACTGGGCTAATTGTTGGGTTACGAAATTATTAACGAATTCGGTTCCGTTGTCGGTTAACAAGTATTTCGGGCAACCCCAACGATTCAAAACCAAGCTTTCGAACGCGGACATGATCGTTTGCCCTGTGGCTGCTCGAACAGCCTTAGCTTCGACGTATTTCGTGAAAAGGTCCTGAAAAACGACAACGTACCGATTTTGGGACTTGCTCGGAGGAAATGGGCCCATGACGTCTGCTGCCACAACACTCCACGGTCCCGAGGTCGTCCGCTCTCTCATAAGACCACTTGGTTGCCCTTGCGGTACCTTATGGAGTTGACACACCGGACAGCGAGTGACATATCGTGCAACGACTTGAAAAATTCCTGGCCAGAAGAAATCTTGTGTGACACGGTGATACGTTTTGTCCACACCAAGATGACCAGCTTGGGGACTATCGTGGGCTTGGCTAATGGCTCTTAAGCGGGACTCTAATGGGAGGACTAATTTCCATGCGTCTAAATCGGTAAGGGCTGAATCAATGACTGGGTGAGGGCGGTGGTAATTGATCTTATCCTCCACTATTTTCCAATTGGGGTACTTCCAGGGGGACTCTCTAATATTTTTCATCTTGTCCAAATACCATGAGTCGACAGCATTGCCTATTGCACAAAGGGCTATGTCAGTCGACTCATACATTCGGGAAAGCGCATCGGGGACTACATTAAGGGTTCCTTTTCGGTGGACTATGGTCATATCGAGTGCTTGCATGGCCAATGCCCAACGGGCAAGTCGGCCAGCGGGGTCACGCAGATTTCTCAACCACGCGAGACTACTGTGGTCGGTAATCACGGTGAAGTGAGTGCCTTCGATATAGGGTCTAAGTTTCTTGACTGCCCAGAGCACAGCGAGACACTCTCGCTCAGTTACTGTGTATTTGCGTTCCTGGGCCGTCAAGAGGCGACTGGCGAAAACAATGGGGTGCTCCACCCCATCGATTTCTTGCGTCAGGACAGCGCCGATCGCACTATCGCTCGCGTCCGTCTGCACGGTAAAGGGCTTTTCAAAATTGGGGCGAATAAGGATGGGGGTCTTAGTAAGGGCATCGCGAAGGGTCTCAAAAGCTTTCCGTTCGTCAGGACCCCAAGTCCAAGGGACGTCCTTCATTAGCAATTTTGTTAAGGGGGCTTTATCGCGGGAAAGGTCCGGCAAAAATCGCGCATACCATCCTACCCTTCCTAGAAATCGTCGAACTTGTTTTATGGTCGTCGGGGGAGGGTAATTCAAGATCGGGGCTACTTTGTCGGGGTCTACTTTAAGTCCGTCTTGTCCGATGACGTATCCGAGATAAGAGACCTCCGCGCAGAAGAATTCGCTCTTCTCGCGATTGATTTCCATCCCGGCTTCTCGGAAAGCAGTCAGTACCCGTCTCAAAAAGTCTAGATGTTCGTCCTCTGTCTCTGTCGCAATTATGACGTCGTCCAAGTACGCAAATACGTGGGGTTCCCACGCGGAATCGATCAATCTGTCCATTAGTCTTTGAAATATCGCGGGAGCGTTCGTCAGTCCGAAAGGCATTCTTTTAAAGGGTGGGGGTAAAATCTTCGAATGACGAAATTTCGAACAGCTAAAATAGCGAATTTTAACATACAATTATATATATATATATATATATATATATATATATATCGATAACTGTATGTTAAAATTCGCTATCCCAGCCGTTCGAAACCTCGTCATTCGAAAATTTCACCCCCACCCCTTTTAAATTGGAAAAGTCCGCGTCCAGGGACTGAAAAGGCGGTGACAGGGCGACTAGAGGACTCAACGGGGATCTGAAAATAGGCCTGACTCAAATCGAGTTTGGAAATATAACGGGCTCGTCTCAATCCGTCTAAAATTCGGTCCATATTGGGAAGGGGGTAAGCGTCTTTACGGGTTATTTTATTTACATCGCGATAATCAATACAAAATCGGAATTTGCCATTGGGCTTGGTTACTATTACGGGGTTACTAAGCCAAGGACTGTTTGATTTCTCAATAACTCCCTCCTCGTACATCCGATCTACCTCATTTTGAGCGACCTTCAGTACGTAGGGGGAGATTGTTCGGGGCTTTTGACGAATAGGAGGGTGGTCTTGAGTATCTATGGAATGTTCTGCTAAATGGGTTACTCTAAGAAGGGATGAGGACTTAGGAGGGATTAATTCGTCCAAAAGACGTACGAGTTGTTCTGCAGAGGGGGCTGTTACAATCGCTAAACCCGCACAAGCGGGATAAGCAGGAATAGAGTTCGCTAGGACCTCTTTGGAATCGAAAGTTCGAACAGGGCCATCGCCAATTTTCCACGTATCGGTACCGTAATCAATTTTGATACCAAATATGCGGAGAAAATCTATTCCTAGAACGCAGTCATATCCTAACGGGGCTAATTGGGTCCTTACAGGGGCTAGGCGTCCCTCCATCTCGAAGGTAAGGTATAACTCACCAACGACGGGGAGCCGATGATTCCCGGGAAGGGCAACGCCATCTGTGGTGGGAGATAAATGTGATCGGAGAAGCTCTGCCATGTTGGCGTCCAGGTATGTCCTGCATGACCCAGAGTCCACCAATGCGTGGCAAGGCCTGTCCTCAACACGTACCCAAAAATAGTGCCGATTGTCTATATTTCGTCTCTGAAGGGCGGCGAGCATTTCTCCAAGGGTGAGGTTATCATCAGGGGGTATTTCTTCAAGGAGGACAAGTTCCGCGTCTGATTTTTCCTGCTGGTACTGGATAATTTCCCGGTTTTTCGACGGGGTTAAATCTTTGGAACCTGGCTCATTACTGGGGAGGGGCTCATCCGAATCTTTTATCAAAATCAACTCTAAGGTCTTAAAGTGTGGAGAATCCAACTTAATGACGTTCCCAATGTTATCTTTTTTTCGACGGTTAGGGAGTTTCTGCTCTAAAGGGGGTTTAGTCGCCGAGTTTAACTTCAAAGGGACTGCGAGGGACTTCAGGGAGGGTGTACTGCTTGACGGGGGAACCATTACCGATTCTTCATAACTGTAAGGGAGATTAAAGGGCTCCGCGAGTTCTTTCACGATTGTTGGGGGCTCTAAGGGGGTTTTGACAGACGGGGGTAGGGGAACAGGGTCTTCATGGGACTTTTCCTGGGCTTCGGGGGACTTGGGCGGTCTTTGAAACGTTCTGCGGGGGGGCAGGGGTTTTATTGTCCCCCCGGCTGGCCGTTTCCCGCACGTCTATTCGCGCACCGATGACACTGGTTCACAGTTGTTCCGGGATAGCCACAATCGCGGCAAAAGTAGCCTAAAGGCTTCAGACATTCCCGATAAATGTGACCAGGCTGACGACAATTATAACAATGGTACGTGGGCTGATTGGGAGTATTACCCTGTTGAGGGTTGGTCTTCGGGGCAACTTGGAACAGAGGGAGGACGTTCGATGGGGGGGATGACCAATTGGGTTTCCCCGAGCTCGCCACCGCGGCATAACTGTTTTCCTGGGGCTTAGGAGGTTGGGAGTGCTGACTTTGAGGGGGAGAACTCGGTGGGGAAGGATTTTGGGGCTTGATTGCTCTTTTCGAGGCTGTCGTGGCTTGGGTAGCCGCCACTTTCACTAAAGAACTCTTTTCCGTTGCCTTAAAGGCGCTGGAAGGGAAGGATGATTGTTGAGGAGTGGGAGGGGGACGATACTGCTTGGCTCGCTCGACGAGTTCCTCTCGTCGACGACAAATGCGTTTGAGATCGATGTAACTCTGCACTTCGTCTCTTCTCACGTGCGCGGCCAGCGTAGGATGGAGATTGCGACAGCAAATGTCCAATTGGGTCTCGAGGGAAAGGGGGGGGTTAAACTGATCGAAAAGGGCTCTCAATTTTACTAAGAATTCCGCGACTGGCTCGCCAGGCCCCTGAGTACGAAGTTCCACCTCGTGCCTCAAGCGGTCCTGGAGATCTCCGTGTCCGAACTGTTCCCGGAAGTGAAATACGAATCCCTCATAATCACTCCAGTTTTTTTCGTTCGACCCGGTGCCAGAGGCGCGCATCTCCTGTGAAGGCTTCCGGTAAAGCACGCAACAGCTCGTCCTCGGACAAGTCTTGTCCTACTCCGTACTCGTGCAATTCGTGGAGAAATTCCTCCGCGTCCTCGTCACGTTTTCCGGCGAATTTAGGACCGTACTTTTTCCAGTGGTTTCCCGCACCACTGTCTCGAACGGAACGAGTGGTGGTAAATTCCATTGGAGTTTGGCTATACCCTATCGTAGGGGGCGGGGGATAAGGACTACATCTAGGGGTCTGGGGGAGGAGAGGAGGTAGACGAGTGCTATTATGCTGCGGTCTCGTCATAGGGACTGTATAGGTTCTCGTCAGGTTGGCTTGCTCGTGGGGACTAGATTCTCGAACTTCGGGGAGGAGGGGGTAGGAACGATGCGATAAGGGAAGAGTGGTGAGGGGCCTTCGAACCACCTCAGGTGAAGGGGGAAGAGCAAACGTTACGGTAGGCCCTTGAGTTCGTCCCGGTGCAGGGACTAAGGGCTCATGCAAATTTTCGGGGTGGTCCTCTAAACTAAAATCATTTTCGAACTCAATTGGGTCTTGATAAGGCCCTCTCGACTGCCCTGTATTAAGAGCGGGCCTTATTGGGGATGATCGCCGAATATTAGGCTGTAAAGCGACTGGTTGTTCGGAAGGAACAGCAGCTGTGGGGCTAGGACGGATAACTTCCCAAACTTCGGGAGTCTCCATGGCGTGAATGAGCGTGTACGGGAATCCAGCTCGCTCATCCAAGTCCTCGTCCCATGCCACCGGAACTTGAGGGAATCGGCGTCGGATCTCAAATCGCAAAAGTCGGTCCTTTATATCCTCTACCGTCCCGCCCAAGGTTATTCCCGAACGATCGCAGCGATTAATCAATTGCCTAAGGTCAGCTATACTGGCAATTTGAGCACGGATTTCCACTATTTTCGCCCTCGTGTCAACTGTCTCAGCAGAGCGAGATGTGTGCGAATGGGTCGCGCCAGTTATGGTCGCGGTTGTCATAATGGGGGCTGTACAGGAGGGGGTAGTTACCGTAATGATCGAAGTGGGAATATTAAGTTGACCTTCCATCACGAACAGCGATTAATATTACCGAAACGACTTTATTTTACCGTAAAAACTCAAAGGGAATGACTCGACTGTTAATAACACGACGTTTGTACCGTACTCTGCAAAAAGTGGCTTTAAATAATTTAATGGTAGGGGTAAAATCAAAATTTCCAGGAAAAGAGCCGTAAGAATTCTCAATGTTATGTCGAGGGTATTCCTGGGCAATCGAAAATCCACCTAAAATACGGAAATTGCAAAAATACTGGGGCAGTATAAATTATCGGGGTTGAAAGGGGTGAAAAACACTAATTAATGGGGGGAGGGGGTGATCACTGCAAGTGAGCGGCGAAATTTCGCAACGCTCTACCAAAAACACAAAAATTTCTATAAAAATACAGATTTGCAAAATATGAGTCGATAAAATACTGCAAACAACAATTATTTGTTATAAATAATATTGCGCAACTAATCTCGCGCCGGAGTACTGTGGTGAGCTAATAATAGGGGGGGGGGGGGTCACGGATGAGCACTATTAGTTGTGGGGGGGAACACTTTCGGATAACGCGATTTCCGTGAAAAATCCTCAGAATGCCGAAAAAGATCGAAAATATCGATTAAAGAAACTTTAATTCCTAATTGCCAATTTATTCTGTAGAATTTTCAAAAGTGTACTGAAAGAGGGTTTTTATCAGGCCCCACGTTGGGCGCCAGTTTATGACGGGGAAAAACGGGATAGGAGGAACGATCCGAAAAAAATGCGGCAGGGACTGAACCGGGGTTCGAAGCCGGGACCTCTCGATTGCCGGTCGAGTGCTCTCCCAACTGAGCTATCCAGGGCGCCTGCCACACTTAATTCGAATCGCTCCCGTAACGTGGTGTGCCACCACGTTACAATCCCCCCCACCAGAGTTGATTCCGTCTCCGACGGGTCAACTCGTACTCTCCTTACGGAACTGGGGATTCAAGGGGTACTACAGACTGGGATTGTCTGAGGGACAGGGTGCTTAAAATGAGAGTACGAGTTGACCCGTCGGAGACGGAATCAACTCTGGTGGGGGGGATTGTAACGTGGTGGCACCACGTTACGGGAGCGATTCGAATTAAGTGTGGCAGGCGGCCTGGATAGCTCAGTTGGAAGAGCACTCGACCGGCAATCGAGAGGTCCCGGGTTCGAACCCCGGTTCAGTCCCTGCCGCATTTTTTTCGGATCGTTCCTCCTATCCCGTTTTTCCCCGTCATAAACTTTGGTAATTTTATGACGGGGAATAATTAATTTTTCAACCAAAATATGGACTAATGCCGATTAGGCATTAGTCCATTTTCGTCGTCACGCCATTGTTTGTCGGCGTGCAGTCACGTGCACGACCTCGCGACCAAACAGTACGTTCGATTTATTATTTTATTTTTTTTCCTCTTTATCTCGTCGTTGTCACACGATAGATACGTAGCTTTGCGTAAAATTGTAACAGGAATTAAGTCCTTATTTTGTTTTTCTATTTTATTATTTTCTCTCTCCCCCGTCGAACCAATTGTTCGAAAGTTCACGGGTATTAAAATAAGACGCCTGAGCTATCAGGGACCCTCTGTCCTTGAGATATTATTTTTTTTTGAATAGTTATTCATGCTCCGAGCTAGGACCAATTAGTTAGAATTATTATTTCCCCTGTTTATGTTTGCGACCCCCTTAGACCTAAGTTCCATAATTTGTAAAAGACAAAAAAAAAGGAGAATAAGAGTATTTCTTTTGTTAATTTTATTTAATATAAAAAATTAACTGGCGCCCAATTAATTAAATTATTGTTTTTGTTACCTGTGCCATTAATAAATTATTTTTGTTATCTTGATTCTCCCAGCATAAAATTTGTGTTTCGTACCTTTATTGAAGTTTATTTTTCCCCATTTATTCTCTTTCCTATTTTCTCCTATTTTCTTTATTATTCTTTTTTTTCTCTCCCTTTCTTGGCGATATTGTGGCGAAATACGTCATAAATTTTTCAAACCCTGTTACTTACCCCGTAATTTTATGACGGGGTAATTTTTTGGTTGGGCCCCACCAGAGTTGTCCCAAAATCCTTCCCCACCGAGTTCCCCCCCTCAAAGTCAGCACTCCCAACCTCCTAAGCCCCAAGAACACAGTTATGCCGCGGTGGCGAGCTCGGCGAAACCCAATTGGACATCCCCCCCATCGAACGTCGCCCCTCCGTCCCAAGTTGCTCCGAAGACCAACCCTCAACAGGGTAATACTCCCAATCAGCCCACGTACCATTGTTATAATTGTCGTCAGCCTGGTCACATTTATCGGGAATGTCTGAAGCCTTTAGGCTACTTTTGCCGCGTTTGTGGCAATCCCGGAACAACTGTGAACCAGTGTCATCGGTGCGCGAATAGACGTGCGGGAAACGGCCAGCCGGGGGGACAATAAAACCCCTGCCCCCCCGCAGGACGTTTCAAAGACCGCCCAAGTCCCCGAAGTTCAGGAAAGGTCCCATGAAGACCCTGTTCCCCTACCCCAGTCTGTCAAAACCCCCTTAGAGCCCCCAACGATCGTGAAAGAACTCGCGGAGTCCTTTAATCTCCCTTACAGTTATGAAGAATCGGTAATGGTTCCCCCGTCAAGCAGTACACCCTCCCTGGAGTCCCTCGAAGTCCCTTTGAAGTTAAAATCGGCGACTAAATCCCCTTTAGAACAGAACCCCCCGAACCGTTTAAAAAAGGATAACATTGGAAACGTCATTAAGTTGGATTCTCCACACTTTAAGACATTAGAGTTGATTTTGATAAAAGATTCGGATGAGCCCCTCCCCAGTAATGAGCCAGAACCCGGTTGTTCAAAAGAATTAACCCCGTCGAAAAACCGGGAAATTATCCAGTACCAGCAGGAAAAATCAGACCCGGAACTTGTCCTCCTTGAAGAAATACCCCCTGATGATAACCTCACCCTCGGAGAAATGCTCGCGGCCCTTCAGAGACGAAATATAGACAATCGGCACTATTTTTGGGTACGTGTTGAGGACAGGCCTTGCCACGCATTGGTGGACTCTGGGTCATGTTGGACATACCTGGACGCCACCATGGCAGAGTTTCTCCGATCACACTTGTCTCCCACCACAGATGGCGTTGCCCTTCCCGGGAATCATCGGCTCCCCGTCGTTGGTGAGTTATACCTTACCTTCGAGATGGAGGGACTCCTAGCCCCTGTAAGGACCCAATTAGCCCCGTTAGGATATGACTGCGTACTAGGAATAGATTTTCTCCGCATATTTGGTATCAAAATTGATTACGGTACCGATACGTGGAAAATTGGCGATGGTCCTGTTCGAACTTTCGACTCCGAAGAGGTCCTAGCGAACCCTATTCCTGCTTATCCCGCTTGTGCGGGTTTAGCGATTGTAACAGCCCCCTCTGCAGAACAACTCGTACGTCTTTTGGACGAATTAATCCCTCCTAAGTCCTCATCCCTCCTTAGCGTAACCCATTTAGCCGAACATTCCATAGATACTCAAGACCACCCTCCTATTCGTCAAAAGCCTCGAACAATCTCCCCCTACCTACTGAAGGTCGCTCAAAATGAGGTAGATCGGTTGTACGAGGAGGGAGTTATTGAGAAATCAAACAGTCCCTGGCTTAGTAACCCCGTAATAGTAACCAAGCCCAATGGCAAATTCCGATTTTGTATTGATTATCGCGATGTAAATAAAATAACCCGTAAAGACGCTTATCCCCTTCCCAATATGGACCGAATTTTAGACGGATTGAAACGAGCCCGTTATATTTCCAAACTCGATTTGAGTCAGGCCTATTTTCAGATCCCCGTTGAGTCCTTTAGTCGCCCTGTCACCGCCTTTTCAGTCCCCGGACGCGGACTTTTCCAATTTAAAAGAATGCCTTTCGGACTGACGAACGCTCCCGCGACATTTCAAAGACTAATGGACAGATTGATCGATTCCGCGTGGGAACCCCACGTATTTGCGTACTTGGACGACGTCATAATTGCGACAGAGACAGAGGACGAACATCTAGACTTTTTGAGACGGGTACTGACTGCTTTCCGAGAAGCCGGGATGGAAATCAATCGCGAGAAGAGCGAATTCTTCTGCGCGGAGGTCTCTTATATCGGATACGTCATCGGACAAGACGGACTTAAAGTAGACCCCGACAAAGTAGCCCCGATCCTGAATTATCCTCCCCCGACGACCATAAAACAAGTTCGACGATTTCTAGGAATGGTAGGATGGTATGCGCGATTTTTGCCAGACCTTTCCCGCGATAAAGCCCCCTTAACAAAATTGCTAATGAAGGGCGTCCCTTGGACTTGGGGTCCTGACGAACAGAAAGCTTTTGAGACCCTTCGCGATGCCCTTACTAAGACCCCCATCCTTATTCGCCCCAATTTTGAAAAGCCCTTTACCGTGCAGACGGACGCGAGCGATAGTGCGATCGGCGCTGTCCTGACGCAAGAAATCGATGGGGTGGAGCACCCCATTGTTTTCGCCAGTCGCCTCTTGACGGCCCAGGAACGCAAATACACAGTAACTGAGCGAGAGTGTCTCGCTGTGCTCTGGGCAGTCAAGAAACTTAGACCCTATATCGAAGGCACTCACTTCACCGTGATTACCGACCACAGTAGTCTCACGTCGTTGAGAAATCTGCGTGACCCCGCTGGCCGACTTGCCCGTTGGGCATTGGCCATGCAAGCCCTCGATATGACCATAGTCCACCGAAAAGGAACCCTTAATGTAGTCCCCGATGCGCTTTCCCGAATGTATGAGTCGACTGACATAGCCCTTTGCGCAATAGGCAATGCTGTCGACTCATGGTATTTGGACAAGATGAAAAATATTAGAGAGTCCCCCTGGAAGTACCCCAATTGGAAAATAGTGGAGGATAAGATCTATTACCACCGCCCTCACCCCGTCATTGATTCAGCCCTTACCGATTTAGACGCATGGAAATTAGTCCTCCCATTAGAGTCCCGCTTAAGAGCCATTAGCCAAGCCCACGATAGTCCCCAAGCTGGTCATCTTGGTGTGGACAAAACGTATCACCGTGTCACACAAGATTTCTTCTGGCCAGGAATTTTTCAAGACGTTGCGCGATATGTCACTCGCTGTCCGGTGTGTCAACTCCATAAGGTACCGCAAGGGCAGCCAAGTGGTCTTATGAGAGAGCGGACGACCTTGGGACCGTGGAGTGTCGTGGCAGCAGACGTCATGGGCCCATTTCCTCCGAGCAAGTCCCAAAATCGGTACGTTGTCGTTTTTCAGGACCTTTTCACGAAATACGTCGAAGCTAAAGCTGTTCGAGCAGCCACAGGGCAAACGATCATGTCCGCGTTCGAAAGCTTGGTTTTGAATCGTTGGGGTTGCCCGAAATACTTGTTAACCGATAACGGAACCGAATTCGTTAATAATTTCGTAACCCAACAATTAGCCCAGTTAGGAATCCACCAAACCACAGTCCCCCCTTATCACGCCCAAGCCAATCCCGTCGAGCGAGTAAATCGCACATTAAAGACAATGATTTGCACTTTCATTCCCCAAGACCAAAGAGATTGGGATAAACACCTCCCCGAGCTATGTTTTGCCATTAATACAGCAGTGCAGTCTTCTACCTTGATGTCCCCTTCGTTTTTGAATTTGGGAAGAAATCCCCGCCCGGCAAAAGCCATTAGAGACGAAGACCCCAATCCGCAGCCCCTTAACCCCGGAGACCCTGACCTTTGGACCAATCGAATGAAGCGATTACCCCTCATTCACGATTGGGTTCAGAGCAATTTAGAGAAAGCCGCTAAACGGCAAGCGAGCTATTATAACCGATCAAGGAAGGACACTCGTTATCAGGTCGGAGACCTGGTGATGAGAAAGCACCGCGTGCTCTCCTCAGGCGTGCAGAATTTCGCCGCCAAGTTAGCGCCGCGTTATAATGGCCCGTATACGATTTTTAAAGTCCTCTCGCCTGCTGTTTACGAGATTGAAGACCCCGAAAGTAGGAAAAATCCCAGAGTCCACATTAAAGATCTGAAACCCTACAAACCCGCCGAAGAGCCCCCACAAGGTAATCAACCGGTGGTCGAAGTTCCTGAAAATGTTCCATCCGAACGCGTAGAACCGGAAGTTGAGAATTCTCTCCCACGTCGTGCTGGTTTAAGACCGCGAAAACCCGCACAGCAATGAAGACCACCTCGAAGATCTAACGTTTGCGTCACAGTCCCCAAGAGTTCATCGAGTCATTAGCGTAGAGAAGGGACATAGTCCCGGAAGTCCCCATTGTGATCACTGTAACGAAGAGACTGATAGCCTAAAAGACTAGCGCAGATTGCGCTTATGAGTCGGTAAAATAAGTGTTGACCATGAGATACGTTAAGCATAAAATCTTTATTCCGTAAAAAACTCATTTGGAGGCGTACATTCCAGAGCTGAAGTCCAAGCGTTGCGAATATGAGTGAATGACGAATGGCTGTTATTTGTATGACGTAAAGTCCGTCCAACCGGTACTTTAGTCAAGCCGGGGGGAGTTGTAACGTTGTACAAAAGTCTATACTCACCTGCTTCGTGGCGGAGACCACCACAGCACTCGTCTTCCTCAAAATTGAGCGAAAAATACTATTAGAGTAAGGAATCCAGAACGTGTTATAATTTATCCTACGCAGCCCTCAAAATTGTATTCATTGTCCTGCGATCCGGGCTAAAATAGCCCTCGAAATTGTATCTGCCCGTCGTATAAAAATTTTGTCTCCGTTAAGAACCGTCCAAAGTATTTCCGAGTCTTGCGCGCCCGTCGAGGTCACGAACAACAACTGCAATATATCGAAAAGGAATAAGACAACGCACACAACAAGGAGAAACGAAGAGCCCAACAACAATCGCGTTTTCGCCACAACGAGACCCCCAAGAATCAACAACCCCTAGTCCCTTCCCCAGGAACACAAGAATCCGTTCACTATCGCCTTCCCTACCCGCTTCAAGAAATTTCCCCCCCTTCTGTAAGTCCCCTCTGTTCCGAACGATCAAATTATAAAGAATAATAAATTCACTCACCAACGGGAAGAGAAATACTCGCTTACCAAGGGAAGAAAAACATCGCAGTCATGGAGCCAAGTCGTGGGGACCTAACCTCAAACTGTCATCGCTATCTCGAGAACGGACAAATAGTCCATGGCTTCCGAGAGAAAAAACACAGTCCCACGGCGTCGAGGTTCTCACCGGTCACCATCCCAGGATCGTCGACCCCTGGACAACCCCGACGGGGCGACGAAAAATATC
Source organism: Rhimphoctona megacephalus (assembly GCA_963989365.1). Lineage (NCBI taxonomy): Eukaryota > Metazoa > Arthropoda > Insecta > Hymenoptera > Ichneumonidae > Rhimphoctona > Rhimphoctona megacephalus. Next base: position 7,457,317 of record OZ022418.1, on the reverse strand, counting down.
GAACAAGTCCCCGAAGGACAGTCAGCACGCGCGCACAGCCAGACAGCAAACAACAAACATCGAGGAGATTCAAGCCTGCGCGCCAGTTCGAGCCAACGACACGGCGGCGCGCTGGATCAGTACGCCGAGACACAGCGCCCTCTTCGCCTACATCGAGTCGAATGCCAAACTCGGAACAGAGTCCCCTCTACCCTCCCCACTCCCCTTACCAACGAACGAGTCCACGTTTGAAACCAACAGGCACGTGATTGGATATCGAGTTCGCGCGCGAGGCGAAATTTCCCCCACCAGCGAGTCACCCGCAAGGAAAGCGCGAGAGGGCGAATCTACAGAACAATTCTCCGACACGACGCGGCGTGAGTACCGTAGCTCTAGAAACAAGCGAAAATAAAATTCGAAAAACGACAAAAATTGCGAGCCTCCGATCCGGCAGGACTAAAGAGGACCGAGAGAGACTCCTGGACGAGTTGTGGAGCGATAAAATAAAGCAACGAGATTAAAAGTAAGTCGTTTTTCGTTTCTTGTATTCTCGACGCATGGAAGCTCTCGTCGGCCATAGTAGCCATTACACGCTGTACGACGCTTGGCCCTGCCAGATTTTTGAGTTGTATTTTATTAATTTTTGGAGCCCTTCTGGCTCCAAAGGAAAGAAAAGGAGGGAAAAGGAAAAGGAAAGAAAGAAAAGAGAGAAGAAAAGGAAACGTGTGGGCTCAAAAGGGCGGAAGAATGACTTAGGGGTTGGGGCTAAAGGGGGCTATAAAATAATAAAAAAAAAGAAAGGGAGGGAGCAAAAGGAAAGAGGGCTGAAGGGGGGAGAAAAAAAAACAAAGGGAGGGCAGACCTCCTCTTATCGTGGCCGGTTCTCGATACGGTACCAGCACCGCTCGGTGTTGTGACCGCGCCGATTACAGCCCCAACAAAAGGGGACCGTCTCTTCGGGAGAGGAGGAATGGGGTAGTAACTGAGGGGGAACAGGGATTCGTAGGGACATAAGGGAGGGAATAGGGGAGCAAGGGACTGTGGTAATGGGACGGGTTACGGGGCGAGGGCTCGGGATGATGCGGGGACGCGGTACTGGATGATGACGGGGGACTGTGAACCAGGCTGGTGGGGGGTTAAGGCAGATGGGGCGAGGGGCTGGAGGAGCTGGACTAGGGGGAGAAGGAGCGGGCCTGAGTGGGAGGCAGGGGGAGGTTTGTTGAGGGGCTGGACGGGGCAGGAAGGGCCAGTCTGGATCCGGGAAGGGGGGAGGAGAAGGGGGACGGTAGGGGTCTGGGTCGCCGCACAGCCTCCTCCTCGCCTGGCTCAGCAGCTGCCACACGTCCACGGTGGAATCATCCGAAGATGGTGCCACCGCGGAAGTCCCAGGCTGAAGAGTCGGTGGGGAGGGGGTGAGCGTTCCCGAGGAGGAGGAGGAGGAAGGGGCTAAGGTGACGGGACGGGACCGAGGGACTGTTGAACCCAGCGGGGCCAACGTACCCGGTGGCGACTCCGGCCGGAGCGGCATCAATAAACTCCCCTCAGGGATCTCCCTGGGTGTTATGGGTTCGCATGCGGGGCAGGGGCATTCGGGATCGGGAATGAAGGGGATAGGGACTGGCATGGGTGGGGGGAAGGGAAGGATAGAAATGGGGACTACTTGGGAGGGGATCCGCCACACGGCATACGCGTATGGCGTCGCGGTCCCAAAAGGCAAGCGATAGGGGGGTCTCCCACCTCGCCTACGTCTGTCTGCCGCTAGTCGTTGCATCCTGCACCAAAATGAACCAAACTCAATTAACAAAAACGTCCAAATGAATACGCAAAAATAAAATATCATGGTCTGTGGCATGCAAATACACAAAAGGGGGAGAGAAATAAATTAGCTCTATTGCTGCACGGGTTTTCTCGGTCTTAAACCAGCACGACGTGGGAGAGAATTCTCAACTTCCGGTTCTACGCGTTCGGATGGAACATTTTCAGGAACTTCGACCACCAGTTGATTACCTTGTGGGGGCTCTTCGGCGGGTTTGTAGGGTTTCAGATCTTTAATGTGGACTCTGGGATTTTTCCTACTTTCGGGGTCTTCAATCTCGTAAACAACAGGGGAGAGGACTTTAAAAATCGTATACGGGCCATTATAACGCGGTGCTAACTTGGCGGCGAAATTCTGCACGCCTGAGGAGAGCACGCGGTGCTTTCTCATCACCAGGTCTCCGACCTGATAAAGAGTGTCCTTCCTTGATCGGTTATAATAGCTCGCTTGCCGTTTAGCAGCTTTCTCTAAATTTCTCTGAACCCAATCGTGAATGAGGGGTAATCGCTTCATTCGATTGGTCCAAAGGTCAGGGTCTCCGGGGTTAAGGGGCTGCGGATTCGGGTCTTCGTCTCTAATGGCTTTTGCCGGGCGGGGATTTCTTCCCAAATTCAAAAACGAAGGGGTCATCAAGGTAGAAGACTGCACTGCTGTATTGATGGCAAAACATAGCTCTGGGAGGTGTTTATCCCAATCTCTTTGGTCTTGGGGAATGAAAGTGCAAATCATTGTCTTTAATGTGCAATTTACTCGCTCGACGGGATTGGCTTGGGCGTGATAAGGGGGGACTGTGGTTTGGTGGATTCCTAACTGGGCTAATTGTTGGGTTACGAAATTATTAACGAATTCGGTTCCGTTGTCGGTTAACAAGTATTTCGGGCAACCCCAACGATTCAAAGCCAAGCTTTCGAACGCGGACATAATCGTTTGCCCTGTGGCTGCTCGAACAGCTTTAGCTTCGACGTATTTCGTGAAAAGGTCCTGAAAAACGACAACGTACCGATTTTGGGACTTGCTCGGAGGAAATGGGCCCATGACGTCTGCTGCCACGATACTCCACGGTCCCGAGGTCGTCCGCTCTCTCATAAGACCACTTGGTTGCCCTTGCGGTACCTTATGGAGTTGACACACCGGACAGCGAGTGACATATCGCGCAATGTCTTGAAAAATTCCTGGCCAGAAGAAATCTTGTGTGACACGGTGATACGTTTTGTCCACACCAAGATGACCAGCTTGGGGACTATCGTGGGCTTGGCTAATGGCTCTTGAGCGGGACTCTAATGGGAGGACTAATTTCCATGCGTCTAAATCGGTAAGGGCTGAATCAATGACGGGGTGAGGGCGGTGGTAATAGATCTTATCCTCCACTATTTTCCAATTGGGGTATTTCCAGGGGGACTCTCTAATATTTTTCATCTTGTCCAAATACCATGAGTCGACAGCATTGCCTATTCCGCAAAGGGCTATGTCAGTCGACTCATACATTCGGGAAAGCGCATCGGGGACTACATTAAGGGTTCCTTTTCGGTGGACTATGGTCATATCGAGGGCTTGCATGGCCAATGCCCAACGGGCAAGTCGGCCAGCTGGGTCACGCAGATTTCTCAACCACGTGAGACTACTGTGGTCGGTAATCACGGTGAAGTGAGTGCCTTCGATATAGGGTCTAAGTTTCTTGACTGCCCAGAGCACAGCGAGACACTCTCGCTCAGTTACTGTGTATTTGCATTCCTGGGCCGTCAAGAGGCGACTGGCGAAAACAATGGGGTGCTCCACCCCATCGATTTCTTGCGTCAGGACAGCGCCGATCGCACTATCGCTCGCGTCCGTCTGCACGGTAAAGGGCTTTTCGAAATTGGGGTGAATAAGGATGGGGGTCTTAGTAAGGGCATCGCGAAGCGTCTCAAATGCTTTGTGTTCGTCAGGACCCCAAGTCCAAGGGACGCCCTTCATTAGCAATTTTGTTAAGGGGGTTTTATCGCGGGAAAGGTCTGGCAAAAATCGCGCATACCATCCTACCATTCCTAGAAATCGTCGAACTTGTTTTATGGTCGTCGGGGGAGGGTAATTCAAGATCGGGGCTACTTTGTCGAGGTCTACTTTAAGTCCGTCTTGTCCGATGACGTATCCGAGATAAGAGACCTCCGCGCAGAAGAATTCGCTCTTCTCGCGATTGATTTCCATCCCGGCTTCTCGGAAAGCAGTCAGTACCCGTCTCAAAAAGTCTAGATGTTCGTCCTCTGTCTCTGTCGCAATTATGACGTCGTCCAAGTACGCAAATACGTGGGGTTCCCACGCGGAATCGATCAATCTGTCCATCAGTCTTTGAAATGTCGCGGGAGCGTTCGTCAGTCCGAAGGGCATTCTTTTAAATTGGAAAAGTCCGCGTCCAGGGACTGAAAAGGCGGTGACAGGGCGACTAGAGGACTCTACGGGGATCTGAAAATAGGCCTGACTCAAATCGAGTTTGGAAATATAACGGGCTCGTCTCAATCCGTCTAAAATCCGGTCCATATTGGGAAGAGGATAAGCGTCTTTACGGGTTATTTTATTTACATCGCGATAATCAATACAAAATCGGAATTTGCCATTGGGCTTGGTTACTATTACGGGGTTACTCAGCCATGGACTGTTTGATTTCTCAATAACTCCCTCCTCGTACATCCGATCTACCTCATTTTGAGCGACCTTCAGTAGGTAGGGGGAGATTGTTCGGGGCTTTTGACGAATAGGAGGGTGGTCTTGAGTATCTATGGAATGTTCGGCTAAATGGGTTACGCTAAGGAGGGATGAGGACTTAGGAGGGATTAATTCGTCCAAAAGACGTATGAGTTGTTCTGCAGAGGGGGCTGTTACAATCGCTAAACCCGCACAAGCGGGATAAGCAGGAATAGGGTTCGCTAGGACCTCTTTGGAGTCGAAAGTTCGAACAGGGCCATCGCCAATTTTCCACGTATCGGTACCGTAATCAATTTTGATACCAAATATGCGGAGAAAATCTATTCCTAAAACGCAGTCATATCCTAACGGGGCTAATTGGGTCCTTACAGGGGCTAGGCGTCCCTCCATCTCGAAGGTAAGGTATAACTCACCAACGACGGGGAGCCGATGATTCCCGGGAAGGGCAACGCCATCTGTGGTGGGAGATAAATGTGATCGGAGAAGCTCTGCCATGTTGGCGTCCAGGTATGTCCTGCATGACCCAGAGTCCACCAATGCGTGGCAAGGCCTGTCCTCAACACGTACCCAAAAATAGTGCCGATTGTCTATATTTCGTCTCTGAAGGGCCGCGAGCATTTCTCCAAGGGTGAGGTTATCATCAGGGGGTATTTCTTCAAGGAGGACAAGTTCCGGGTCTAATTTTTCCTGCTGGTACTGGATAATTTCCCGATTTTTCGACGGGGTTAATTCTTTTGAACAACCGGGTTCTGGCTCATTACTGGGGAGGGGCTCATCTGAATCTTTTATCAAAATCAACTCTAAGGTCCTAAAGTGTGGGGAATCCAACTTAATGACGTTTCCAATGTTATCTTTTTTTCGACGGTTAGGGGGGTTCTGTTCTAAAGAGGATTTAGTCGCCGAGTTTAACTTCAAAGGGACTTCGAGGGACTTCAGGGAGGGTGCACTGCTTGACGGGGGAACCATTACCGATTCTTCATAACTGTAAGGGAGATTAAAGGACTCCGCGAGTTCTTTCACGATTGTTGGTGGCTCTAAGGGGGCTTTGCCAGACCGGGGTAGGGGAACAGGGTCTTCATGGGACTTTTCTTGGACTTCGGGGGACTTGGCCGGTCTCTGAAACGTCCTACGGGGGGGCAGGGGTTTTATTGTCCCCCCGGCTGGCCGTTTCCCGCACATCTATTCGCGCACCGATGGCACTGATTCACAGTTGTTCCGGGATAGCCACAAACACGGCAAAAGTAGCCTAAAGGCTTCAGACATTCCCGATAAATGTGACCAGGCTGACGACAATTATAACAATGGTACGTGGGCTGATTGGGAGTATTACCCTGTTGAGGGTTGGTCTTCGGAGCAACTTGGGACAGAGGGGGGACGTTCGATGGGGGGGATATCCAATTGGGTTTCGCCGAGCTCGCCACCGCGGCATAACTGTGTTCTTGGGGCTTAGGAGGTTGGGAGTGCTGACTTTGAGGGGGGGAACTCGGTGGGGAAGGATTTTGGGGCTTGATTGCTCTTTTCGAGGCGGTAGTGGCTTGGGTAGCCGCCACTTTCCCTAAAGAACTCTTTTCCGTTGCCTTAAAGGCGTTGGAAGGGAAGGATGATTGTTGAGGAGTGGGAGGGGGACGATACTGCTTGGCTCGCTCGACGAGTTCCTCTCGTCGACGACAAATGCGTTTGAGATCGATGTAACTCTGCACTTCGTCTCTTCTCACATGCGCGGCCAGCGTGGGATGGAGGTTGCGACAGCAAATGTCCAATTGTGTCTCGAGGGAAAGGGGAGGGTTAAACTGATCGAAAAGGGCTCTCAATTTTACCAGGAATTCCGCGACTGGCTCGCCAGGCCCCTGAGTACGAAGTTCCACCTCATGCCTCAAGCGGTCCTGGAGATCTCCGTGTCCGAACTGTTCCCGGAAGTGAAATACGAATCCCTCATAATCACTCCAGTTTTTTCGTTCGACCCGGTGCCAGAGGCGCGCATCTCCTGTGAAGGCTTCCGGTAAAGCACGCAACAGCTCGTCCTCGGACAAGTCTTGTCCTACTCCGTACTCGTGCAATTCGTGGAGAAATTCCTCCGCATCCTCGTCGCGTTTTCCGGCGAATTTAGGACCGTACTTTTTCCAGTGGTTTCCCGCACCACTGTCTCGAACGGAACGAGTGGTGGTAAATTCCATTGGAGTTTGGCTATACCCTATCGTAGGGGGCGGGGGATAAGGACTAGATCTAGGGGTCTGGGGGAGGAGAGGAGGTAGACGAGTGCTATTATGCTGCGGTCTCGTCATAGGGACTGTATAGGTTCTCGTCAGGTTGGCTTGCTCGTGGGGACTAGATTCTCGAACTTCGGGGAGGAGGGGGTAGGAACGATGCGATAAGGGAAGAGTGGTGAGGGGTCTTCGAACCACCTCAGGTGAAGGGGGAAGAGCAAACGTTACGGTAGGCCCTTGAGTTCGTCCCGGTGCAGGGACTAAGGGCTCATGCAAATTTTCGGGGGGGTCCTCTAAACTAAAATCATTTTCGAACTCAATTGGGTCTTGATAAGGCCCTCTCGACTGCCCTGTATTAAGAGCGGGCCTTATTGGGGATGATCGCCGAATATTAGGCTGTAATGCGGCTGGTTGTTCGGAAGGAACAGCAGCTGTGGGGCTAGGACGGATAACTTCCCAAACTTCGGGAGTCTCCATGGCGTAAATGAGCGTGTACGGGAATCCAGCTCGCTCATCCAAGTCCTCGTCCCATGCCACCGGGACTTGAGGGAATCGGCTTCGGATTTCAAATCGCAAAGGTCGGTCCTGTATATCCTCTACCGTCCCGCTCAAGGTTATTCCCGAACGATCGCAGCGATTAATCAATTGCCTAATGTCAGCTATACTGGCAATTTGAGCACGGATTTCCACTATTTTCGCCCTCGTGTCAACTGTCTCAGCAGAGCGAGATGTGTGCGAATGGGTCGCGCCAGTTATGGTCGCGGTTGTCATAATGGGGGCTGTACAGGAGGGGGTAGTTACCGTAATGGTCGAAGTGGGAATATTAAGTTGACCTTCCATCACGAACAGCGATTAATATTACCGAAACGACTTTATTTTACAGTAAAAACTCAAAGGGAATGACTCGACTGTTAATAACACGACGTTTGTACCGTACTCTGCAAAAAGTGGCTTTAAATAATTTAATGGTAGGGGTAAAATCAAAATTTCCGGGAAAAGAACCGTAAGAATTCTCAATGTTATGTCGAGGGTATTCCTGGGCAATCGAAAATCCACCTAAAATACAGAAATTGCAAAAATACTGGGGCAGTATAAATTATCGGGGTTGAATGGGGTGAAAAAACGCTAATTTATGGGGGGAGGGGGTGGTCACTGCAAGTGAGCGGCGAAATTTCGCAACGCTCTACCAAAAACACAAAAAATTTCTATAAAAATACAGATTTGCAAAATATGAGCCGATAAAATACTGCCAACAACAATTATTTGTTATAGATAATATTGCGCAACTAATCTCGCGCCGAAGTACTGTGGTGAGCTAATAATAGGGGAGGGTCACGGGTGAGCACTATTAGTTGTGGGGGGAACACTTTCGGATAACGCGATTTCCGGGAAAAATCCTCAGAATGCCGAAAAAGATCGAAAATATCGATTAAAGAACTTTAATTCCTAATTGCCAATTTATTCTGTAGAATTTTCAAAAGTGTACGGAAAGGGGGTTTTTTATCAGGCCCCACGTTGGGCGCCAAAAATTTGTGACCAATTTCGCCACAAAATCGCCAAGAAAGGGAGAGAAAAAAAAAATAATAATAATAAAGAAAATAGGAGAAAATAGGAAAGAGAATAAATGGGGAAAAATAAACTTCAATAAAGGAACGAAACACAAATTTTATGCTGGGAGAATCAAGATAACAAAAATAATTTATTAATGGCACAGGCAAACAAAAACAATAATTTAATTAATTGGGCGCCAGTTAATTTTTTATATTAAAAAAAATTAACAAAAGAAATACTCTTATTCTCCTTTTTTTTTTGTCTTTTACAAATTATGGAACTTAGGTCTAAGGGGGTCGCAAACATAAACAGGGGAAATAATAATTCTAACTAATTGGGCCTAGCTCGGAGCATGAATAACTATTCAAAAAAAAATAATATCTCAAGGACAGAGGGTCCCTGATAGCTCAGGCGTCTTATTTTTATACCCGTGAACTGTCGAACAGTTGGTTCGACGGGGGAGAGCAAAAATGACAAAATAGAAAAACAAAATAAGGACTTAATTCCTCTTACAATTTTACGCGAAGCTACGTATCTCTCGTGTGACAACGACGAGATAAAGAGAAAAATAAAATAAAATAATAAATCGAACGAACGTACGGTTTGGTCGCGAGGTCGTGCACGTGACTATACGACGACGAACAATGGCGTGACGACGAAAATGGACTAAGGCCTAATCGGCGCCAGTAATATTGGTGTGCGAACCAATCACAAAAAAAATTTAAAAAGAAATAAATGATAATAATTAATTCACTGCTAAATGCGTAATGGCGACGCAAGAAGAGAAAATGTCACTCAAAAATATCGTAAAGAAAAGGTTTGGCTCGTTTCGGCCAACGCGTGACCGAACGACGGGACTTGTCTATAGCACCGGAAGGGAGGGGGAAAAGCGCTTCGCTTAATCACTAAATAACGGTCTTAAATTAACACCACAGCACTCGTCGCGCACTTAATTAGTTTCCGCAACTACTCAATAACAAAAGGGGGTCGAACTTATAAGCCAGAAGGGCTCCAAAAATTAATAAAATACAACTCAAAAATCTGGCAGGGCCACGCGTCGTATAGCGTGTAATGGCTACTATGGCCGACGAGAGCTTCCATGCGTCGAGAATACAAGAAACGAAAAACGACTTACTTTTAATCTCGTTGCTTTATTTTATCGCTCCACAACTCGTCCACGAGTCTCGCTCGGTCCTCTTTAGTCCTGCCGGATCGGGGGCTCGCAATTTTCGTCGGTTTTCGAATTTTATTTTTGCTTGTTTCTAGAGCTACGGTACTCACGCCGCGTCGTGTCGGAGAATTCTTCTGTAGATTCGCCCTCTCGCGCTTTCCTTGCGGGTGACTCGCTGGTGGGGGAAATTTCTCCTCGCGCGCGAACTCGATATCCAATCACGTGCCTGTTGGTTTCAAACGTGGACTCGTTCGTAGGTAAGGGGAGTGGGGAGGGTAGAGGGGACTCTGTTCCGAGTTTGGCATTCGACTCGATGTAGGCGAAGAGGGCGCTGTGTCTCGGCGTACTGATCCAGCGCGCCGCCGTGTCGTTGGCTCGAACTGGCGCGCAGGCTTGAATCTCCTCGATGTTTGTTGTTTGCTGTCTGGCTGTGCGCGCGTGCTGACTGTCCTTCGGGGACTTGTTCGATATTTTTCGTCGCCCCGTCGGGGTTGTCCAGGGGTCGACGATCCTGGGATGGTGACCGGTGAGAACCTCGACGCCGTGGGACTGTGTTTTTTCTCTCGGAAGCCATGGACTATTTGTCCGTTCTCGAGATAGCGATGACAGTTTGAGGTTAGGTCCCCACGACTTGGCTCCATGACTGCGATGTTTTTCTTCCCTTGGTAAGCGAGTATTTCTCTTCCCGTTGGTGAGTGAATTTATTATTCTTTATAATTTGATCGTTCGGAACAGAGGGGACTTACAGAAGGGGGGGAAATTTCTTGAAGCGGGTAGGGAAGGCGATAGTGAACGGATTCTTGTGTTCCTGGGGAAGGGACTAGGGGTTGTTGATTCTTGGGGGTCTCGTTGTGGCGAAAACGCGATTGTTGTTGGGCTCTTCGTTTCTCCTTGTTGTGTGCGTTGTCTTATTCCTTTTCGATATATTGCAGTTGTTGTTCGTGACCTCGACGGGCGCGCAAGACTCGGAAATACTTTGGACGGTTCTTAACGGAGACAAAATTTTTATACGACGGGCAGATACAATTTCGAGGGCTATTTTAGCCCGGATCGCAGGACAATGAATACAATTTTGAGGGCTGCGTAGGATAAATTATAACACGTTCTGGATTCCTTACTCTAATAGTATTTTTCGCTCAATTTTGAGGAAGACGAGTGCTGTGGTGATCTCCGCCACGAAGCAGGTGAGTATAGATTTTTGTACAACGTTACAATACATATACATTGCACGAACAATTTCACTTCAATACAATTGTTACTTACGCATTCGTCGACATTTTTTTCTTTCTCTTCAGCTGCTTCAGCGCCTTCATTGTCCTTTGCCATATTCTTTTCCTCATCGTCGACTTTTGAACTTTCTCCATTAGTACTATTAGCGGTACAAACAGTTTCCGCAATCGTATCGCTTTGCATGGCCTCCTGAAAAAATGAAATATTTAATAATGTTTTAATATACATACATATACATTGCACGAACAATTTCACTTCCAAATACAATTGTTACGCATTTGTCGACATTTTTTTCTTCCTTTTCAGCTGCTTCATCGTCTCCATTGTCCTTTGCGGTATTATTTTCCTCATCGTAGACTTTTAAACTGTCTTCATTAGGACTGCTAGCGGCACAAAGAGTTTCCGCAACCACGTCGCTTTGCATGGCCTCCTAAAAAAAATGAAATACTTCATAATGTTTTCATACACGTACATATACATTGCACGAACAATTTCACTTCAATACAATTGTTACTTACGCATTCGTCGGTATTTTTTTCTTCCTCTTCAGCTGCTTCATCGTCTCCATTGTCCTTTGCCATATTCTTTTCCTCATCGTCGACTTTTGAACTTTTTTCATTAGGACTCCTAGCGGCACAAACAGTTTCCGCAACCGCGTCGTTTTGTATGGCCTCCTAAAAAAAATGAAATACTTCATAATGTTTTCATACACGTAGTGCTATGCATTAAGACCTGGTCAGGCTAGGAACACTCGCTAGGGCCAAGCGGATCAGGCATTAATGCCACTCAGCATACATATACATTGCACGAACAATTTCACTTCAATACAATTGTTACTTACGCATTGGTCAACATTTTTTTCTTCCTCTTCAGCTGCTTCATCGTCTCCATTGTCCTTTGCCGTATTCTTTTTCTCATCGTCGACTTTTGAACTTTCTTCATTAGGACTGCTAGCATCATAAACAGTTTCCACAACCGCATTGCTTTGCATGGCCTCATAAAAAAAAAGAAATACTTAATAATATCTTAATACACGTACATATACACTGCACGAACAATTTCACTTCAATATAATTGTTACTTACGCATACGTCGACACTTTTTTCTTCCTCTGCGGTTGCTGCATCGCCTTCGTTGTCCTTTGACACACTCTTTTCCTTATCGTCGACTGTCAAAGTTTCTTGATTTTTTCCACCGTTTATCTCACGCGATGTAGCCATTATTTTTTTATTTTTGTCTCGTAGCAGCGAGCGATCGATATCTACGGATATAAACACGTGTACCGCATGCCGTTTATTCGATATCCACACGATTTACCAAAAACACAAGCATAATTTAATGACTTTCGAATGAAAAATTTTAATTTCATAATACCGTGTCAATGATTTTTGAGGAGTTCACACAGAATTGCTGCTCATGTTCCTGCACGAGTGCCCGTTATTATATCCTTGGAACGTAAGTACCGGTTTCGTTATTATTTCACAAGAATAAACCGCGACTCGTCAAGCAGCCATTTATATATTGATAATTACCCGAATAAAATATGACGTTCGTATCGAAAATTCATGAATTATTTGGCGAAGAGAAAAAATTTTATGAAAGAACGAAATTTGGACGAACACTTTTGCGATGTAATAAAAACGTGCGGATGCCTGTTTACGGTACGCAATGGCTTGTGGGTCATTAACGGAAGCGGAACGGAACTTTGAGTCTCGTTGTCGCTAATTATTCGCGTCGAACATTGCCGCCAAATTTCATTGTTATTTCCTGAACCGCCACGGTCTTTTTACCCGCGCTTTTTGCTCGCTATTGTGTTTTTGTTACACTCGCGTTACCGCCAAAAATTGTCGAATGTTCGATATGCGCACGCTTTGAATTTGCAGGAACACGATCGTGCCCATCATCACTATCTATCTATATATATATATATTGAAGGCACGTCTGTTCATGTTTGTACAATTTATGGAAAGCGACGTCCAAGGGATAGTGCGAAGCTACGTTCGAATGACAATTCCGTTACACGCATATGTATACATATGCATACGCGATTGCAATTTCATTGTTAATTTTTGGTAACACATTTATTCTTTTGTATAATTACACTTGAAGAAAAGTTTACAAAATATGTATTCGGTGTCATGGTTTGAAATGGTAAGAAAAAAAAATGTCACAATAAATGAAAAAGTATTATTACAATTCGGTCTTTGTATCCGATGCAACGTTCAACGTTATTGATAGGTCGTCAGATTTAAATTCTTCCCATTTTTCAATATTTGCCGCCAAACTGGTAAAAGACGTCAAAAATATTTTCCATGTACGTATTTACATTTACACTGGTACTTTCTTATTCATAGCAGCAGATCGTACGTGCACATCGGCTCATAACCCTTTTTCTGCATTGCGGTTAGTGTTTGTTGCCGTTTGAGTCTTCATCGTTCATCTTAGTGGAAACAAATGGAAAAAAGAAAATCATAGTCGAAATTTGGAAAAAGTTGGAGCGCAATGTTTTTTTTTTGCAAGGATAACATGTCATATTCATTATACCATTTCTTTGCGTGTTTTCCACTGAAGGTGAGTGCTCAAACCATTGTGCATTCTGATGAGTCGATGCTGTTCACATACTGGCAATTTCTTTTTATTGTTATCCACCTCACTGTAGACACGTGCTGTCCGAGTTTCGGCTGTAATCAGTACGTCAACCGTACTTGTTGAACAATCGCTGATGTTCCTCTCAATATTTCCCTCTTCCTACATGTTAGAAAAATAAAAATAGGAAATATTATTATTATCATCATTTATCGAATACTTTCGCAGCGTTTTGCATGTATGCTTTGGTGTAAAACTAATTTTGATGTCAGCGAAAAAGAAATAATAATATCACTTACAGTTATATACCCAACCAGAGTTTGTGTTATTCTTCTCGTCGCCATTTTGCGTATAAGCAGCAGCAACATTAATCGGTATCATCCAATAACCATTTGCAAGATCCGTCGTCTTCGGGTTTTGCGTTACTGTCCACTTATTGTTCGTTTTCTGGAATGAGTTAATTTCCATGTATTTACGTTCTCATATTTTTTTTCTTCACATTTAATCATCGTTACATTATTGACGAAAGTTGTCATTAAAAAAAAGAATTCCTTAATATAATACCGGTTTGAATACTTACAAATTTGTTATTTCTCAAGTGACACATCCTTATCTTTTCATTTGTTTTCGTTAAAATTCTTGACACTTTTCGCAACAACCAGTTTTTTGACATCCCTCTCTTCATATGTTGCCTCTTAGCGAATTTAATTTCCTTCATTTGTTTCCGTATAAAAGAGGAAAGTTTCCTCTTTTCCAATATCAGCTTTGATATAACTCGTGGAACCTGTTCAATTTTAGCATAAATGATCTTGATCGTGAACGACAGGTTACGATTGTGATGAAATGAATATGTAATTAATACCGGTGGTTAATACCTTACTAATGAGGATTTAGACGCTTGTACTCCTCGTAGATTGCGTTCGTCATTGGTTTTTTGTATTTTCACAATTTTGCTTACGTTTTCCTAAAGACTCTCTGGCGTATTGTTACGGATTTGACGATAATTTGGCACTATAAAATACAATGTCATTTCCCTCTATTTCATATTTGTTATTGAGAAAATCGCGACACACAACACATAATGTAGAAACAAGTTGTTACTATGAAAAATTAATTGCGACGTCATTCATTACCTTTGTAAGGTTAGAACCGCTGTTTGTTTCGTCAATTTGTCTTTCCTTCGTCGTAGAAGGTCTTTACTTCGTTCGCGTTTTTCGCTACCTGCCGCACGTGTGTGAGTCTGAACATAACATGTGTACACATGTACGTATGATTCGAAAGCGGGTAGACCCTTGCTGCACGATCGCGACGTGCGATGGAACAAAGTAGATGTATTTGTAAATAAATAAAGCGTGTTTCTTCACCGCATCTTGTGTCTCGTCTCTTTCTTTCTTTTCCTTCATGGCTGGCTGTCCAGCGGGAATTGCGCAGCACGCTTCGATGTCAACATCATAGACATTTTCTACCTCTGTGCTACAGATGACTTCTTGTGTTATAACATTCGCATCTTCATCACCTTTGGTTTCAACAGCAAGGTCATCGGTCACGGTTTCGTCATCAATTATTTCTTCGATGATGACATCAGAGTCTTCACCGTTGTGGGAGATGTAACAATATGAGACAGCGGTTCAATAATTTTGTTCACCCGCGTCTTCCACTACCGGTCTTGAGACATGACCGTAACGCTGCACAATGTGATTAAAAAATTGTAAAGACATTTTGCAATGTTACAATGCAATTTTGTTAAATACTTTGATACTTGTTATTACATAATATTATTTACCTGTTCAATCGAAGGCAGCGCAGGCAAACTGTTTGCAGCTGGCAGTGCTTTTTGCCGATGGGATGGTCCCAGCATGTTCCGAGCGAATGAAAGTGGTGTAGTGCAGTGTTGTCCCCGTACAAAGACGCTGCTATGTGGCACAACTGTGACGATATCATCGTAGACGATAACGTCCGTATCATTCAATGCGATTTTCATTGGAGTCTTCATTTTATTTCCTATATAATTCATTTCACTGTTATTCTCATTTTCTTATTTTTATTCTACACTTATTATCTCTATAATTTTGAATATTATGATTAGTGATGTTCAATAATGTGCGGCACCGTACAACAATGAATTTTTTTCGCAAAATTGAATGTAAACAAACGTTTGTCAAGAAGTTTGTTTTAAACGAGGTTATGTCGAATGCTGCATGTCTCATTCGCGAATAACCTAAAAAAGAAGCGATAGAAAAAAGTAAATGTTTCGACAACTAGTTTGAATCGTTTCATGCATCACGTTATTTGTAAGGTTGATTGATGGTAAAGTTTTGCATTTGGAGGTCGCGGTGGAAAAACTGAATATTCGTTTTTCAGAAATCAGAAATGTCATTTCAATTTTTTTATTTTCTTACCAGTTCAAGCGAATTTCTTTAAAACTTGTTCCGAGTGTTCATCGACGTTACGGCAGTGAAGGCATATGTCGTGTATTGCGTCAGTCGCTGCCCTGAAACGTTTGGCGCTTTGAATAAAAAATCCTAACCTGTGATATTCGTAGAGAATGAAAATGACGCTCTTGCGCAACGGCAAAATACGGTATATGAGATTGTGCGCACGAAGTACTTCCACTGATGCACGTGTAAAGAAACTCTGGCCCCGAATTTGTCGAAAAATTTGTCGGATAATATAAATATTAAAAAATTGAAATAAAAAAATGTGCAAGAGTAAGCCAAAGTATTTTTTGTAATTTTAATATAACGAATAACGAGTTTTAATTGGTGTCTATTATAATTTTCCCACCAAAATTCATGCCCGACAGCGCCACGTCGTGAGTTTGGTGCGGTGGAGATTGTCAGAATAATCAACTTCAGACCGTATGAAAGTGAGTAGGACTCAAGAACCCAGCCTAACGTGAGAGAATGCTTATAGATGCAGAGCCAAATTTCTTCCCGCCGAAAATGTTTTCTCGAATAATCCAGAAATGAACAAGCGGAAGTGAACATTATTATTTACCATGCGTGTGCTAAGACGATATGGCCGGATAGAAAGTATACATCGTCTCGTTTACACCCGAACTATTATCACATCGAATGAAAGCGCAACTGAAAGTTTCGTTGCATGTCGTATGTTTCGTTAATTACGTTGAAAGTTCAATTTTTAAAAAAATTCGTGCGTGTGTGTATCTTACATAGGATCGTAAAAGAAAAAGCATTAATGTGCTCATCGATTCGAGGCTATAAAAAACGTTCTATGAAACGTGAAACGTTCTGGAACGTGGAGGAACGTTGGTCGCGCGTTGCGCAAAAAGCATCGCATTTCGCGCGTGCAGACGAAAGTAGAAACGTGAATACGGTAATATAAACGAAAACACTGACAATTTTTCATAATCGTTTTCATAATATTGGTCTGTGTGCAGCATGAACCAAAGAATACTCGTGTGTAAATCGCCCTGCGATATCGCTTTCACACTACAAGTGACGGTGGTTTTGTTGGGCAAACACTGATGTATCGTGTTTGAATGACGAATAATGTATCATCGATACACGAGGTAACACACGAATGTTAAGAACGACTCGCCGATAAAAGTACACATTGTTAGCTGTCGAGGTAAGTCAAGTATTTCTAAAAAGAAGTGTTCGCATTCATTACAATATTTGTATACTTTCGTATTCGCGTTAAATTAAAAATGTCATTATTCGCAGCACATTCAGTGTTTTCGTCGTAATGTTCGAGTAAGAGTTTGCACTTCCATTGTTAAGACACAGGACCGTGGATACACAATCGTCTCATAGTCAAAAAGGAACAAGACGTTGGTGACAAATAAAACGGATTGTTGAACATATGCAACGAAGGCGGCGGAATAATTTGTATGATTGAATAGAGAGAGATCGCAAGAAGTGGTAAGCGTGGCATACTAAATTCATACATTTGTTTCTATTATATTGTAATGAAATCGCTCTTGAATTATTGTGCAAGTAAGTGTTATACATTCGCCATGCAAATACACTTATAACATCAAAAGACGCGTCGCACTGAATTACGCAATGTAATGCCGGTATACATGATGCGTTAATTACTTTGACAGCTGAGAAATTGAATGTTTATACTATTATATATATATATATATATATATATATATATATATATATAGAAATAACAATTTTCAAGTCGCACCGTATATTATTTCAAGGAGATTGTGTGGTTTTACGCTGATAACATTGATTTTACTTTTTCATAGTGATTTGTATCCCATTATAATTCTCAGATGGAATGTTACTGATATGAATTTCTACCTTAGCCATGTTACACAAAATGTAATCAATATTTGATGCAAATGATTACGGCAGTTTAAATCGATTAATACAACTTTTGTAGTGTAAACTTGTATTGGGAATTTTTCAAATAACTATTCATATAACTTTACGCACTGACAGTGTACTGCGTCTCGATCGTTCCATACGTAGTAATGTACGGAAGTAACACGTTAATGATTTACGATTTTCTCATTTTTTATTGCAACGTTTCCGTTTAAAAGGAATCATTTTCCCCAATTGAAAATTGGTCACAATGAAGAAAATTATCAAAATTACCTCGATAAACCCATTATTCCGTTTTTCAGTTATTTTAATAAAATTAGATTTTCAAATTATTCGTTTCGCATTCAAGTTTTGAAAAAATTCACATGGTTACTTCGTTTATAGTACCAGTTGGAAGTTTTTGGAAAATTTTTGAACATTATTTAGTGGTGTTTGATGAAACACTGCGAAATCCTCACTCACCTGTCCTTCCATGTCGCACAACCGTTCCCTCCGCGCTGACGGTATAACGATGTTGTTCGTTTCATCACCATTTTGAAAGACCAAGTGTGTCGACGTGACTCCGCAACGTACGTAAATGAAGTTGTAATAACTTGTGGAATAATCTCGTTTTCTTTAGTCACTATTACTAATATCGGCGAAAGTTTCGAAAGAATAATAAATGTAAATTTTAATCGTCGAATGTATGATGCGAACCGTCGATGACCAGCACGGTACAGATATATACACACGTTGTCGAGCAATTTTGTGCTCCAAAAGCGTTGAAGACGCGAGTGCTGTTGTAATATTCCAAAAAAGACATGTTTCACACTTGTAATATATTGAAAAGCTGAGGTTATGCAGCAGCAAAAGCAGATCACTAGCATTGGCAATTTTACGCGGTACGCAAAATGTGTTAAAGAATTTCGAGAACGAAAGAACGATTACATTTTCACACCCGCAGTCGTATCCATTTCTACGTTCAAGAACATTTACTGAATACGAAGCATCTCCTTCATTCACTCCCCTACCACCAATTCGCGCCCCCCCCCCCCCTACTATGGAACATTCATTCCCACTCTTGATGGAATTGCGGCGCAGATGCGTTCGCGCCGTCCGACACAAACAGTACCGCTCTCTATAACCGATCTTATGATTTCGATACCATGCATCGGATGAAGAAGGCAAATTGTTTAAAAGGGTACACCTCGAGATCATTTGTAAGGTCTTCAAGAACTTAAAAATGATGTAAAATTGACATATCACTGAAGGTAGAGAGGGAACAGAGTAATGCGGGAAAACGTTGAGTATCTCTTACTATTTGAAGCTTTGTAATAGAAATTCAAATACATTGACGATAAAAGTATGCAACGCGCCTCTTGGAGGCGGAAAACAACGGTGGAAGAGTATATTAGGTAGTACGAGTAATCCTTAAAAGAAGGGTAATTAGTAATTCTACTGCACATTCTGTGAATAAGCAACAATCGAAACGTTTTTGAATCGAATTGTTTTTGCACAAAATAAGAATGTCGATAATGCATATTAAACTGTAATAATCGTCTCAATTGAAGCGAATGCAACTCGTTGTTCTACAAAGGTTTATACGCATGTGCTGTTTCCCCTTTTTCTTATACTCCGCAAGCACGTATGTTGTTTTGAATTCTGCCTTTTTACCACAGGCGCGCACTCATTTTTGTGTGAAATTTGCTATTGCCATAAACATACATTGACATACCGGTATTATTATTATTATTATTATTATTATTATTATTATTGTTGTTGTTGTTGTTGTTATTTTTGTCACAAAACACCACGAATCATATTCCAAAATTCTTTCACTCTCGCCGACGTTAATTATCACACTCAAATACTTCAATTCTTCTTCTTCTTATCCTCCTGGCTATTTCCTTACGGGTAGGCAATGTGCCGCGAATACTTCCATTACCGTCTATCGCGTCACCTTCACGCACGTAATTTTAAATTACTCTTTCAAAACCTAATTCTTTAACATAACCATGCTATAATAAATATACCGTTTTATTAATGTATTCAGCGGCAGACATATCGGTATTTCAAAAGGGAATTGGAAGAAGCACAGCGAAAGCAAAGAAATTTTATTCAACGCAAGCCAAAAATACAAATGGAATAATTGAAATCTAAATCGTCAAGGTGAAACGGTGGGTAAGTACTTTTCATTTAGAATTGTATTGTGCATGCAACTAACGAACAATTAAAGTAGACGAATGATGCTTAGATCTTGAACTATTCATTTTATGAATTGTTCAGTATAGAAATATCTTTGCCAAATCACACAGTAGCACTTAAACGATGCAAACTTCTCATCTCTAGGAACCCTCCGGAAAACAAAAATTAGTGTGACCCGCTTGATAATCATGAATTCTAAAATGATCAGGGACGTGGCGTACAAGTGCAAACGGACCATTAAGATGAAGAGAGACAAATTTGCATTAAGCTTTCTGAGGACATTTGGAAAATTACCACGACAGAGACAATATCCGATTTACAAATTACTACCGGTAAGATAAGAGTTATAAGATAAATGTTGGCGAAACAATGTACCTGTAGAAAAATAATTATGGTACAGAAGTTTACTATGGAAAACCGTGACAACATTCACAACAACGATGCAGATCGGACTTCCCAAGAAGAATCACAGGATAGTACAGCTGGAAATGCTGATCCCGACGACGATCCCGACGGCAATGGTGATGTTGATGGAACGGACGAAAATGAAAACGAAAACGAAGATGCAGCTCCATTTTCAATAAAGCAAGGTCCGCAAGTATTTCTGAGAGAAAATGTACGAGAACATGAAATTTTGATAAAAGTAATGGCAATAGCGATACGACACAGTCTTAATATGATAGCGATTTTAGATATAATAATACTCATAAAAAGTTTGTTCATCGGTAGTACCTTACCAACAACAAGAAATAGCTTGTGGAAAAAAGTAGGTAAAAAAGAAGATAAGGTCCAAACCCGCCATTTGTATTGCGAAAATTGCCTCCGTGTCATTGGTATGGGAAAGGAACCGGTATGCGAGTGTTATTGTAAGAAAAGAGGCCCTGGAAAAGAAATTAAGTCAAGTAGCTTTTTTATTTCACTCAATTTGATTGAACAAATGAAAAGAATTTTGTCAATTCCAAATTTCTTACAACTTTTACGTTATCCACATTACCGGAAAAAAATTAACCCTGCGTCTAGAATCGAGGATCTTTACGATGGCGAAGAATACAAAAAATTGCAAGAACCTGGAGGTTTTTTATCAAACGTCTGGAACTTCTCTTTCACAATAAATACAGATGGTTGTCAAGTTGCAAAATCATCAAAAGACAGTGCCTGGCCAATATTGCTAACCATTAATGAACTTCCGCCACACGCACGAAAACGTTTCATGATTCTGGCAGGCATTTGGGTTGATAGAAGTCATCCAGATTTAAATGTTATAATGCTTCCGGTCATTAAATATTTAAAATTTTTATACGATACTGGCATCATGTGGAAACCGGACGGCATAAGAACGGTATGTAGTAAATTTGTAACGCTAATTTGTTCCGTCGATTCCGTTGCAAGAAGCAGTGTGCTAAACATGACACGGTTCAATGGGAGATACGGGTGCCATACTTGTTACGCAACAGGTCAAAAATATGCGTCGACATTATAGTACGAGAGCCCACGACCAAAACCGTGTCTCATAGCAATACGGCCAAAACTATATAAAATCGTTAGATTATATGATTTAGAACCCGACTAGGCGGGTAGTAACGGTCAAAAGTGTAGCAACAGCGTGGGAGGCCATTTCTGCTGTGTCAAAAAAAAATAGGCAGTCGGTGTTATAGCAATACGTCTGATTTGGATAGCATACATAGGTATTATCATTTCATGACAAAAAAATTCGTTTTCAGAAATTTTGCGCGTAGCATATAGCCTGCGCGCATTTTTAAAAATGTTAAAAAAATAAGCCGACATGTTTTATAGCAACCCGGATAAATTTTTTTTTAAATCTTTTGTATGGCTGCCAGGATTACTGAAAAAATGTTTTCAGAAATTTTCGATGTCGCCTATACTCCGAAAAACGATAAAAACGTTCCGGAGTAACCTGGCAAACGCCTGGGCGCTTGTTACGCTCCTGGAACGGCTTTTCGCTTGTTACGCTCCTGTCCCTCTCATCACTATAGCTCTCTCTAACCGTTATATCGATGCTCACTTCGGTGTCACGTGTTGTGCGTTGCCGGTATGAAAAATGTCGGATCTCAGTTGTGTGTTTTGTAAAGAAAATGGACTTGAGAATGTAAACGCTAAATGTATATGTATTTGTAAATGTAAATGGACTTGAGAATCTAAACGCTACCAAGAAGCTTTCACACATTTGGGCAACTACACATCTGACAGTGACCAAGTATTCTCCGTTTTAGAAGAGTTTACATGTCGGCTATATAACGAAAAAAAAATTAACGATGTTGATGTAGCTCGGCTTAACATCTTCACCAAAACTTACAAAGTAGAAAATATCAACAATTCAACAACTCTGAATCTAAATTTATCGAGCTATGACGCCTGCAATTTGCCACCATGCAAATCTGAGTTGAAAAATCACTTATTACGGACAAAATATATCGCTCAAGTATGGAGCAACGCCCATTCTAAATCACCAACCGATCTCAACCCGATCGATTTCGGATGGTGTGAAAACGAGGGCCGATTGCAGTATTCGTGGTTCTCTGGACAGCAGCTTCCTGAATTGAGCGACGTGGTTCTGGACGACGAATCAACATCCGCAACAGGTATGTATCGTTAAAGTGGCTTTTGCAGTTGCATTCTTATCGATTTTTACTAATGACAATCATTTTATAGAGGAAGACGTTCAAGATTTGCCGAGCGACTTGGAGAGCGACTTTGACGACGACGACGATTCCGAGTCCGACTACGAATAAAAAATTCTATTCCTATGACTTTCAATAAAGAATATTTTGTCAACTCCATCCAAATTCCTTTTTGTACTAATTATGTAACTCCCTCCAATTCCGGTCTACGGATTCGGGTAAATTCGGGTAAACGGAGTATCGAAAACTTTTCTGATAGAGAAGGTGCTACACTATATTTTTCTGAAATTCATTTTTTCTACATCTGGACAACTTATTTTATCATGTCGAACCATTTTCAGACATATTGCTATAAAACCTATCGGTAAATTTCGTTTACATTTTTTAAACGGTGTCGAAATGTAATGCGACAACATTTTCTTCTGAAAAATATTTTGTTAGCATCACCTGACGCACATTTACTTACGAACAAGATTTTCAGACGTATTGCTATGGATTTTTTTTTTTAGTCTCATTTTTAATTTTTTTAAGTGTTCCTCCAGGTTCGGGCGACACTATTAACGTCTGAAAAATATGTTTCCGGTATCTTGGAGCTATCATTCAACTACCTTTCAATAATCAGACGTATTGCTATAAAACATGTTGGCTAAATTTTTTGACATTTTTGAAAATTCGGTCAGGTCAAACGCTACGCGGAAAATTTCTGATATGGGTATTTTTGAGTTCAGGACAATCGTGGCTATCGATTTGATGCAGTTATGGCCGGATTGCTATAAGACAAAAATTTTGGTCGTGGGCTCTCGTACTATTACGTTGGGTTTACCCCACGACTGATTTTCAGCTTAGAACGGATCGTGAGATACGCAGTGATATTGATGCAGCAAAAAAATGTAGGATTAAAGTACGAGGAATTTTTGGGGATACTGTATTCAAATACTTGCCACTATTTAATCTGCATCGCGGAATAGTGATAGATTCAATGCACAACATGTGGCTCGGGGTAGGTAAATTTTTAACAATGAAATTGCTCGATGCAAAAGTGACAGACGCGTGGTACGTTGGCAATAAGCACTCTCTTCAAGTGCGCATTAACAGTAGGCTGAAAAAAATACGCACGCCGAGTCGAATGGCTAGAAAACCGAGGGGGGTCGAGTATTGTCACGTATGGAAAGCAAGCGAATGGCGAAATTGGATTTTGTATTATTGCGTTCCATGTTTGAAAGATTTAATACCGATGGAATATACAATGCTGTTTAATCGCATCTCAGAAGCGGCACACATCCTTAATGGAGTGACTGTTACTGCGGAAGAAATTGAGAGAGCTCGATCGATCATAGAAATCTTTGTAAAGGAATATGAAAAATTGATGGGGTTGAAAAACATGAATTACAACATGCACATCCTAAGACACGTTCCTGATTGCGTCAAACACTGGGGACCTCTATGGACTCATACAGCTTTCCCGTATGAAAGTTACAATCGCCGTATAATCTCATCGCTCAAGAGCCCAAACGGCCGACAATTACAAATCATGAATCAATATTTAATAAACGATTTCATACAAAACGTTAGTAACGATCAGACTATAGAACGAAACATTAAACAATATGTAACGTACACTTTAAGCACCGGTAAAAATAAAATAATCGTTGATCACAACGATTATGAAAGGAATCGAAAATTCGAGGGGTTAACAAGATATCGTGTAGAAAATTTATCGCCCAAAGAAAGAAATGCTTCAAGAACAGTAGCACAAGATTGCCATAACGTAATGAAAGTATTCAAAAAAGCTGCCATAAATGGCACGCTATACGTTAGCAACGAAGGTGATAATAATAATGCGCAAAGTTGCGACAAATACATTTGTACAAATACAGGTCTTTTCGCGAGAATAGATAAAATCGTTAGCTTCGTAAATGACGAAGGGCATGATATTAATGGCGCATTCGTAACATATTTCGAAAGTAGCAATGATTTTGTAGAAGCGTCGCACATACAAACATTGCGTGAATCTCTTGAATCTTTTGTGGAAGCTGAAAATATTATAGTACCGGTAATAGTAATGAAAGTAAATGATATTTTGTATGGCGTGAAATTAACAAACACATGAGAAACTGATTGAAAAGGAAAAAAATGGAAAACTTGAAATTTACGTGAAATTTTCCGAATATTAAGCAAGTACATGATGGAGTGAAAAAAATGCAGAAGATAAAAATTTTAGCGACGAGATAAATAAAAAAAATTTCAACATTTGCGACATTCTTTGATAAGAAATTATCCTATACAGACTGCCGACTTGAACGTAGCTTTTTTGAAACTGATAATATTATAGTACCGGCCGTAGTTATGAAAGGAAATGACATTATGTTTGGCGTGAAATTAACAAACATATAAGAAACTGATTGAAAAGGAGAAAATGAGCAAAATTTTCAAGTCCACCTAATTTCAAAAAACTTATTTCAAAGGTCAATCTTCTTATACTCCGGTATTTTATTTTAACATATTATTTGAACGATATTTATAACAATAATTGAAAAAAGAAGTATGTATGTAAAATTAACCGAGTCCTACGAAACACATCAAACAGTTTTCAATATTTAAATGTATTTAAGGGTATGTTCATAAGTAAATGTATATATTGTAACGGTACGTTTTTGTTGAACAAGCCGCTACGCATGAATTCGAGCTTCTTAATAGTAAGGAGCAGGTATGAAAGAAAGCGAGAAAAGGCAGGGATTTGATTTTAACAAAATAATAACATTTATTCAAAAAAAACACAAAGATGATTTTTGGTTGTATAACAATTTTGTTCAAATAAAGACAACTTTTATTTATTTCGCGTATTTTCTTCTATTATTTCATTCGCATGGATTCTCTTCTTTTATTTTATTCGCATGTTTCATTTCTTTTCACGGAAACAATGATATTTGTTCTCTTATTATAATTTCATCAACTATTATCGGTTTGGTGTCTTTCTTTACAATAGAATGGGAAATAACTCATTTATTGCTCAACAAGAATAAAAATAATAAACTTTTCTGTTCAATTGTCCAAAATAACCAATTAAAATTTGTAATGATTCGATACAATAATAATAATATTTTTGTTCATGACTCGATATAATTTTACAATAATTGGATTATTTTGGATGATTAAGAATAAATTATAGACTTAGTTCATTTATGACTCCTTATTTCTTTATTATTCAATTAATTCAAAAGATTTTTCTATTATGAAACTCCAATGAGACAGAAACACAATAAATTTGAATCGATTTCTTTTTGAGTATTCTTTATTATTAGAAGGCCCTATTTAAATAACCGCTTAATAAAAGAAATCGATTTTTGAATTTATTGGAAGTCAGATAAATTTTCTCGAATTATAAAATGTTTAAATTAATCCAAACAGAAATCTTGATTCAAACAGCAAGATTGTTTATATTTAGGATCGGGTAAAGGTTTCCACACCTCGAATCTTGAAATCGAACGAAGCCGAACGATTCCTGCCCTCTTAGTGTGGAGGTAAGGAGAGCTCTATACTGAAAATCTTGAAATCAAACGAACCCGAATGATTCCTGCCCTCTCAGTATAAGACAAAGGAAAGGTGTTCACACTGGAAATCTTTGACCCAAACGAAGCCGAATGGGTCCAGCCCTCCCAGTGTGAATGGATAGGAAATCTCACACCTTAAATCTTTAGACCAAACGAACCCGAATGGTCTCTGCCCTCTTGGTGTGAAATTATATAGGAGGTTAGGTTTCTTGCTGCTAGAATCAGAGAGAAATTCTGTTGGTTAGAGTCTCTTATTTGTCTCTTTAGAGAGCCAGGTATGAGCTGAGAGTGAGCTCTCGATGCCTCTGAGCACGGTCTTTTATACCCGAGAAAATCCTTTGTTCTCTTTTACAGGACGCGGATTGGTCCTTAAAATAATCTTGAAGAAAAGTTCTAGCTGTAAATTTTCTCATTGGAGCTTCTCTTTTGCTCTGGCTTTCTCATTGGCCCGACGCATGGCTTGTTCGCAATGCGCATGCGCGAGAATTATTATTTTCTGAATTTTACCTTATTTTATAACATTTTATATTTTCTTCGTTCCCCTTGAATTTTAATCATTGATTATTTCCATTTTTATTAACAATAATAGAATTTTCCCAAAGTTATTAATAATTGAAACATAATTAAATACACTCTTCTGATTCGTTAATTTCCTAGTGCTATCGCCATGCGCATGCGCAGACGTAGTCAACTCGCTTGTTTCGTACAAAAAAAATTATATAATAGAGAATTTAGTATCCCTCATTGTATGTTTATTCGCACTTTCATTTTATCTAATTCTTAATTATTTATTTTCTTATAAAGGCCAATTAATTATCATAATAAATTAAAGAAACGCGTATTCGGAAAATTAGTTGGAATTTTTCCCGATAGGAGGCGACGCTAGTGAGCGACGTGCGCATCACGTAAGTGCAGCTCTGTTCATGCCACAAGTTAAGATGGCCGCCGACGTAAACACACGCGCGTGCCATAAGTGCAGTAAAAACTACGAGAAAAGTGGCGAAAACGGATTTATATTTATTAAAAAGTGATAAGTGAGTGTTTTTCGTTTCAATATGTATGTATATATATATATATATATATATTGTATGTATGTACACGTGTGTTGTTAAATTAAAAAAAAAATTGTAACGTGATTACAATATATTGTCACAAATTATTACGTATTAATTATAGTTTATAGAGAACTACCGACGTAACTGATTTAAAAAATTTTAATTTCTCAACTGTATAAAAAAATGTACACAGTGCAACTCGTACATGAACGAAATAAAATGTTTGTGCTCCGTTGTTTTTTTCTTACCCCCCTGTTTGTAGGTTATTTTGAACATTCGTGCTGCTGCCGGTCCGAAGGTTTATTAACACGCGGCTTGTAGGTTTTTTTCAAACATGCGTGCTGTTGCCACTCTGTTAAATTATCATCCATTATACTTGCAGGCTTCTTAAACATTTCTCTGAACAGAGACTGTCTTCAAATGTTGAAAAAACCCGTAAGTGCAACGGATAATAATTTAACATAGCGGTGATACCACGAATGGAGGAAAAACCCACGGCAGTGGGTAGAGCACCCACGGACCGGCGGTAGCGCGAATGGAGGAAAACCCACGACAGTGGATAGAAAACCCACTGGACGCGAGCAGCAACGATGGGTAAATTACTGTCCGCTGTAGGTAGAAAACCCACTGAGCGCGATGAGCAACGCTGGGTAGGTTACTGTCCGCGGTCGGTAAAAAACCCACTGAGCGCGATGAGCAACGGTGGATAGATTACTGTTCGCGGTGAGTAGAAAACCCACTAGGCACGAATGGAGGAAAAACCCACGGCAGTGGGTAGAGAACCCACGGACCGGCGGTAACGCGAATGGAGGAAAACCCACGGCAGTGGGTAGAAAACCCACTGGACGCGAGCAGCAACGGTGGGTAAATTACTGTCCGCGGTAGGTAGAAAACCCACTGAGAGCGATGAGCAACGCTGGGTAGGTTACTGTCCGCGGTGGGTAGAAAACCCACTGGGCGCGAGCAGCAACGGCGGGTAGGTTACTGTCCGCGGTGGGTAGAAAACCCACAAAAGTGGGACATTCGAGTAGGTAAACAGCCATTTAACCGTGGGTAGACTACCTATAAAATGGGACAGACGACTTGGTAGAAAACCCGCCGTTGTGAGTAGACAACCCACTGGCAGGATCATTGGGACAGTGACGTTACTTCCGCTTTTTTGGGTAGTTTACCTAGCGCTCGTGGGTTGGAATTTTTCCATTTCCAACTTACGTGGGTAGACTACCGAAAACGTAGGTAGAGAAACAGTCAGGGCTGTCCTTCGGAAAGCGATGAAACGTCAATTCCGGATTTTTTCTCTTCGAGTTGCTACATCCTTCATAAACGCACATCGCGTTCGTCAGCATTTTCTCAATAGATATTTAAATGTACAACAATTTAAAGGGACCGACACGACTTCGTAAGCACTAAATTAAAACAGATACTGGCGGCGAGAGCGCATGCGTCAATTTCGTGACGTCATGCTGTCCCCAGTATATAAGCGCATGAGAGAGAGTAAGAGGGAGAACGATGCGCCGCCGACAGCGCCACTGACTTACGAACTAACGCTGGGGACATGTCCCCACTAAATTCGGCACAAAAGATCCTTAAGAACTGGAGTTCTGTATACATCTGACTTCGTTGGCCCAGCCTAACGTGAGAGACTACTTATAAATGCGGAGCACAGATGTCGCAACAGTTACTTTCGTCGATAATTCGCCGTTTACAGATTTGGTGACAGTGGTTCTCAACTAAATAGAGATATCCGAATACGAGACTTGTT
This sequence comes from Rhimphoctona megacephalus, assembly GCA_963989365.1. Classification (NCBI taxonomy): domain Eukaryota; kingdom Metazoa; phylum Arthropoda; class Insecta; order Hymenoptera; family Ichneumonidae; genus Rhimphoctona; species Rhimphoctona megacephalus. Next base: position 7,428,609 of record OZ022418.1, on the reverse strand, counting down.
TTTAATGTAAGCGACGTTATTCCTTCGCAAATGATCATTTTGGAGGGTTTGTTCTTAATTTTTATTATTAAAAGGGTTATACATAGCAATAATCTGGAGCGATTAGCTTACTTTGACAATAATTACTAAATATTAATAAGTAAATAAACAGAATAACAAAAAATGGAGCTATAATTAAGAATAATAATAATAATAATCATTTTACTATTATTCAATATCAATAATTATAATAATTGTTGTTATAAATGTTTTATTTATTATTTATTATATTTGATACTGTTGGTTTTTGTCGCAATAGGGCAGGATGGCAGGGTGAAATAAATAGTGCAAGCGGATTGCATAGAAAAGAAAAAGAAAACGTGTATGTCTTTATTGAAAAGCGAAGCGAGAGCCAGAGTGCCCCAAAAAGTAGAACGTGCGCAGACACCGGTTCGGGAGCCTGTCTGACGTACAACGCCTCTCGTGGCATGTCGGTCCAACTAGAAGCTCGGACATTTCTCAACACTCCCACTTTGGACTGACATGTTTAGTGCTTGAGGTTTCTCAATTACATTGAGTTTGTTTCGCAGATACAAAAATTTTGGCTTCGCAAGTGGCTTTGTGAATATATCGGCAATTTGCTCGTCGGTGCAGATATACTTCAAGTCAAAAACTTTATTTTCGTAGTTCTCTCGTACGAAATGAAAACGTACGTCGATATGCTTGGAAAATTTGGTCACTTGCGGATTCTTGATGAATTTTATTGCACTCTAGTTGTCCACGTACATTATGGGAACTATTCTTTCTTCTCGAACTAGTTCTTTGATCAGTCTGTCTAACCAAATAATTTCTTTGGCTGTTTGACTCGCCACGTAATACTCGGTTTCCATCGTTGACAACGATGTGGACTTTTGCTTTTGCGACCCCCATATCACAGGCGCTTTTCCGATTTGCACAAAGCAGCCAGTAGTTGATTTCCTGTCTCCTTTGTCTCCGCCAAAATCTGCGTCGCTATAAGCCTTCATCTTAATACTATTTGACTGGTTAGGGAATAAAATTCCATGGACAACGCTACCCTTAATATATTTTAATATTCTTTTAACTGCATTCCAATGTACTTTCTTTGGCGAATGAGAATACTGGCTCACCACGCTCACCGAGTAGGCGATGTCTGGTCTGGTCACGGTAGCCAAGAACAGCAGACTGCCGACTGCTTCTTGATACGGCACGTTGACGATCTCCTCTCCGAAGCTCGGATCTCGCAGGCTCAAATCTGTGTGTTGATCTGCCGGGATAGACACGGGATTCGCGTCATCCATGCGAAAACGATCAAGAACCTTTTTCTGTGATCTCTAAAGCGGATGCCAAATGCTGCAACAAATTCTTGATTTTTACTCTGCATGTCGAAGCGATGAGACCGTCATCGATATATATCGCAAGAATCAAGGTCGCGTCGTCGTTGTGCGAAATGAAGACGCACGGGTCGGCCGAAGTCGCTGTGAGGTTGTGTTTCTTCAAACACTCCACAAATTTTATGTTCCAGCATCTCGCCGCTTGTTTGAGTCCGTAGAGAGTTTTTGCAAGTTTGCAAATTTTTTCAGAGCCATCTTCGAATCCTTTCGGCTGTTTCATATAGATGTCTTCCTGGAGATCACCGTTGAGGAACGCCGTTTTGACGTCGAATTGTGCAAGATGCATGTTTTTCGATGCTGCGGTGGCTAGTATGAACCGAATCGATGGAAATCTCACCACCGGACTAAAAGTCTCCTCGTAGTCGACTCCCGGTCGTTGCGAAAAACCTTTGACGACTAATCTCGCCTTGAACCTTCCTTCCTTTCCGTCTACCCCTGGCTTTCGTTTATATATCCAGCGGTTGGGAAGTACCTTTGCATCTGGCGGTGGTACCACGAGTTCCCAGGTTTTGTTTTGTCGCAACGACTCCATCTCATCTTTCATTGCCTCTTTCCACGAGTTGCTTTGCAAACTCTGTATGGCTTCCTCAAATGTTATTGGCTCCAAAGTCTCCACGAAAAAAAGACTTTCTACATCTAATTCGTAATCTCCGTATCTCTGAGGTGCGCGTAAGCCTCCTCGGTCACGTAGCCGACGAACTTCTTCTTGGGGTTGTTGATTTCCGTCGTCTATTGACGCTCCTGCATCTTGGAAATCATCGTCACCCGATTCACTCGAGCTTACTTCTGCTCGTTCTTCATCTTCTTCGTCGAGTCGCTGCTCTGTTTCTTCATCGTCGCTGGAAAAAATCGGCGTGTCTATTGTGACATATTTGCTCTCCCTTTCTCCCTCATCACTCATCTCATTCTTTTTGGACATGAATTTGACATCTCGAACAGTAGTAACCTTTGCCTCACTCGGGTGCCATACCCGGAAGCCTTTGGTGCAGTCATCGTAACCAACGAAGTAACCCTTCTTAGCTTTTGGATCCCATTTTTTTCTTTTTTGTTTAGGTATGTGTGTCCACACTGAAGTTCCGAAAATTTTGTAGTCGATTCTTTCCGGTGTTTTGCCATGCCACAGCTCGTACGGTGTTTTTTCCGGTACACTGCTTGTTCCAGTGCGATTTATTACGAAGACTGCCATTTTGACCGCTTCTGCCCAAAGCTTAGAATCCAAGCCTCTTGAATGAATCATGCTGCGGGCTGCCTCGACGATCGTCCTGTTCCCACGCTCGATCGCTCCGTTTTGTTCCGGCGTGTAAGCAGCGCTGGTTTCGTGTTTTATCCCATTTCTGAGTACGATAGATCGCATTTCTTTATTTGTGAATTCAAGGCCGTTATCTGTTCTCAAGACTTTAATTTTTCTCCCGAGTTGAGTTTCGAGATTTTTTAATAGACTTTCAAAAAAGATTTTGACCTCATATTTGTGGCTCAAGAAATACACAAATTTGTAATGCGAGAAATCGTCCTTAAAGAGTAAAAAATACCTGGATTTTCCAATGGATAGATTTTCCATAGGACCACACAAGTCAGCGTGAAGTAGATCGCCCGGCTCGCTGGAACGAGATTGACTAGTCGGAAACGGTTTCCTGCTCATTTTTCCTTGGGTGCAACCATCGCAGGACCAGTCGCTGACCGGCTTTGCCTCGATGTTCCACTTTTGAAACATGTTGCGAACATGTTGGATATTTTGATGCGCTAATCGTTCGTGCCAGATTTTCAGTGAAGTGTCTTCACCGATATTGGCTTATTCTCGCTGTGAAGCGCTGTCTTCGGAGTTTGGAGTGCATACTTTGAATTTCATTTTGTACAGGTCTTCGAAGCGTTCTCCCACTGCGACTGTGGTCTTGTCCCTTCTCAGAAAACAATGCTGCATGTCCGATTTCATTTTCAATCCTTTATCGAGAGCTGAGGACATAGACAACAAATTATGTTTCAGCTGCGGAACCCAAAGTACAGGTGACAGATGGTGATTCTCCCACTTTGACCCATTGAACGAAAGGATATCAATTTCTCCGATGCCTTCCCCCCATATTATCTTTCCATTTCCAATTCTGACCGGAACTCGTTCAGATAATTTTTCATAGTTGACGAACCACTGTCGATTTGGAGACATGTGTTTGCTCGCAGCAGAGTCCAAATACCACTCTGTTGAAGCCTTTCCGGAGAGTAAAATATTTGCACTGAGCGTACCTGTTATGAAGGCGCTGCCTCTGTTTTCTTGTCCAGCGTTGGATTCATTTTGGCTAGTCGTTCCCTTCCGGCTGCGACACTGGTTTTTCCAATGCCCGACTTTTCCACGCTTGTGACAATTTCCTGACCTTCTCTTTCTTTCTTGGCATTGGTCGTTTGCTTTCGCTGAGAACGCTGTGTTATCTTGACTCTCGCCTGTGCCAAGTCAAAGTTCTTGCATCGTGAGACGCGCAGTAAGATTCGACAGCGTTCGTTCTTCTTGAGTTGTCGATTCCGATGCCGTTGCAAAATGCTGGTAGGGAGACGGCAACGTCATTAATATCTTAGTCATTATCATGCTGTCCGATACTGGCTCTCCGAGCATTTTCAATCTGCATGCTAAATCATTAATTTTTGCAATGTGCATGGGAATATCATCAGCTGGATTTTTTCCTAGCAAATACCAACTTTGTTGAAGGAGGTGTTTTGATGTCTCGCTCTTATTTTCAAAGATTCCATGCAGCTTATGCCACATCTCTTTGGCCGATTCGCAATTTATGATGTGTAGCATGCATTGTCGACTTACCGTTCGCACAATTATTTTTTGAGCCGCGCTATCCAGTTTTGTCCACTTTTCCAGTTTTTTTTCGAACGCGGTTGCCGCTTCCCTGACTATTTGCGATGCGCTGGGCCAGCGCGTTTAAAGGGCTTTTTCATATCGCTATCGCAGCGTGTTCACGCGCTGCTTATATAGTTAAGGCGCGTTAACACGCTGCGATAGCGTGTTAACGCGGTGATTGGAGCAAATGTTCCAAACTTCTTAACGCGCTGCAATAGCACGTTAACACGCTGATTCGACTGATACGTTTTCTAGCGCGTGACACGCTGTGATGGCCCGTCAACGCGGTGATTCGACCGATGCTGCTAGCGTATTAACGCGCTGCAATAGCATGTTATCACGGTGATTCGACCGATGCTGGAGAACTTTGACACGCTATGGAAACGTGTTGATATCCGTTTTCTGTATTAGGCTGCAAATACGTGTGCATGAGAATGCAACCCGTCAAGTGGATTGTATATATGTCGGAATAAATAAATGTAAGCAGGGAATGGTTAGGAAGATTTGACGAATCCAAGAGCGTTTACATGTATTTGCACGTTCTTGGAACTTTTAAAAGGGGTGGCATGATGGTCATAATTTTTTTCGTGTACATTAAAAAAAAATACAGCCTACTTATATCGACAATTTTTTACAATTTCGGCGCAAAGTGGTATGACGATCTATCATTGGTTCATCGCACATTTTGTCACAGTCGTTGTCGCTCTACTGCTGATTACAGGGAATTTGGAAAAAATGTTCTCAAATGAAAGAAAACGTTACCATATAGCTTTTATCAGCCACTTTTGTTAATTTTTATATTTGACTTACTCGTATGGGGTAACAATGACGATTGTTTTAGTACATGTTTTGTCTGGATTAATATAACACGAGAAATTCAACAGTTATATGTTTCGACATTTTTTTCGATTTGTCACCGGTCAGTCCGTCGTCTAACGGTTACCGTAACCGTAAACATAAGTCAGTCGGTAACCGGTTATTATTGTATATGAAGATATTTCATTAAATATTTTCATCCAGAACATTTATAAAGGAAGAAATGCAATTGTTCCGCTCACGCCACTTAAGATTATACGGATGTAATGCGTCTACGCGTTTAAAACTAAGTTTGTAAATACTGTCAAAATAGTGAACAAAAAAATGTTAAAATTAGATAGAAAAAAAATTATTTCAACTTTTGACACCGGTAGTTTGCAATAACGCTTCATCGTTATTTTGTTTTTGGTTCCAATGCTTTCATTTTTTTGGTGCGTGATTGCCTCGATTCTGATTCCTTCGTTGTCCTATTCTGACCTTCGTCTACTTTACCGGTTTTGCCAAATCGCGTCCGTTGGCACCTCAGGATGTTAGAGATTATCTCCTTATAGTCTTCATAAGTAAACACTCCATCCATTTTGAGACTTTTATTCGAATTCATCTCTACAGTGAATTCTATAAATGAATAACAAATTATTACCGGATATTACGTACAGTTACCGAAACAAATAAATTCAACAATTGAACTCACTCATTATTGCAATTACTGTTTCCTTCGGAATTTCAATTTGGTCTTTGTTGGAGTCTGCGCGTTTTCTAAAAACCATTTTTACTCTGCTGTTCACGTCTGGCCAAAGAGCGCTCAACAAGAGAGATATTCGAAAGTTTATATTTTTTGCAAGTATCGCTTTCATAACAGTTCCACGCTCCCATAATAGTCCGTGTCGCTCAATTTTCGTTTCACCTTTTGACGGTTTAGGAATTTCCAGTATTTCTTGTTCTTGTTCCAGTAATTTTTCATTCCGTTCATTTCGAGCGTAAGTTTTCACGACTTTTGCCACATCCCTTACGACTTTTTGATACTGTTAATGATATAAAGAGGATTTGATTGTGAATGTGTTTTATCTTTTCAACCGGCACTATATTTTGGAATACTTATGCAGAGACTACGAAATAAAATAAATACCTTCAATTCCGTTTCTGTTTTATCTTTTTTCAGTGTTTCGATTATTCTTTCATATTCGGCAATTTTTTGTTTCGTATCCGAAATGGACAGTTCTTCATCATGTGAATCGCTCTCCTTTCGTGGAACCTTTTATTCATAACAATTCTTAATAACGTTCAGCACAACATTATTTCATCCACTATCCTTCAAAATACCAGCATTTTTTGTTATCATATCACAATTACTTACTTTTTTGTTTGTGGCCGATGTAGAGGCTACCGATTTGGTCAGGATTTCTTTTTTTTTGTTTGTTTTACATTGAAAGACCTCAACATTCTTCACTCTCAGCATCTTCTTTTCAATAGGTTTTACATGTTTTCCACTCTGTACCTGCAATCAAAACGCCAAATATTGTCCTCACTGTTCCTATTTAAAAACTCTTTTCATTTCTTATTTCGTTTTCTAATTGTACCATTTTGCATATACGCTGTCGAAAAATTGTCTTAAGGTTCTATCTTTTTCTCTTCAATACAATTCTTCGCGTTCTTCAAATCAACTTACCACTATGTTTCTTTCGTGTTTATTTCCTGAGTCATCCACCGTTTCGTTATTCGATTCATTATCGAGATCTGAATATTCCATTCGCGTATTTTCCGTGATACTTTTTTCATCGGTTATTTCCCTTTTTTTATCTTCAACTTTGGATTTTTTGGTTCGTTCTTTCGGGTCTTCCACCGTTTCATCTGATTCACTTTCGACATCTGATTCTTCCACTCCCTTATTTTTCGTGAAACTGGTTCCTTCTAATTGTTCCATTTCTTCATATCCAATTTCGCTTTTTTTGGTTCGTTCTTTCGGGTCTTCCACTGTTTCATCTGATTCACTTTCGTCATCTGATTCTTCCATTCCCTTATTTTTCGTGAAACTGGTTCCTTCTGATTTTTGCATTTCTTCATCTCCAATTTCGCTTTTTTTAGTTCGTTCTTTCGGGTCTTCCACCGTTTCATCTGATTCCCTGTCGACATCTGATTCTTCTATTCCCTTATTTTTCGTGAAACTGGTTCCTTCTGATTTTTCCATTTCTTCATCTCCAATTTCGCTTTTTTTAGTTCGTTCTTTCGGGTCTTCCACCGTTTCATCTGATTCACTTTCGACATCTGATTCTTCCACTCCCTTATTTTTCGTGAAACTGGTTCCTTCTGATTGTTCCATTTCTTCATATCCAATTTCGCTTTTTTGGTTCGTTCTTTCGGGTCTTCCACCGTTTCATCTGATTCACTTTCGTCATCTGATTCTTCCATTCCCTTATTTTTCGTGAAACTGGTTCCTTCTGATTTTTCTATTTCTTCATCTCCAATTTCGCTTTTTTCAGTTCGTTCTTTCGGGTCTTCCACCGTTTCATCTGATTCACTGTCGACATCTGATTCTTCCATTCCCTTATTTTTCGTGAAACTGGTTCCGTCTGGTTTTGCCATTTCTTCATCTCCAATTTCGGTTATTTCGGTCAGTTCTTTCGGGTCGTCCACCGTTTCATCTGATGCCCCGTCGACATCTGCATATTTCATTCCTTTATTTTTCTTGACACTATTTCCTTCTGATATTTCCATTTCTTCATCTCCAATTTTGCATTTTTTGATCCGTCTTTCGGGTCTTCCACCGTTTCATCTGATTCTCTGTTGACATCTGAATATTCCATTCTCTTTTTTTGCGAAATTGGTTCCTTCTGATTTTTCCACTTTTTTTACTTTCATTTCATTCTCTTTGTTTTTATCCTTCAGGTGTTGCACCGTTGCGTGATCAGACTCATCGTCGAGATCTGAATATTTCACTCCTGTCTCTTCCGTAAAACCCTCAACTTCGTAGTTTGTCGTGAGCAGATCTTCGCGTTGTTGCAAACGGTTTTTTTCTTTTTCTCCTTTCGTTTCATTTTTTTCTTGTTCATCCTCTGAATCGTTCACCGTCTCGTTATCCGATACATCGTCGATGTGATTCGATAGTAGTTTTTTTCTCTTCTTTCTCGGAAGACTCTCAACTTCAGAGTCTGTCTCCTGCCACGAACATTTTATATTTATTTAATTATTTTACAAACATCATCGCTATACGAATCTTATGTTTGCATGAGATTTTTTATTCTTACATGGGTTTCTTTCTCAAAATTGCCGATGTTAGAGTCCGGCTCTAGATCTGTTTTATTCATCCAAACTGATTTATCACTCACGTTCAATGCACTCCAAAAGTCTCCATTGTTAACATTATCGGCTGTGCTCGTTCCTTCAATCGAATACTGATTAACCTGTCGTTTTCCAGCAATTTTATTCTTTTTATTCGCTTTTCCAAATTTAGTTTGAACGACTTTCCGCTGTTGCTGTTTTTTTCGAAGCGCTGACTTCTTCAAAACCTGCAAATATTTGGAGGCATCGATTAGCCTTTGCATTCATGATATATTTGTTTTTGAAGTTATTGTGTAATAGCATAGCGAAATTACTTTTTGATTCGGCGCATGAGCGAACTTCTGAATAACTCTTGTGTCCTACGAACATGTACAAGATTGTTTAATTCATTTATTCCTTCAGTATTTTGTATTTCATTTATTGTTTTAGTATGTAACAAAATTACCGTTTCCATCTTAGCCGCATCAGTAGTAAGGCTATGCCAGTTCTAATCCACTTTTCACAGCAGGGAGCCTGGGTCTGAAGGGGGAAGGATCTGCGGGGGAGGGGAAGTATCTCAGGGAGCGGGGGAGTGGAGGGGGAAGTGGCGAGATGGGGATCACAATGCAACGGACCTGTTTGAACTTGTGCGGCAATGCTTAGAGAAATGCTGACGTATTGTCACTCTTTCTAAGAAAAGAGAATAAAAAATGATATTTATTACTGGAAGTCTTTACAAATGGTGTTTAAGCATCACACTCCCAATGATAGATTTATGTGTCCTGTTACACATTTTTGTAACCTGCAGAGTCATCATGAAGACATTTTAGTCAAATTCCACAAGAATGCTCATTCATGAGACTTTCTTTGAAAAGTCACCTGCCCTTCCCCCAGATTTTAGCTCCAGTTGTTGGGAATTGCATAAGATTTCTATTTTCTTCAATAGTTACCAGCTACGTGAATGGATGATGGACCGCTTCCTTTTCATCTCAGGCGAAAGTTTTTTTTAGTAGTGAAATTTTTGTAATGTTATAAAAAAACATTATGCCTTAGACTTTTAATGGAAAGGACACTTTTTATGGAAAGACTACTAGGTGACGATCACACCTGACCTCCATTGAGTCATTGTTTGCTTAAAACGGTGCATTGGTAGAATTTTAACAAAAGATAAATCTCCTACCTGCTAGTCCATATTTTTGCGTTATATACAGTCTTGCGTTGATGCTGTATGGGTGTGGCGAGGGTAGGGGAAATGCGGGGTATAGTGAGTGTGAGAGGTGTATGATTATTTTTAAATAATTTTAGTTTGAAAAAGTGGATAAACTTATAAGATTGAGAGTTAAATGTTTATTCTGAAAGTAGACGTCGACATGGATAGATGCGCAAGCTTGTATGCAATCTACCCGTCGAAAGACCCCTGGACATTGACGAAAAATGAACTCGAATCGATTCCCAAGGCTTTACTTTTAAAATATTTTAACTACTGTATAACTTCATTGTGGGATCGTTTACCAGAGCATTTACAGTGTGATAGTGAGATACAATCATATCATGAGTGTGATGATCATTTTAATCCACCATGGGAACTGACTCATGTTGATGCTGTTGGACCTATGCGTCGAGATTGTGAAAAGTGTTTTGAAATGGAAGAATTGGTGAATATATATGCAATTCGACGTACGAAGAATCCGCGAGAAATGACGACGGAGGAGCTACGAATTATATCGCCAACAATATTTAAACAGTACTTCAGTGAATTTACCGATTATTTGTGGGATCGTTTACCAGAATATTATCAATCTGATAGTGAGATTATATCATATAGACGATGTTACGAACATTGGAACACACCATCGACGGGGGATCACATCGATGGCCCCGTACCCCAACGTCGTAACTGCAGAGAGTGTTGCAAGAGCATTGAACATGTTTAAACCTGTCTCGAATGCAGGTGTGCAAACAAAGAAACGTGGACCCATTGTTCGACAAGAATAGATCTTCGGAAAATGCGTGGGAAAGAATCTGCTATTGCGGAATGTGCATTCTTCGAAGAAGCAGCTGTCAAAGATGCAGGTGGCGACATGTTCAAACCTGTATGAGGCTGCATAATACATGATTGAACTAATTTTTCCGGGAAGTGGAAGGGGATTGGACTTATGGAAGGGATGGATGGTACAAATAGTCGAGCATGGAAGAGATCAGCATCAATTCACAGCTCTAGAAGCTTCGTACAAGTCGTGATTTTTGAAAAATCTCTTAAAACCTCCACATTCGACAACGATGGCGTTCTCTGGTATCAACGACATCACTAAGCGGTCCGAGTATCTGCCCACGAAAAAACTAAAAGATCTTGAAGTGAACGGTGACTATGGAATCTCTGATATTCGATCGGCAAAGACTAAGTACGGCCCAAGATACGTCGTGGAAGTGCAGAGTGAATTCACCGTCTTCCTGCCACCCCGAGTCGTCAAGGCATTTGAACAAGATCCTGAGGCATATGAAAAACTATTGGAAGCTGCTCATACTAAAAAACTCATTATGAAACACATCGGCGGAGATTGGAATGGCGTCGAGTTTCATGAAATTTCAACGTGAATAAAAAATATATAAAAATCTCTGTAATGTGAAGGAGGAGAAGGAGGAAGAGGAGGAGGAAATTTTGTATAAATAAATTAGAAAAAACCATTTCAAAAATGTTTTCTTTATTCAAAGATCCCTCGTTTGCATAAGGCATGGTATACATATAACCAGCTTTTCAAAGCTTTTACATTCATCGTTGCACAGTTGAATTTCAATTCGTTGGTATGGTGGTGGGGGCAATTCGATGTAGTTTTTAATAATTTCTTCAACGATAGGCAGTCCAGAGTCTCCAAATCAACAATCTCCGTTGACAAATCCAAGAAGCTCGCTAACCACGAAGACTTTTCACAGCCTTTCACAAATATGGTGCGAGCGTGTTGTGAAATTGCTTGAATTATAGGTTTCGCTGCGTCGTATGGTATAAGACCATAGTCCCATGATATTCCATGGAAATTACGTTGCAACCATTTATTCATGGTTCGATATTTTGCTGGTAGCGTGTCCCATGCGTATGGTGGTTCGAAGAACAGCGTTAGAGGTTCAGCGTTTTTCACATCTGCTCGAATAATTGAAATTTCTTTGAGGATAAACTCGTTGATGGGCCCCTTGAAACCTTGTAGATCAACGATAAACTCCATCTCGACTGATGTCCAGTGTGGTTACTTCAGCCATTTTATACCAATTTTTTCACCCCACCACTCAGGGGATTATACTCTACAATACGATCATGTAGAATGAGGCAGTATGCACATGTCTGCGCAGGTACATTCGTTTTCATTTCAAATTCGAGACGTACATCCACAGGTCCAGACTTGAGAGAATCATTTTGCTTCGAGCAATCAATCACAACGAGAGGTGCATATTGTAAAAATTCCTTTTTGTTCAGCCATGGTTCAGCCTCCTTATTGTAGTACATAGATTGAAAGTTTGTATACATGTCGTAGAGTAATGCATACTGATTTTGCTGTATATTCAGATTCATGTTGCCATATGGATAACATTGCGAATTTAAGTACAGTTTCACATCGGTCACATTACAATGATCGAAACAACTCACATTCTTTGTCTTATTATTTTTTCGTCCCGTTTGAAATGCAAGAATCACATATCGTGGTTTTTCCAGCTGTGTTGAAGTTTTGACGGACCACACATGTTTAGAGATGATGGGCAACAATGGATGTTCATACAATTCCCATGTACGGAAACTCATGGAAATTGGTGTGTCTTTGGCGATAAACTTTAAAAGTTGAATTTTGCGTTGATCCGCCACGGTAATGTATGGTACAAGCCATTCGATTTTCTGTAATGTGAGCCTATAATTTTCAGCGGCTGTTTGTATTATCGCATTGTCATCAGTGCGCGATCTGGTCAAAATCAATTCATGCTTCGCATTCACCATCATTTTTCGGTAATCTTCAGCAAAGCCCAGCAGCATACTCAACGGTACGCATACATCAAAATTACCCGCTGCATCCACGATTTGTTTTGTTTCTTCAACATCGAGCCAACCAGTATTTTCAAGCATCGAGCTCTTGGCAGGTGTAAGAGATGTATATCCCTTAATGAGAGACGTAACACCCGGATTCTTATTACGATCAATTTCTATTGCATTAAGTTCATAGCGTACTTCTTCGAATAAATGACATATGGCATTGTTGACGAGACTCGTTGCATTTAACGCTGTACCATCGTCCTTTGTCAGTTTTCCACAAATGTGAATTGAACTTTTGCTCGGTAGGATTGATAAATCTTGATGCTGAATTGAAATACGTATTTCATCACTGTTGTTATATGTTGACGATGCGTATGGTTGATGAGCATGAACCTCATAATGTATGATGGATTCATCGAAGATAATGGGTGTCTGAATGTTTACGATTTCTTCCTCCATTGCGCGCAACAGATGCACAACGTACAAAGCAAATCATTTCTCACACGCCAACTCCACGAATCTTGAGTCCCAAACTCTTCAATAGTAGCAGATTTTGCGGTGTTAGCGCTTTGAGCGTTGATCGACGACTGGTTTCGCGATCCCATGCTGCCTTATTAATATTACGATTGTAGACTATGACCATCGAGATTTTATATGAAGTCGTATGGTGATAACTTCGCCGCGGAAATTTATTAAATCACCGTCTTGATCCACAATACGGAGTTGTATGTTGTCGATTCGGTGAGTCGTGATTGGTAGATAAATGACGCTCGATGGTACTTCGATGATTTTGTAGCCCGCCGGCACAGATGGGAAAAATTCGTGAATTGTATGTACTTTTCGCCCGTTGATGTATGCGCTGGTGGTTATGTTACACTCGACTCGTATGGCGTTCACTTTAAGAATGGATACCGGCAGATCAGACACATGTCTTTTATTAGCTTCCAATAGGCCTGATGCAAAGCCTAGCAGAGGTCCAATCGAGTTGTTCGATGTGAAACGAATAGGCTGATTACATTCGATTTCACTACGCAGTGTATTATTATTCGGTTTGAGCTGAATTTTTATGTTTTTACGTGTCAATTCAGCTTGCAAATATTTTTCAATATCCTCTATTTCATAACTCCCCGTTGGTATGGTCAACACTTGCGTTCCAACGTGAAATTCATTACAGCCAATGTCGATAGTAGGAATTGAATTAAATGTGAGCAGCTCAACAAGTCCGAGAGTATAATTTTTATCGGGCGACAATTCAATGGGGGGGAAGAATTGCGCCTCGAGAACAGATGAAGATCCAGATACGGTGATCGTTCAACTATCATCCATGATGCTTGCAAAGAACTAAACACATAGCTCTATAGTCCTCATTTATATAGCACATATTTGGCTCGACGATTCAACTGACCGCATAAAAACTTTAAACATAAATGTCCACATATTATTGTATCATATTCTTGATACTTTTTATAATTATATTTAACGCTACCAACATTGAGATAATTCAGGAGTTCAGGTGGAGGTGGGAGATTGCCGAAACTGTCAAAGTATATGACTTTTTCGTCAATCTTTTTATATGCAACCCAGTGTGTTCCAGGGCCCACATTTTCATCCAAATTCACAATTGCTGATTCTTGCTTGAGGGGTCCGCTTGCAGGTAAAGTATCACGCATGAAAACCCCTCGAAAATTACGAATTTTCATGGCTTTCACATACTTCAGCAGATCGATGTCGGTGAGAGGTTGATGCGGTAGCGTAATTATACGTTTTTTGGCCCGATGTGAAGACCCAGACCCTGCTTGTACGGTTTCAAGTGTAAACCTTTACCCAAAGCAATGGCCTCAATTGTTTGGTTATGTCGCTTATTTTCATCCAATTCCCTTTTGGCCGCTTGAGCAGCATTTACAGCGCTGGCTATTGCCGCACTTCCACCAGACAATGCACCAACGGCGCTAAGACCGGCGAAGAGGGGTATGAGAAAAGGCAATAAAGCACCGGTTTTTCGGGGGACAGGTAGAATTCGAGGTGTGCGTACTTTAACGCCTTTTACACTGGCACGCGCACCTTTTAATGCTGACATGACAACTTTACGAGGGTCATCACTATGAATCATCGCTTTCCTCGCAGCACTGATGACCTTTTTCAGGCAAACACTCTTCTGCGGCTTTCTCACTGCTCTCTTCATACCCAAACCAAACTTCCTTTTTGCCTTCATAATGTTTGTCACAGCCCAAGCACTTGCTCTCTCACCAAGACTAGCGTTTTTTGAGGTTACACGCTGCCAGGCTTGTTCAGCCAACACTTTATCCACTAAATGTCTCGCTTCTAGATTATCGCGATTTTTCGAATATGCAATATCATGCTCTTTGCAAGCAGCGTCCAATGGGTTTATGCCAGGATCACCACGGGCAAGACGTTTAACCAATTTTGTACCAAGTCCGCAATATTGGTAGCCAGGTAGATGTAATTCCACGGGGAGATTATTGAGTACACTGTTGACTAAACCTTTACCCGGTTTATCGTGCACAATCATCACCGACGGCTACAACTCGACTGAGCATTATTCGCATTATAAAGTCGCATTTATACGATTTTTCCGATCAGTCATATAAGAGATGGTGTCGAAGAAACAAGGTGGTCAACTCCCCATAATAAACTTCGATGAATTTGTCGATGGTGGTGGTGGCGGTGGTGCAACGAAAAATAAGCTTCATGGGAATATACTACCTGACAGTATTCGTGCCGTGTTTTGTGGTCCATCGAATTGTGGAAAAACTAATGCTTTACTCACGCTGCTAATACATCCAAATGGTTTGAGATTTGAGAACATATATCTCTACTCTAAATCGCTGAAGCAGCCAAAATATAGACTGCTCGAGCAATTACTTCGACCGGTGGAAGGAGTTGAATATTTTCCATTCAATGAGCATGAACAAGTTATCACACCAAGTGATGCCCGTCCAAATTCCATATTCATCTTCGACGATATAGCATGTGAAAAACAGGATAATGTGAGAGCGTTTTTTTCCATGGGACGACACGAGATTGTAGACAGTTTTTATCTTTGTCAAACATACACTCGTATTCCGAAACATCTCGTAAGAGACAATGCAAATTTTGTAGTGCTATTTAAACAGGATGATATGAACCTTAAACATGTGTATAATGACCATGTGAATACGGATATGACTTATACATGCTTCAAAAACATGTGTGTAAAATGTTGGAAGTTGGACAAGTATGGATTTATTACGATTGACAAGGACAGTGAATTGAATGCCGGTAGATATAGAAGAGGATTCGATTCTTTCCTAACTATTGATAATAAATGATTGCTCATTGTGGTATGAGAGACAGTCTTAAGTCTAACTTGCTTGCGTCAACATGAAGAGCAAAGAACTTTTGAGAGAAAAGGATGTATTGTGTGAACTTGCCAAGGCGAGTGATGCGATTAGACGAAAACATCGAAAGTTAAAAAGTGGTCGCGATACTGCACAGCAGAAAATGCAAGATGTGTTTAAACCGATCGTTGGACCGTTAGAGGAGCTGGTTTCATATAACAAAAATCTGAAGCATGAAATTAAGGATGAAAAAGTGAATATCAAGAGGGAGGAGGAGGAGAAGGATGAAGAAAACAGCGCGCTCCATGACATTTCTTCTAATGATATTTGGTGTGAAGCAATTGAAGGTGATGCAGAGCCCTTAGCTGATGCTGATAACTATGCAGACTCCTTAGCTGACGACGACGACGATGACGACGAATCATCTAAAGATGCCAATGCTTTAATACATGAATATCTGGGACTGCTGCGAAGCAATAAAAAAACAAGACTGGATGTCATGTATGGAGTACGAAATCTTGCAAATGATAAATTAATGATCGGTAACTCACCGATTCAGTTCGCCGATGATCATATTCATGTTGGAGACAAAAAGTATTCGAAACGTATTGGCTTGGTTGAGTTGTTGTTCAAAAAAGAGCCTGAGTTGAAATATGTAACACCAAACGATTTGGAGGATTACTCGAAAATTGTTATTGCTACGAATGTTCATAGAAAATATTATAAACGTAATGGTGCAATACGCCATGATAAATCTTATAAATTTAAGAATTATATATCGAAAATACTGGAGCAATATAGCGGGCATAAAGGTGGTGGTGGTGGTGTGCCCACGTATAAGGTGGCACGAAAAAATACCTCTTTCGACTATGTTTATTGGGATGATCCGAATGAACTAGTGGATCGTCTTCGTCTACTACTCGCATCACAAGCTGCCGGGAACTCCTCCCATTCCAACGAGATTATATCAATTATTGAGGAATTACGTGAAGCTAAAATCATTTATTAACATGTGCGAGCTCTTTTTTTTCACGCATTCACAACATGACCGTCGATGTGTTCGGACGCCAATTGAATAGAGGTGGTGCGGGTCCTCCCGGTAAACCAGGTGCTGGATTTAAGACTACAGCAGACGGTGATTATGATTTGGAAGGAAAACGGCTGGTCAATGTTGGTTCGCCGATAAAAGATGATGATGCTGTAAACCTCCGTTCGTTTATTGGTGGGACTAATCATAACACGGTCTTACTACGTGATTCAACGAAACAATTTTTTGAATCGAATATAACGGCTCTTGAAAAGCGTGTAAAAGTTGATCTCACCAACCTCCGTGCTGAAATAGACAATTTGAAAAGTGCGATCAAGGATCTCAACGGTGACGTCAGACTTTTAAAAGATGTCAAAATCGGTGAGAAGCGGAAAAAGCCTTCAAACAACTATCTTCAATCTATGATGAAAAGCGTTGCGGGGGAGAAATAATGAGTGAAAAAAAACGTGCTGTGGTGGAGGAGTTGCATAAGCCAGCTCGGTGAAATTATCCACGTCGACATGTGGATATACGTGGCCTGGATGAGACGTGGCAAGCTGATCTTGTAGATATGTCTGCATATGCACAACACAACTCCAAGCATAAATTTCTCCTCACCGTCATCGATATATTTTCGAAATTCGCCTGGGCCAAACCATTGAAGAGTAAGAGTGGGAAAGATATCACCGCTACAATGGAGTCAATTCTCAGCAAAGGACGCATACCGAAAAACCTTCACGTCGATCGAGGAAAAGAGTTTTATAATACAGACTTTAAGGCTTTGATGAAAAAGAATAATATACACTTGTATTCTACATATAGCAATTTAAAAGCATCAATTTGTGAGCGCTTCAATCGTACACTTAAGAATAAAATGTGGATTCAATTCAGTTTTCGCGGAAACTGGAAATGAATCGATATTCTCGATATGTTAATTACTAAATATAATGATACTATACATCATACCATTAAAATGAAGCCGAAAAATGTTAATGTTACGAGTGAAAAACAAATACTACGAGATGTTTTCAATAGAACTGAGGTGGGAAAACTGGCGAAATTTAAAATCGGCGATAAAGTACGCATTAGTAAATTTAAGAATGTATTTGAGAAAGGTTATACAACAAACTGGACAACGGAAATTTTCACAATATATCGAGTAAGAAAAACTACCCCTGTTACATACAACATAAAAGATCATCAAGATGAGCCCATTGCAGGTAGCTTCTACGAACAAGAGTTACTTCGAGTTAAATATTCTGACATATATCTCATTGAAAAAGTCTTGAAGAAGCGTGGTAATCAGTTGCTTGTGAAATGGCTAGGTTTCGACAATACACATAATAGTTGGATAAGTAAGGATGATTTGTGAACAATAAAGAAGAGGAAAAGAATGTCTGGTTTATTTTTTATGATCCTCCCGACATATCCAAGCAGGTCTCTGCATAGCTCTGGAAAGCAGGTAGAAGGAAAAAAAGGATGGACACAATGAGTTTCACAAAAAAGATTCTTTTTATTTCACATCAAATGTACAAATATTGAAGAAAAATGTTCTCTCTCTCTCTCTCATACATATACGTACGCGCTCTTGGTTTACAATTCTCCACGTTTCCATTTCTTCCGAACATTTGGGAATACTGTAATGACCCCATGGTAACGTGTCTACCGTTCCAGGTATAATATACCGCTTGTCATCGATGAGTTTCACAAAAAAGATTCTTTTTATTTCACATCAAATGTACAAATATTGAAAAAAATGTTCTCTCTCTCTCTCTCTCTCTCTCTCTCTCATACACATACGTACGCGCTCTTCGTTTACAATTCTCTACGTTTCCATTGCTTCCGAACATTTGGGAATACTGTAATGACCCCATGGCAACGTGTCTACCATTCCAGGTATAATATACCGCTTGTCATCGTGTGGACTTAGAGCGATTTTTGTCTCTGTTATGGTATAGACATTATGTAATGTCGATCGAATCGATGATTGGCAACGCTTCATTTCAATCTGCTCATCGAGACACTTCACATAATCTTCAAATTGTATGGTTCTTGCAACAACATTACTCTTTACACCTTTCGCTTTTTTAACATCTTTCTTCCCCTCAACTCGCGTCGCATACATTTTCGATCTAAGTCCAACGAATTCAGTCATTATGGCCCCGTTGTTCTCATCCTTCATGAGACCAGGGACCTTTTTGTTGACAAGCGGTATACCATATACATTGTCATGGGGGTAGTCACTGGTGTCATATTTGTCGAGATTGCATTTCATGTCCTTATATACATCGTCACATTCAATATGGTAAATTAAACTATCAGTATCTGTATACATCACTTTACTCTTATTTCCATACGTTGGAGTCATGAATTCGTGGTGAAACGCATATAGACAAGTTTTGGAGATGTCTAAAATCGACATGCCCACATATATTGGTTTATTAAACTTGACTTGAAGATTTCGCAACTCTACAGCGATTAAATTTTCTGCAACGATACTTCGACTGTGAAAGTTGGGTTTTGCGATCATAGCCTCTGCTCCATATCGGCCTGCCCATTCCGTTAACAATTTGACTTGTACGTGGCTACGAACATCTTCCATAGTTTTTCCAAAAACTGCATTATTCATCAATTTGAATAGATTTTTTTCAAAATCATTTTTCGCACGTGTACGAAACTGAGTATTCAAATCAATGTATGTTTGCAGCCAGGAAGATTGCTTGAATTTCAAAACTCTATATATTTTGGCGATTTTCAAACCATGTTGCAAACACTGCTGCAATGCACGATAGTGTATGACATACCGTTTTTTCCCGTTCACCGTTGCAAGCAACTTTTCTTGCTGCGTGCCCGGAGGTTTGTCATGCGTTGGATAAAACGGTAAGTCACTATGTGCATCGTGCAAGTGTTCTGGATATTCTAAATCAACCTTAAGTATATAACCGTTTTCAGAATCTAATGGAACTGTTTCGACATTGATGCTTGCAATATCGTCAATCCATTCAAAATCTGCGTACGGCAGCGGTTGACTCATTGCCCATCCATACAAATTATTAACGTCGTAATACATCAAGTATGAGGATGGTATAGATGGATTATATGAGTCCATATACTTATTATTGGCACGGGCATGCCTTTTGGAGCATTGACTAAGACCACCTCGAATACCTCTCTCCACGAATAATACCATATCGATGTCCGTGAGCAATTCAAACTTTACCTTTGTATATTTCATCATGGCATCCCAGGTATATCCGGGGAAAGTATAGTAAAACGCAGGGTCAAGACCATAACTTTTCAGACAAGTATCGCGGAAATTCTCAAAGATGTCGGCTAATAGTAGTACGTCGGTCTTTAAATATAAATCGCTGTATTCACCGAGCGTTCGAGTTGAAAATCGTTCCCACACATTTTTAGCATGAGTATATTCCTTCTCGGAAATGGTTGACTCCGTTAAAGAGCTGTAAAATGCTTCCCGCGGTGGAAGCCCCGTTTCATCTAACTTTTCAAAACTGTCAATGTATTCGTAGGGGAAGACACCTTTTCGTGTCAATAGATGAAAATCGTCGACGTCGGGAAACTGTGATTTCAAAGTTGTGAGTTTGTCTGAAGTTAAAAATGATGCTAATTTATCGAGACTTGTGTTCAGAAATCTAAATGAGTCTATGAAACGTAATTTTATATTTTTCCGCGTGTCTTTGGACGTTTCAACAGTTTTCGAGAAGGAGATGTACTTTTCTTTTGTTATAGGGAGCAAATCGATTTTCCCCTCGAACGCAGTTGCTACTTCTTTTATTATAAAATGCGCGTCATAACCGGATAAATTATGAAAAACTATTGGAATGAAAAATGAGTTCTGATAGTTTAAATTGCAATTTGAATGTGCCGGCCCTCTGAATTGCCCTGTCAGGTGGCAATGATCGCGAACACGCTCATCACCCCCGACAAAAGGTTTCTCGCAAATATGACAATCTTTTTCCTCCCGAAATTTTTTCCACTACTGTGGAGTCAAATCTTGCATCGGAACGTTTGTTAATAAAATTTTCTCCACTCGCAATGCCAGTTTTTTAAGTTCTTCTACGAACCATTCCACACAGTTTTCGCCTCGGCGTTCGTGATATCCCGACAGCGAATCATCGTAGGAGCACTTGACGTAATATCCAACGCTGAAGACACGATGATGTTGGCTCTTGTTCTTCTCCCTCTCTTCAACGCTGGTTTTCTCCAGGATGCATTCAAGATCTGCGTAGACCACGAATGGGAGACGCTCCTTCCGATTGGCATTTGTGAATTCCAACCATTTGTCGTTCTCGGCTGGTAATTGAACTGCGCAATCATTAAGCACACCGCAATCCACCTCATGCAACCGCAGCTTGTCGACGGATTGGAAGAAGTGCAGGCATCTGTAAAATAATCATTTTTCAACATTGTTTAAAGATTTATTATACATTGTGAAGTATAAAATTACAGCATATGAATATAAATATACTTACCGATCGCAAATGAATTTTTTGTGTCCATTGATGTTAAGTTGCGAGTTCACTAGGCGGGATAGATTCTTAATCCACGCAAAGTGTCCAATCTCGGATCCCACTGCGTCTTCAACGTACAGCAAGTTAACGTGTGTCTCTTTCTTCTCCTTGCTAACGCGAACCGGTAGAATGGTGTCTTTCTTCTCACTGTAGACGTTGATTGAAAGATTGTTCATCTTTTCAAATTTCCCAATTTGGTCCAACGTCATGGGAAAGTTGATACCTTGGAGATTGAATATCGTCGAATAATGCGGATAGGAAGATATGCGTTCACTGTGTTTTGCTGCTGGATGGAGAGCAGCAACCATCGCCCACCCAAAGCACGCATTATCCTTCGATTTCACATTTACCACTGCTCTCTTTAAGTGTACGCGTTTCGCCAATGAAATGAAACATCCCGCACGCATTGCATTATACTTGTTTATATTCACGGTTAAATTCGATATGGCTGCTAATGTCCAGCCGCTGTCACTATCCTGGAACTCGTCGAGCGATTTTAGTGTTGGCTCCACGACGCGCTTTCGATACCACTCACTCAGGTCCGATGTTGTGAAAAGTTCAACATTTCCCGTGTTGATACTTTTATTCGCACGCTTATCGCCCACGGTGAACTCTCCATTGAACGCTGTGTTCACTTTGATGCTGTTAAATTTTTCGATATATTCGGCCACTTGTTTCGCGACTAGTTCATACGAATCTAGCAGGAACTTCCGTGGATCGATGTAATCACGATTGATTACGGCACCCGTTGACTAGCGATTTTGAAATGCCGTGTCAATTTCTCGCCATATCAACTCATGATCACTCAATCCTTCGCCTGTATGTATGAAGCGTTGGCGTGTGTCTGCTTCAAACATTCGAGACGTAAGATTTACGAACTGACTGAGTGGTGATATCCGATGGCAAGTCGTGACCGCTTGGATCGAACTTGTTCCTCCAATGATTCGATAAGCGTGTCTCATTGGTATTCCCACACCAAAAATTGTTCCAATGTCCGTAGTAGAGACGCTTGCATACGTAGCAATTGCTCTGTAGCAATATCAGCAGTAAGAGACATGATGCGTTGAAATTCAAGGCGATTTGACTCGAAATGTAACTTGTACGTCGTCTCGACGAAATCTGGATCTACCCTAAAATGGTTTGCCCTTATATACGCGCTTTTTCAGAGGTGTGGGTGAATAAGAGGGATACAAATTCATAGATTTTTACTTTTCTCGAAGGCAGGTGTGCGAGATGAAAAGGAAATGGTCCATCATCCATTCACGTAGCTAGTAACTATTGAAGAAAATAGAAATTTTATGCAATTCCCAATAACTGGAGCTAAAATCTGGGGGAAGGGCAGGTGACTTTTCAAAGAAAGTCTCATGAATGAGCATTCTTGTGGAATTTGACTAAAAGGTGACTTTTCAAAGAAAGTCTCATGAATGAGCATTCTTATGGAATTTGACTAAAATGTCTTCATGATGACTCTGCAGGTTACAAAAATGTGTGACAGGACACATAAATCTATCCCAATAACTGGAGCTAAAATCTGGGGGAAGGGCAGTTGACTTTTCAAAGAGTCTCATGAATGAGCATTCTTGTGGAATTTGACTAAAAGGTGACTTTTCAAAGAAAGTCTCATGAATGAGCATTCTTCTGGAATTTGACTAAAATGTCTTCATGATGACTCTGCAGGTTACAAAAATGTGTAACAGGACACATAAATTTATCATTGGGAGTGTGATGCTTAAACACCATTTGTAAAGACTTCCAGTAATAAATATCATTTTTTATTCTCTTTTCTTAGAAAGAGTGACAATACGTCAGCATTTCTCTAAGCATTGCCGCACAAGTTCAAACAGGTCCGTTGCATTGTGGTCCCCATCTCGCCACTTCCCCCTCCACTCCCCCGCTCCCTGAGATACTTCCCCTCCCCCGCAGATCCTTCCCCCTCCAGACCCAGGCACCCTGCTGTGAAAAGTGGATTAGAACTGGCATAGCCTTACTACTCGCATCAATTATGTTGGACATGACTTTATTGGCGACATTTTTGCTTGCTTGTGACATCTTCTTCTGCAACAATAACATTATACAATATCAGTTACTAGTGAAGTATTTGCAAATCAAGAAATCACGGTGAGGAGATATTCGTAAATGGTTTAACAACTTTTCAAAACATTTGTTGGTTTGGCGCCGTTTGCCGTTAGGCTTTATTTTTTTACACTGCTACGTATATTTAGGGATGCGTTCACGCGGCGTCGTTGTACATAGACAAGTATAGCGTTATGAATGCAGGCATGAATCTGAGTGGGAGCGCTTCTCCACGAAGTTTCGTAGCCCTCCACCATTTCCGTGTATAGAGGTTCACAACGAGGCTCTCATCTCAGTTCCGTCTCAACCATTGATCCGCGCACATGCCACAATATGTTTGCGTCAAAAAATAATTTCGGGCAGTATGTAGTTTTTCCGTTACTCGTATTCATATTTCATGAAATAATGTCTTGAACATTTGTTTTTCATCAATGTTTTCTTTTCGTATCAGTGCTGAAATATTTTGCTTCTTTCTGTCATATTTGGACAGAATTATCACGCAGGCGGTACTCCGTTCGCCACTAATGGCGATCGCGTCGCCACATCCCGAGAGCCACCGTCTGTTCGCGTTATAAAATTTTGCGGAAGGTATTTATATGAGCCTGATTGGAAAAATGAAAAAAATTCGAAAACCATCATATTCGGGTATATAAGAGTGCGGTAGGGCTCCAGCCGGTTTTTTTTTTAATACTTGGAGTCGACCCGTTAGCGCCGCTCTTGATTCTTTTGGATTTATTACTTTTTTCGTTTAATGCCTTTTGAATGAAATTTTGTACCATTTATATCCGCCCAATTGCTTTTCTTGTATGACTAAGTTTATTTTTAAGTTTTGTATTTCACCGTTTCTGTTCGTTTCTTTCTGAATACATGTTTTACCAAAAACGTTCCGGGATTCGAGGACAACCGCCATTCTTTTTTTCCACTTCGTTGTCTACCATCTTGAATTTATTAGTAAATATTTTTCCAATTACATTTTGCCTCATCACCGTGCGGAAGATTTTATATTTGTCTACCGCTTTCTTCTCGCTCTATATTTTTTCACTGTTTACGAATTAAATATGGTGAAAAATTTCTTCGTACAATATACTTTCATAGATTACTGCACCAATGCCGTTTTTGGAAGTTTGCAATTCTTTACATATATTTCATGGCTATTCTTGGTTTTCTTTCTTTTCATTTCTCATTCATCTGTCGTCATGATCATTATTCGAAATTGTTTTCTAAGGTCATTCATTCGCTAATGGTTGCCTTCCATGTCGAACGGGTGCTGTTCGATCGTTGCAATTTTTTTAAATTTTCAAATCAAGTGCTACAGATACCTTACAACCTTGGCAACCGAAAAAAGACCAAATAGGGTTTTCATTTTTTTAGACGTCTAATTTGCCGAAAAAATACTCACTTCAGTATGTTGTGTACTTTTTTCTGTTCCTTTTTTAATTAATCATACATATGTTTGTCCAGCTAACACCTTGATTTTGAGCTGATTACTTTTGAAAATACCCAATCGGGTCTTGTTTCGGCAAATTAGATGTCTACAAAAAACCGAGAATTTCGGTCACCACTATCCGCTTGGGAAGTGCAGTATTGCATTTGGAGCCTTCATAGAAATTCAATAATTACAATTGTTTGTAAAGATCTGTGGCATTAGGCAGAATGAGTATGCTCTTACTCTACAAATAATTTTTTACAATCTTTGAAACATAAGTCTTGCAGCTATTTTGACAATTGTATTCTGACTGTCGAATTTACTGCAGAGTTGGCAAATGAAAGGTTTGTAAATCTTTTTCCGCTCAAAATTCACTACTTTGCTTCAATCAAGAACGATCGCAATTCTTCTAAAATTTCAATTAAACAATATATTTATTGTTAATGTTTCTCAATTTCTATGTAATTTCTATGCGCTTTCGGATTGACTACGTATCGTTCACTCAAGAAATAGCATTGCGCAGCTTTTTATTCTTTGTACAATTGTTTGCAACCGATGCTGTCGCTACATGAACAATAACGTTTTAACGATTTGTTATTTTCCATTCAATTATTGGTCCTTTTCCATTTGTAATGCGCTACAGGACAGGGTGTTCAAATATTATTTATGTGGCAAACCTTTTTTTTAGTGACCTTTCCTTTCTCCGTCTCATCTACCAGTCGTTTCACAATTTTCGCAACGCCTTTCTTTTTCGGTTGTCTTTTCAACGGGCTTATAACCGTCAGGGGAGAATCCAAAAAGTGTTTATTATTTCTGATTCTTTGTCCACGTTCCAGCAATTTGTTCCGATCTTTCGATATACATTCTTCCTCTGATTCTACATTTGAAATATAAAAATTCATTTAGCCAACACAGATTTGATAAATGAGTTTTGTTATTTTATCAATGTATCCATTTGTACTTACGTCCATAGGCAACTATTTCGACTTTCTCACGCTGAATTTCGGTTTTGACTGCATTATGATCAATGTCATAATTTGTCGAGCCCTCACGATTTTTTGTACTTATGCGTATACGAAGAGATGCCGTTTGGTTAGGATTCCTCGTACGATATTTTATAAAATCACCGGTACAGGGCACATCGCGTTTCCCCTTCCTATATATTATTTCTTCGACGGGTACAATTTTTCGTTCCTCGCTACTTTCGATCCTTACCATACAAAATCGGATTTCGTGCGATGAACCATTTTCTTTGTCATTGTCGTTATTTGTGTTCGACATGTCGTATATTCACTTTCGCCGGGGTGGTTCGGCGCGCAATGAAATATATTTCACTGTAATATATTAATATTATCTCGATATGCACACATGCATTTACGAGTTTTATTTTGTTTTTATAATTTGTATCACCGTTACTTCTAATTGTACTAAATTCCACGAAACAATGTCCAAAACATGTGTCCGCGATGGCGGGTAACACGAGGCGGCCATAAAAACAATGGTTATTAAAATATGGGAAAGGTTTTAATTGTCGCAGGTTGGAGGCTATAGGTGTCGACAGTCGCACTCTGGCAGGCGATATTTTTTACGCGCTCAAAATCAAACACACACCACTTTTTTACAAATAGTGTAACGACAACATATTTTATAACCAAAAATATCACAGTCGATTATGACGATATTTTTAAGAAAATAATTAAATGTTTGCACCTTATTCCGCATGTCTTGATACGCGACGACTACTCGCATGCGAGAATCATAGCACAGGATAGCAACGAGACCTATATATATACGCTCGTGGGTATATATCATCAGGTTGCAATATTTTAGAAAAACATATTTGTTAATTTTTTTAACTCATCGTGTTGCGTTTCTTACGATATTGCCCTTTTTTTAATACGCCGAGGTTTTTTTTCTATATTTCGTTATTTTCAGATATATATATATTGAACGCCGGCCGCTTTCATAAGAGCGTCCTGTTTCTCTCTTCATATTCCCAATCATATATTTTTTGATCTCCGCTTTCGGTACTAGTTACCTCAAGACTCACGTAGTTTTTACTTTTCCGTGCGCGATTCGAGTGGTCATTTGTGCTATATAGCTATCGGCTGCGGGCCATTGTTCGTTTTTCGTTTCGATCAGCCTTTACGTGCGTGCGCGGGAACGCGATTGAAATGTTATTTCTTGTCGGTTTTCGATCATTTTCATTTCGTTTTTCTTTTCGATCAGCGTTTTCGTGTGCGCGAGCAGGACGCGACAAACAAATTTCTACAATATTTTCGGTTTTGAATTTTGCTCGTGGGTGTTATATATACCGTTCTCAATAATAGTTTTCTTTTCGATCTATATCTCCAGGTGTGTGTACGGTGCTTCGGAAATTCACGAACGTTTTTTTGTCAAACATAATTTCTGGCCTTCCTACACGGATTCTCAGTCTTTCCATGCAAGTTTTAGACGTTTTTTTTTACATTTTCATATACTCATATCTTACATACTCTCACATCGAAGCTTTTGCACGTCATAACCTGTACTTTTTTTTAATCATTTATCGATTTTTTCCTCATTACTGCCTTCACAACAGTCTTTTTTATTGTTATATTGTGAAAGATATTCGGAAATAGTTGACCAGTCGTATATTTTCTTTTTCCATATGCGGCAACGTTTCTTTTATATTTCGTTATTTTCGAGTATATATATATATATAATTTTTTCGTGTTATATGCTTTTAGTAGAAAGGCTGTTCATATTCTCGTCATTGTTTTCAGTCTCGACTTATATACCGGTTTTCAATTAACCAACGACTCACGTAGTTCATTGTTTCTTTCGCGCGAGGGATCACTTCTGTTATATAACGGTATATATCGAGTGTTCGTTTTTCTTTCCGGTTGTGTTCACGTTACTTTTAATATTTTTCGCGAGACACGTGTGAGTGGAGTGATTTATATTTTCGTAGTTATTGCGTTATTCCACATTCCGTTGTTGCCATTGTTCGTTCGGGGTGCTCGTGTTTGGACGGGCGATAATAATTTTCTCCTTTGTATTTCGGTTAACAATTCTTTTTGACACGTGTCTTTCCGTTATCGAGGTTTGTTACGCACGTTTTACATTTTCGTGTTATACATACTCATATCCTTCGATCGGCAGAAAGCTTTCGCACCCCATAACCTGTACTTTTTTCTCATTTATCGATTTTTTCCTCATTACTGCATTTATAAAAGTCTGTTTTGTCGTTATTGTGAAAGATATTCGGAAATTATTGACTGTTTGTACATTTTTTTTGTTTTTTAAATACGCCGACTTTTTTTTCTATATTTCGTTATTTTCAGATATATATATTGAACGCCGGTCGCTTTCATAAGAGCGTCCTGTTTCTCTCTTTATATTCCCAATCATATTTTTCGGTCTCCGCTTTCGGTACTAGTTACCTCAAGACTCACGTAGTTTTTACTTTTCCGTGCGCGATTCGAGTGGTCATTTGTGCTATATAGCTATCGGCTGCGGGCCATTGTTCGTTTTTCGTTTCGATCAGCCTTTACGTGCGTGCGCGAGAACGCGATTGAAATTTTACTTCTTGTCGGTTTTCGATCATTTTCATTTCGTTTTTCGTTTCGATCAGCGTTTACGTGTGCACGAGCAGGACGCGATAATACTTTTCTTTTTCGTATTTTAGTTCGCGCAATTCTTTTCGACACGTGTGTTACCGTTATCGAGGTTAGTTTTACACGTTTCACATTGTACTGTTATATACTCATATCTGTCGACCGGCACAAAGCTTTGGCATGTCGTTACTTTTACTTTTATTTCATTTATCGATATTTTGCATGTTTTAGTGCGTTTAGTCTTTTCTACTTCTTTGTATAGTATTCGGGATTTATTGACTGGTCGTGCATTATTTTTTTCCTATATGTTCGGACGTATTTTCTGAATTTCCTAATATTCGGTTTTATCTATTTCTTTTTTCGTCTTTTATTATTCGAATTAATTATTATTAGCTCAAAAGCTTTCCTTCGCGGTAGTCTTCTTTCATTTTTCATTTTTCGGTTTACATTTTTAACATTAATTCCATCTATATTGCAGTAATAATGGTGCAGTGCACTGCTATCGAAGTGGCGAAATGGATCGTCTATTTCCACCAACACCACGTGTCATGCCGAGCCCCATTGCGGAGCATGTTTTGCCCGCAACACTCTGAATTCTTCGTCGAGGATTTGGTTAACCAAGCTTTCTTCTTTTGTAACGACGCAGCTGTTCAGAAAACATCAATGCCATACCATTGTTGGAAACTTAAAGACAAGTATCGCTCGCAGTTTGTGCAACTCGCACAACAAGTAAGTTGTTTTGCATTTTTCAAGCAGAAACAGCATTATAGAGATGTTTATGTTTTTGGTTTGTCATTTAAATTTCGTTTTTTTTGTTTTGCAGTTCCGCATAGAGAAAATGTCTTGTAACGTTATCCCTGACAAAGGTCTATTTGTGCTCATTTCGAAGCGAAGCGAAGTGGAGTTCGAACCAATTCACAATGATGTAAGTAATGCATTTTATTTTTATTTCCATTCATCGCTCACATTTATGTAAATATTCATTAAAAACCATGTTTCTGAAATAAATTTTGTTATAATTGTTTTGCAGCTTTCTCACCAAATACCGTTAGCGATTGAGTTCAAGGAGATGACGGAAGCCTGCAATGAAAATGGGGCCACGATTTTGCACGTCGCGTCAACAACCGAGCCGGTGAGTCCGTTCTCGTACTTTTTTTCACTTCACATATGAATTCTCCTCCATGTTACATTAATTAAAATTAAAATTTTTTACACATTACTTATATGCCGTTAAAATGTATAAAAACCGTACAAATTAACATTGTTTCGTGCGAAAAAATTATTGTCCATGTAACAGATTATTTCTAAGTAAAGAAAATCATTTTCCTCCCCTTATTTAAAAATGTGCGCGTGAGTCTCACGCATTATCGCCTGACATGTCCTAATTGACTCGTCCTCGCCAAATTTGTCACTGTTATGGAATTTATGCTCTTCTAGGGGTACATTAAAAACCTACGAATTCAATGAAAATTTATCAAATCAAGTGCACAAGACGATAAATACGAAAATCTTTTTCTTTTTAAAAGCATTATATTTTTGTTGAGTATATTCATTTAAATTGAATCTACTTGAATAAAGAAAAGCTGAAAATTGCAGTAAAAAATGCATGATTCCATGGTGCGAAGCGAATGAAGAACAAATCTTTATTCATGCCCAAAGTAACTTGCAAATACAAAAACAGAATGTTACATTATTGTAAAAGGAAAGTTGGAATAAATCTTTGCTGCGGAAATGGAAATTCAAAATTTCAATGAAAAAATGAGTCCAAGATAAATCTATTGTAATGAAAGAAAACCATTGATTATTAATTGAATTTTGAAAAAATGTACTGTGGTAGAAACAAGAAGAGTACAAAGATTCGATTTGAAAAATATAAATAAAATCGAAATCAGCAATAGACAAGAATATGAAATCAGAGCTACTAAAATAGGGTTCAAGATAGATTATCGAAGTTGCAGTTGGGAGAGATGAAAGTTCGTCAATTTGTTAATTGAAAAATAATTATTGAAAGAAATAACGTTACTTGAGTAATAACGGAACATCCAACATGCATCCTATTGTTGGTAGGCTGAGCTTGAGGATTATTATCACTTTGATTAACCATTTGAATTGAATGGTTAATGGAAAATATTTCTATTAATCATTTCATTTCAATAGTTAACGAAAATATATTCCATTGTGTAATATCAAAGTAATGATTAATTCATTACTGTTCCATTGAGATTTTCACAACCCTGCTACACTGGTTATAAACAGATATGTGAAGATCAATACAAAATATGTAACGAGAAAGCAAGAATGTGTATATTTCCTGGAAAGCAAACACATGTAAAGCAAAAAAAAATTCTAATTTGAACGCGAGTCGATTTTTTCTCATTATTTCATTATTTCGGCGACAGAATACTTGTGTACATGAACTGCCTGATAATAATACGGATTTGCAAGCACACAACGTCGTTGAAAACGAACCACTCGAAAAACAGATACATCTGCCTACAAATTTTAAAATTATTCGATTTTCCAGATTATCGACAAATTCACTGTTACCAACAGTTTTCATAACGATCTGTACATTCCCGGATCTATTTCATAACAATTGTATTTGTTTCATCATTATTTCATACTCTTTATTAAAAAATTTCAAAAGTTTTTTGCCTACACTTTTTCCATGTTCGAGACTGCATTCATGATTCATTCGTACAATTTCGTACAAATTTTCCAAACGATTATTCACTATCGCTAAACGAACTCTTTCCGTGTGTACAAGATAGCATGGAAAAACGCACAGTCGTTCGATGCCAGGTTTTGAAATAGAAAGCTCACACGAGCGATGTCACACTCTTATATCCATCTATGTTATGGTTCCCGCGTTTTTTTAATGGTAAATACCTTCTATTTTCTAGGAAAATCCGTCTTCAGCTCTGCCTCCCATGTGTACGGACAACACTGAAGTGGTTGTTCCGACTCCGCACCGTGGTGCCGTTCCTAAAAAAGTGAGACACCTAGAAAGTTTTTCCGAAAACTTCATTTTTTTCTTCAATTTCTACTCCATTGTATGTTCGGGTCTCTGTGGTTACGCGGATACTTTAGTTATTGTTGATGTCATTATTGTAGCGATGTCCAAATCGCTCCATAACAATTTTTATTCTGTACAACTTGTGATTCCAATTAATTTTTTTGTTCAAGAATGCCCATTCCACTCATATTGATGATTCTATCAACACTGGCGAAAATGATTCTACTTCGACCATCAAATATCCACCGCTCCAGCAACTAATCCATCATTTCTGCAGGCATACAGAAATGAATGCGGAGATACGGCGGGAACGGATGAGGCAGCGAAACGTAAGTTTTTTTGGCAAACACATGGAAGCGCACACGCGAATAGATACATATGTATACATTTTATAACGTTTATCATACAAAAATATTTTTGACTCTTTCAGAAACGTCGTCTCGACAGGGTTGCCGCGCGAGACGAGGAATCTTGGGAATCCGATGATTCTGAATCATATTTGGTACGAATATTCTCAATATTTGTTGCTGAATGTCGCTATATTTCTTAGCGTGATGCCAACGTTCATTCCAATGTTTTTTCAGAGTGATGGAGAGATTCGTGAAAAGACCTTTCAGGAATTTTACACAATTGAGCGACAATTATACGAGAAGCTGAAAATCGTGAGTATTTAAATTGAACAATACAAATATTATTGTGTTTTTGATGGTTTTTAAAGACATATTTTTTTTCTTCAGCCGTGCCTGGAAGGTCTCGATCCATTCACCATGGAATCTCTACAGCACGAAACGGTCATGAGTTACGATGGAAGGCAGCTAGCTTTAACATATGTACCTGGTGCCGGAGTAATTTTAAACGACAGTTTCCCATATATCCAAAAAGTAAGTAGCATTTTAATACTGAGAGCAAAATCTTCCATTACAAGTGCTTTTAATTTTAGAAACAATTTACGGTGAACTTTGTATATTTTTTAATGAGCAGACACTAAAAGAAAATCTCGGGGCCAAGGTTTCGTCCATTGGGCAGCCTTTGAACAGGTCGGGGGTGATGAACGACGGTCCAGATTGTTCCTCATTAGAGACTACGCCTTCGGCCCAAGATGTTAATTCGAGAAATTGCGATCGCGAATTGACAAAAAATGCTCCTTCCGGGGTGAGTAATTATTTCACTTTGATATCGATTTTATTACCTAAAAAATTCTTCAACCTTGCAACCCCTTCGTCAAGTTAGAATTTTTGGTTTACCGTGACTTTTTTTTATGAGCAGTCGCACAAAGATTCCACCACCGCCGAGGTCACCTTCGTCTACCCGGATTCATCGCGGGAGCTTGTTCAAGAACAGGACCGAATTGCCTCTGACTCAGGTGACGGCTGTCGATAACTGCAAACAACGGTTAGTCTATAACGAATAATAAAACAGTTTAGTTATATTTAATAAACCGTAACACAACGTAACGTACGATTGTGCTCTTGCTAATTCTAACATTTTCATCATAACATTTCGTTGTACCTCTTGTTGTAAGGCACTGTAACATTTCAAACAATGGCGAGGTGCCGTGACTTCCTGTATAAGATTGTGAACTGTCCGGTAAGATTTCGTTTTATCAAGAGACTCGGTAGAGTCTCGGGACAAGTACATTGACAGTTCTGTCGTCTGCTGGCCTGAGGCTCGCCGAGACTATATTATCTCTGAATAAAACGATTCGCGGTGGTGGGGGTAAAATTGGCATATCATTTTGTTCATTTACGAAGCACAGGAGTCATTTGATGGCTTGAAAATTTAACTGGAGACTAATTAAGAAATTCTCTTTCGATTGAGCCCAAAATCAGCATGATCGGTGGCGTAGTTGCTGAGAAAAAACTTTGCACAGGCTCAAGATTATGTAAAAAATACTAACACATCGAAGGATTCGACGTATCTGTATATGACACAATCAAAGGCGTTTTGATGCCCATCAAAACCCATTTACATGAAAGCCGGTCTCTGGCAACGAGAGCAACGAGCTGCGATTGGTCACAACTACTTTTCTCTCTCTTTTCTCGGTACCGACACAGCAGAAAGTTCTCTCTCTTTTCTCGGTACCGACACAGCGGAAAGTTTGAATGGAGTTTCGACATAACGAAGTGCGGGACGTGCGAGCAATAAATAAAACGATTCGCGGTGGTGAGGTAAAAACTGAAATTCATTGTCTTTAATTACGAAGCTCAGGAGGCATATGATGATTTGAAAATTGAACGGGAGATTTATTACGAAAAAATACTTCGATTGAGCCTTAAATCAGCACGATTGATGCCGTATTTGCTGAGAAAAAACTTTGCACAGGCTCCAGATTATGCTAACATCGAAGTATTGGCATGTCTGTATACGACACAATGAAAGGCCTCTTGACACCTTCCGAGCTTGTGATTGGCCATTCCGTTTCATCTTTCTCTACCTATACCACGCAAAGTCTGAACGGAGTTTTCGAAGTGAGAATAAGTGCTTATACGCGAAAAAAAAATATTTCGCGATCTGTGAATAAATAAATAGTTCGAAGTACCCATACCGCGGAAAGTCTGAACGGAATTTTCGAAGTGAGCAGTGCTTACGTGGGTCCTGTTGTGGATAAATTCGGGAAAAATATTATTTCGCGATCTGTGAATAAATTTATTCATAGATCGCGAAATAATATTGGATCGTACGCGTACGATCCAAAAATGATTTCTTTAATATAAATTCAATGACAGCAATTTAGAGTTTCATCAAATTCACGTATTTTTTATCTTTTTCCCCCTTTCGATCGCGACTAATTAGAATCTCGTGGCTTAAACAGTATTGCAAATATGAATGTTTTTTCACGAACATTTGTGAGGTTATATAAATATCGTGGTTAGGTTCGATCGACTCTTGGTTACAGTAATAATAAGAAAGTGATGGTGTGAAAATAGTGAAGTGCTTTTAATCAACTTTCGAACAGTGCTGAAATGAATATGCATTTTTTTATTATTGTTAACCCTGCAGTTTTTATTTTCCACACTTAACTCTACGACGGAATTTCTCTGTCGCGATTAAATGTTCCTCGTATAAGATTTCTTGAGAAATCATTCTTTTCGATTCTTTGATAACTATGAAATGGTATACGTTGAACTGTTAATCGTGATTGGTGCGAATCGATGTAAATTTGGAAAAGAAACTCTATAAAACTAATAATGAGTGTCAAAAAAATGTATATGGCAAAGTTTGTTATTATCATGTCGAGTTTTGGGCAGTGTTTAATAAATATTTTTTTTAACTCTACACCGTTGACAATTTATTTTATTGGTCCCTTTCCTCTTTATTATAAAATGTTCCTCACTTGCCATAATAAGATTTGTACATCATGAAATGTTCCTTGCATGATAATTGTTGATCCATTTCAAAAGATTTTCGACGTCGTTTTTCTATCCAAAATATGGTGTAGAATCATCTCGCGTTTAATGAATTAATAGTCAAATACACTGTCAACCTGCATCTGAATATATATGGATGCCTCTGGATGATAACCGTAGTAAGTAATGATATATCTTTATGTCAAAATGGCTTGTATAATATATCTTTATGTCAAAAGGCTATGGCGGTACATACTCCATATCCTATCAAAATTTGTATCTTTGGATTGCAATGAATGCCTATAGACTGAAAATTCTGTGAAGCGACAAATGTACCAAGTATTTCCACTTTTTGGCTCCGATTGTAGCATTATGAATTAAATATTTTGTTATGAAAATTCTTTGGTTGCTCATTTGTCAATGCGATCAAAAATATTGTCTTCGGAACACCATGAATATATGCAAAATTTCAGAATTTTGTTTGGCTCAATATGCTCTACATTTTTTCACATCCCCGCTTTAGTTGTAGCATAATGAATTTTAAAAAACTGTTTCAGAAAGTCTTCCAATGTGTTTTTTCTGACATCATTAAAATTTATATCTTTGGATTGCAACGAATGCCTACAAACTTCGGAAATTGTGTGAAGCGACAAATGTACCAAATACTTCTACTTTTTGTCTCCGATTTTAGCATTATGAATTGAACTTTTGTTATGAAAATTCTTCGGTTGCTCATTTATCGATGGAATCAAAATTATTGTCTTCGGAATGCCATGAATATATGCAAAATTTCAGAATTTTGTATGGTTCAATATGCGCTCTATTTTTTCACTTCACCACTTTAGTTGTAACATTATGAATTTTGAAAAATTGTTTCAGGAAGTCTTTCGATGTGCTTTTACTGATATGATCAAAATTTGTATAATTGAATTGCAATGGATACCTACAGCCTTTGAAAATTCTGTGAAGCGACAAATGTGCCAAGTATTTTCCCTTTTGCTCATTTGTCGATGGGTTAAGAATTGCTGGCTTCAGAATGCCATGCATACATGCAAAATTTCAGAATTTTGTTGGGCCCAATGTGCGCTACATTTTTTAAATTCCCTAATTTAGTTGTAGCATTATGAATTTTGAAAAATTGTTTCAGGAAGTCTTCTGATGTTTTTTTACTGATATTATCAAAATTTGTATCATTGGATTGCAACGGATACCTACAGACGTTGGAAATTCTGTAAAGCAACAAATGTACCAATATTTCCACTTTTTGGCTCCGATTTTGTGGCATTAAGAATTTAAAATTTCGTTATGAAAATTCTGTGGTTGCTCATTTGTCAATGGGATCAAAATTATTGTCTTCGGAACGCCATGAATATATGCAAAATGTCAGAATTTCATTCGGCTCAATTGAGCTATATTTTTTCACTTCCCTACTTTAGTTGTAGCATAATAAATTTTGAAAAATTGTTTTACGAAGTCTTCTGATGTGTTTTTACTGATATTATCAAAATTTGTATCATTGAATTGCAACAGATACGTACAGACTTTGAAATATCTGTGAAGTAACAAGTGTGCCCAATATTTCCACTTTTTTGCTGGAATAGTGGCATTATTAGGACTTGAAAATTTTATTATGAAAATTCTTCGCTTGCTCATTTTTGAATGGGATTAAAATTTGGCTTCGAAAAGTAATGGTAATGTAGTTTCGAATAAATTCGAAACTACATCGAAAAGTAAAGTAATGTAGTTTCGAATAAATTCGAAACTACATGCAAAGTTCATAAACTTTATTGAGCCCAATGTGTGGTATGCTTGAGTTGTAGCATGATTAATTCAAAAAATTGTCAGAAAGTCTTTGGTTCCTTTTTTTCTGAAAGTATAAAAATTTATTTCATTGGAACGCAACATATACTTACAAACTTTGGAAATTTCCTGGAGCAACATGTGTGCTCAGTATTTCTACTCTTTGGCTCCTATTGTGGCATAACCAATTGAAAAATATTTTCAAAAAGATTTGCGCTACGGATGCTCTGGTTGTGATGGTACGAAAATTTGCACGAAGATAATGCAACTGGTACAACTCAACTCGATCCATTTTCTTGGGCACAGTACTGATCTAAGTTTGCCCGCTTTGTTGAATTTATTGTTTTAAAATATCCATAATATACTTTCTGAACTTTTCAAAATTCAAACATAATATTAAAATATCTGTAAGTTCTAGTTTTGAGGCTTTCACGGCCATTATTGTTATAAATATCAAAATTTGCATCAAAATTTGTATCATGGGAATGTAGTCGATACCTACAAACTTTTAACATTTTGTGAAGCGACATGTGCGCCAAGTATTTCCACTTTCTGTCTCTGATTGTGGCATTATGAATTGAAAAATTTATTACAAAAAGTCTTCGGCTGCACATTTTTGGATGGGATTAAAATTTCTGTCCTCAGAACGCAATACATACATCCAAATTTTCTGAACTTTGTTGGGCTTAACCCATTAACGCCGAAGAATCGTGTTTTTTTTCTCATTTTCAAGCTAGATTCTTATCATCGAAAAAAAATCATTTGCAAATAAAAAATATGTTCCCTTGTACTTTCGAGTGTCCCCTTTCCGAATCCGGAGTCAAAATTGAGTTTTGTCCATTAGAAAAAAAAATATGGCCGTTTTTAAACAAAAAAAACCGAAAAAATCGAAGACATTTTTTTTTCAATATTTTTTTTCTCATTGAAGACGCGCGAGGACCCCCCCTTTTTCTTCAACCATGAGTGCATAAAATAGTTGTAGTTTAGGAATATATTTTTTTAATTTGTCGACATTGACATTTTCACCCCCAAAATGGCGCTTTTCATCCCTTCAGCAGGAAGACAATTTTCACTCTCGGTGCCCGACAAAAAAAATATTCAAATCTTAACGAAAATTGGTATCCCGGGGTTTTCAAGGTCGCTGATTACGATTCCGCCCTCAAAATTCGAAAATTCAGAATGGCGGATCCAATATGGCGGACCCAAATTCAAAAACTTACTTGAATCGGATGAAATGTGGCACTCGGGGGTTTTCGAGGTCGCTGATTACAAATCTGCCTTCAAAATTCGAAAATTCAAAATGGCGGATCTAATATGGCGGACCCGAATTCAAAAACTTACTTGAATCGGATGAAATGTGGCACTCGGGGGTTTTCGAGGTCCTTGATAACGAATCTGGCATCATCATTTCAAAATTCAAAATTGCGGATGCAATATGGCGGACACCTTCCCATTAACGCCCAGTTATTATCTAACGTTTATTGAAGAATTGACAACTTTATATAAATGTAAATAATAATCATTCAATTGATTCACATTTTATGATAATATATTATATTTTTCATGTGTCGAATAAAAATTGACGTTGCAGAGGCTGAGAAATCTCCGATTTTCTTACATTTCATCTTGTTTTTGTTTATACGGGTCATCGTTGAATATTATCCCTGATACAAATATATTTATTATCCATGAATATTTCTGTCTGCAAATAAGTTTTGTATATGCCTATCACATCTTTTTTCAATTTTTCACGTTTGTGGAGTGCGGATCGTTCACATTGCTAATGATATTTTATTTTCTGTAAAAAATATTAGCTCAGAATTTTTGTGTTCATTTTAGGTCTGCCAATATTCCTTATCTGAATAATTTGGTTTCTATTTTCGTAGAACTTGTCTTGAGACTAAATCGAACTCACTTATATACCTAAATTTCAGCTCAGTACCTCAACAAAATTTATTCATAAAATATTGTTTTATCATCTTTATTGCTCCTGAGTGAATTCACTTCTTCGATAATTTTTATCTCATCGGCAGCGTGAGCATATTGACAATATTACCATTATGTCTCGAAAACGACCAAGGCAATCTATTCCTTCTCATGTAGAGTTTGAAATGGATACTTCTGACGATAATTGTGACGAGCTCGTCGCGATTCCGAATCCAGACAATTCTGGTTGTTCTAGTGATTCCGATTCTGATTTTGAATCAAACGATCACCTTTCGAGTATCACTTATAAACAAGCATCGGAAAATTACACAGATAATCAATGTAAATTGGAAGGAGATCACCAATATAAGTGGATGGTTGGTGAAAAGAGCTACCCGAATGAGACTGAAGACAAATTATTACTAACTGACGGTGTAAAAAAAAGTATTCAAAAAAGTGAGCCGATACAACTGTTTGAAAAGTTTTTCTGCATGGAAATGAAAACATACATTATTGACTCATGTAAAGAGAATGGGTTTGAATTGCACTTGGATGATTTGAATACTTTCATTGGCATCATCATTGTAAGCTCGTTAAATAAAAGAAAATCTCAAAGAGACTATTGGTCATCTGATCCCTTCTTATTATGTGAGGTGGTTTCTTCTGCAATGCAACGCGATACATTTGAGAAAATCAAATCAGAATTAAAGTATTCGATGCCTAAAGACAATGATCCCAGTGATAAGGCATGGCGCGTTCGTAAATTACTACAATTATTTCAGAGAAATATTCGTCAGTTTGGCTTGTGGAAGACTGCGTTATCTGTTGACGAAATGATGGCCAAATCATATGCAAGAACATCGCTAAAACAGTTTATCCGGGGAAAACCCATACGATTCGGACTAAAATTTTGGGGTCTTTGCACCGCCGATGGATACCTGTTGAATCTCGATTTATATTGTGGAAAAAATTCATCAATTGGAGATAAATTGGGTAAATGTGCTCTAGGTTCTCGTGTAGTAATGCAATTATTGGATCCATTTCTCAAATCTATCCCTCCTAAGAAGATATCTCAGTTCCATCTTTACTGCGATAATTTTTTTACGAATTTCGATCTCCTAGTACATTTGAAAAAGTTAGGTTTACAATGTACAGGAACTATAAGAGAAAATCGAGTCAAAGAAAAAAATGTAATCGACAAAAAGTCTCCACGAGGTACGTATGTTGTAAAGCATGATCAAAACAGCGGAATAAACTACATAACTATCGTAGACTCGAAACCAGTTTCGATCGCTTCTACCGCTGCAGGGGTGACTCCTCTATTACCGTCTAAGAGATTTAGCTCGAGTGCACATTCAAAAATTAAGATTCCGTTTCCACAAGCATTTCATCTCTACAATAAATTCATGGGCGGAGTAGACGTTCACGATGGACATTGCAACAACTTGCTTCCAAGTATCCGTTCAAAAAAATGGACATGGGTCGTCTTTATTAGATTTATACAGGCCGCCATTGTGAACTCAGTCGTGATTTTCAACGCAACTGGAGATAAAACAAAAAAAATTGGTTCAAAGCAATTCGCAATTTCAATTGCTAAATATTACTTAGAGAGGGGAAAACTAAAACGGAACAAAGCACACGATACTTTCCGTCACAGCAAACAAGCTCGTTGTTCAATCTGTCCAATAAGAACATATACGTACTGTAAGGACTGTAATGCTTACTTCTGTAGTGCTTGTATGAAAGCGAAACACGTAATCAGGCTTCGGGGATAAGCAAAGGGCGCATTTACAACCAAGCACCCCAAAAAGTGAGAGGCAAGGGGACTCACTCGAATCAAGCACCCCAAAAAGTGAGAGGCAAGGGGACTCACTCGAATCAAGCACCCCAAAAAGTGAGAGGCAAGGGGACTCACTCGAATCAAGCACCCCAAAAAGTGAGAGGCAAGGGGACTCACTCGAATCAAGCACCCCAAAAAGTGAGAGGCAAGGGGACTCACTCAAATCAAGCACCCCAAAAAGTGAGAGGCAAGGGGACTCACTCGAATCAAGCACTCCAAAAAGTGAGAGGCAAGGGGACTCACTCGAATCAAGCACCCCAAAAAGTGAGAGGCAAGGGGACTCACTCGAATCAAGCACCCCAA
Source organism: Rhimphoctona megacephalus (assembly GCA_963989365.1). NCBI lineage: Eukaryota > Metazoa > Arthropoda > Insecta > Hymenoptera > Ichneumonidae > Rhimphoctona > Rhimphoctona megacephalus. The sequence continues at coordinate 7,388,075 of OZ022418.1, read as the reverse complement.
AAAGTGAGAGGCAAGGGGACTCACTCAAATCAAGCACCCCAAAGGAGAAAGGATTTCTACCACGTCCATGTCGTTTTCTCTGGGTAATGCTCTTAAGTAATTCTCTGGGTAATACTCTTAAGTAGAATAAGGAATTATAAGTTTATCCGTTGAGTAATGCGGAGTGATGAATTTCTATAAATTTGTCAATTTGTCAATATATAAAGTTGTCAATTCTTCAATAAACGTTAGATAATAACTGGGTGTTAACGGGAAGGTGTCCGCCATATTGCATCCGCCATTTTGAATTTTGAAATGATGATGCCAGATTCGTTATCAAGGACCTCGAAAACCCCCGAGTGCCACATTTCATCCGATTCATACAGTTTTTGAATTTAGGTCCGCCATATTGGATCCGCCATTTTGAATTTTCGAATTTTGAGGGCAGATTTGTAATCAGCGACCTCGAAAACCCCCGAGTGCCACATTTCATCCGATTCAAGTAAGTTTTTGAATTCGGGTCCGCCATATTGGATCCGCCATTTTGAATTTTCGAATTTTGAGGGCAGATTTGTAATCAGCGACCTCGAAAACCCCCGAGTGCCACATTTCATCCGATTCAAGTAAGTTTTTGAATTTGGGTCCGCCATATTGGATCCGCCATTCTGAATTTTCGAATTTTGAGGGCGGAATCGTAATCAGCGACCTTGAAAACCCCGGGATACCAATTTTCGTTAAGATTTGAATATTTTTTTTGTCGGGCACCGAGAGTGAAAATTGTCTTCCTGCTGAAGGGATGAAAAGCGCCATTTTGGGGGTGAAAATGTCAATGTCGACAAATTAAAAAAATATATTCTTAAACTACAACTATTTTGTGCACTCATGGTTGAAGAAAAAGGGGGGGTCCTCGCGCGTCTTCAATGAGAAAAAAAATATTGAAAAAAAATGTCTTCGATTTTTTCGGTTTTTTTTTGTTTAAAAACGGCCATATTTTTTTTCTAATGGACAAAACTCAATTTTGACTCCGGATTCGGAAAGGGGACACTTGAAAGTACAAGGGAACATATTTTTTATTTGCAAATGATTTTTTTTCGATGATAAGAATCTAGCTTGAAAATGAGAAAAAAAAACACGATTCTTCGGCGTTAATGGGTTAAAGTGCACTATATTTTTTCACTTTTCCACTTTAGTTATAGCATAATAAATTTAAAAAGTTGTTTCAGAAAGTCTTCGGGTGCTCTTCTTCTGATAGTATCAAAATTTGTATCATTGGAATGTAGCCGATATCTACAAATTTTGACCTTTTTGTGAAGAGGAGACATGTGTGCTAAGTATTTCCACTTTTTAGCTCTGATTATAGCATAATAAATTGAAAAAGTTTTATTCTAAACGCTTTCCTCTACAGTCGCTTTGGTTTGTTCAATATATTGCTTTGGAGTTCCCATAACATACTATTTGAACTTTTCTATATTCAATGAGAATATTGAAATAGTTGTAACTTTTTATTTACATGGTAGTAACTTCTTCAATGGTATTGAAAAATAATCATGATTCCACCTTGTTAATAAAAATAAGAATGAATAAATGCATGAACTTTTTTCACAATAGATTCGATGTTTTCTCTAAACATACATGAAACGGGTTTTTTATTTCATCATTAATCAAAAATGAAAAATTTCGAAAAAAATTGCCCCATTTTTATCAACAAGCTGAAATAAGCGTAATATTTTTTACCACAAATCTACAAATATAACAAGGAGATACTGCTATTTAATATGTTTCTTTGATAAACACAAATTCAAATAGCTACAAATTCTATGGAAAAGTTCTGACTCTTCTAATCTTGCTCTCAAAAACTTTGTAAATTTTTGTATCAGACTCCCAGTTCCCGACTTATTTTAGCCTGATTCCAGAAAGGTAAATCGAAATGTCAAAAAAATTTGACTGGCACGAGAATAAAACAAATGTCAAATTGAAAATTCCAAAACACGTGCCCCTTTATTTCATGGGGATAAAACCTGACTCGAAGTAGAAGGGGTCAGGGTTTGGAAATGAAAAAGCGATAATTTCCCAATATAACCTTTTTCTAATCTATATAAAGCGAGATGTTTGAAAAGAAAGAGAAAAAACGAATCATATCACGCATAAAAATCCCCCTCGCGGAAGAAACCTGGACAAGTACATTTGTTGACCGCCGTTCCCATATTTTTCCACGAATATACATACACTGCAAAAACCTGTTCTCGCAAAAATCCCTAAGAAAATCAAATCCTATCAAAAAGTAAGAAAAGTGACCACTCTCAAAAAATGTATCAAATAAATTCAAATCACACAAAACAAAATGAGTTAATCCTCGCGAAAAGCTAAGGTTGGGTTTCACAAAAAGTTATAAAATAAATTGAGCTATACCAAAATATATGTGCCCAGTACGGGAGGCTTTATCGTGTGAAAAAATCTTCAAATAATGTTGAATGTTGATAGAGAAAAGAATCAAGTTCGAAAATGCAGTTGTTTTACCAACCAGAATGAAAATAAAAACTCTGTATCAATAAGGGTCCGAAGCAAATAAAGATTGCAAACGAAAAAAAATTAGATGAAAAAGAATTTCGGCCGAAGTACTTGGCGAGGTTGTCACCATAACCGATACATTATGTAAATAAAGTGAAAAAACATTTGTCAAGTACTTCGGCCGAATTTTTTTTCAATCTAATTTTTTTCTATGTTTTATAAAATAATTTGTAAGTCAAGGATGATGCATCATATTCTTCCGTCATTTCATCTTTGAAAGAATAATAATTCTGAGGCTCCTGATAGTAAAGTTAAATATAATTATCTATTTATAGCTTAGATCGAAATTGCTAATATCCTCGCTGCCTTTTCGCCCCTGAATGCCTTATTCTAATACACAACTTGAAAGCTAATGATAAAGTATTTAATTTTCTGAATTTTCGCCTTGGGGAAAAATTGGTATTTGAGGTCTCTTCTATAACACCTTCCTGCCAAGCTCAATCAAATAATAACCTATCAACGAATTACTAACATCTCGAGAAAATACTTCGAGTCTATAGTTAACTCTTTTGAAAACATAACTTTTTTTCTTATCACTAGGAACGAAACGCTCCTATATTTAAACAACCTCAATAACAAGGAATTTATGGTAGAAAATCTGTCTCATTCTTTTATGTCGAATTAGTAGTATGAGCAATACTGATTCCTGACATTGAAATAAGTCGATGATGTAATGATGTAGACACGTTGTAAGTTTTTTTGTTATATACAGGCTCTATTGGAGTTTATATAAAGCGAAATATATGAAAATATTATAGAAAAAAGAAGTGATATCAAATAGCAAAAATCCCCTCCCGGGGAAAAAAAACTTGGACAAGTACATTGGTGGCCCCTCGTTTCCCTATGATATCACAAAAAGTCCAAAACCCCACTTAATTTTTTTTTTTTTAATCTTTACGAATTTTATTCATATTCCGGAGGGAAACCAACCATATAGATCACGAAATAACCGGCCAAAAAACCAGACTTCACAATAATTGTTACTTTGAATTTATTTCCACAGAACAAAACAAGAATCAAAACATTAAAAAATCAGAATTATCAAGATGAGAAAAACACCACTTATAATTGGTGTGTAAGAAGTATCAATAGTCTAGAAAAAAATGAAGAAAGATCGACATCTAAATTACGTGCAGCAGTAAAATTTATGATATCAGTACTAGGACAAGTATTTCTTTGATGACTGAGAAGATATCAATATGGACGTACCGGCAACGTAGGGCGTGCAGTTGGTGCATTGCTTCTGGGATCTCCTAAGTCGAACAGCTACGTTTGTTTTGGCTATGGCGTGACCAATGTTGCCAAATAGTATTTACTTACATGACCTAATGAAACAACATTGCCTGCGCCGTGGCTAAAATAACGAAAAACAAGCAGGAACAGGAAGTTTCCTATAAGATTCCGTGCTTTTGTAATGTTAAAAAAAAATATTAATTTATGTCTGTACATGACAGCACAGTTTTGTTTGATTGGTAATAATTTGATGAACGTTCAACACCGTACGTTGAGCGTATACGCACAGAGTACTTGTCCGGCCCATAACTTTTTATTAAAATTGTTCATTCAAGTGAAAATCAAATTGGAGGTGCTTTTCGTTGCATGCGTTGCTTTTCGCCGTCAGAAATTTACAAGAAAATCAATTCTTCTGCGAATTTCAGAATGGCCTTGTATCATAAACAACATTCGACGTCTATTCAATCGGAATAAAATGGTGTTCGTAGTCATCATAAAATTACATTAACATAAGGTGCAGCCAATTATGAAATTTCTGAAGATGCGACTCATTGTCAGTAAACTATTGCCAGCAATGTAGCGTATCATACTTTCGAAAACTATTATTGCCAGCAACGAAAGTTATTATATTTTAGAAAGCTACTATTTATTAGTAGAAGATCTAAGTAACCACTGGTGAATGGTCAAAAGATCAATGTGGGCTCTGAATGCACCGTCAAATTTGTATCTAAAGTTTTAAGATCACGCAAATTTCACACAAAATAATCCCCCTCCGTTCGTTTCATTTTGATGTTCTTGGGCGCCAACTATCAAAATAGCCCTTTATGTTTTGAAAAAGAGAATTTAAACCATTATGCGGGATTAATCATAAAAAATAAAAATTAAATAAGATATTACCAATAATGAAAAAGTGCGTATTTATGACCCTTGACTTTTGAGAGAGACCACTGATTTTTACTGGAATGAGCAATTTTAATAAAAAGTTATGGGCCGGACAAGTACTCTGTGCGTATACGCTCAACGTACGGTGTTGAACGTTCATCAAATTATTACCAATCAAACAAAACTGTGCTATCATGTACAGACATAAATTAATGTTTTTTTTTAACATTACAAAAGCACGGAATCTTATACGAAACTTCCTGTTCCTGCTTGTTTTTCGTTATTTTAGCCACGGCTCAGGCAATGTTGTTTCATTAGGTCATGTAAGTAAATACTATTTGGCAACATTGGTCACGCCATAGCTAAAACAAACGTAGCTGTTCGACTTAGGAGATCCCAGAAGCAATGCACCAACTGCACGCCCTACGTTGCCGGTACGTCCATATTGATATCTTCTCAGTCATCAAAGAAATACTTGTCCTAGTACTGATATCATAAATTTTACTGCTGCACGTAACTTAGATGTCGATCTTTCTTCATTTTTTTCTAGACTATTGATACTTCTTACACACCAATTATAAGTGGTGTTTTTCTCATCTTGATAATTCTGATTTTTTAATGTTTTGATTCTTGTTTTGTTCTGTGGAAATAAATTCAAAGTAACAATTATTGTGAAGTCTGGTTTTTTGGCCGGTTATTTCGTGATCTATATGGTTGGTTTCCCTCCGGAATATGAATAAAATTCGTAAAGATTTAAAAAAAAAAATTTAAGTGGGGTTTTGGACTTTTTGTGATATCATAGGGAAACGAGGGGCCACCAATGTACTTGTCCAAGTTTTTTTTCCCCGGGAGGGGATTTTTGCTATTTTTTATACTTTTCGAACATATTTTATTCCTTTTCACCACTTTTCTTTTGTAACAATACAGACAGCGATGTTTATAATCGATTTTATATATTTTTTCGTCAGCTTCGTCCTCCATTTATTAATCCAAATCGTTAATATGCTCATTTCACATTCAGCTAACCTGTACTGATTATTATTAATCGTTTTAAAATTATTGTGTTTCAGCCTTTCAAGTCGGAGCTCACAAAATGTCTTATTTCGCGTGGGTGCAAAGTTGTTGGAGACAAGTTCCATGACCTTTTGGTGTCCCACCCCGACAAAATGCTGGCTGCTTTGCTCGTAAGTATTTTTTATTTTGAAAATATGTACATCCGTGTGAAATAAAATTTTCCTAACCACTTAATTTTATTTACATATTTTTTTTTGATCTTGCAGGATGTGATCTGCGGCCCTAAAAGCCCTGAAATAGAAGCATTCTTGGCTGATTTTTTTACCCGACCCAGTGCTCTACCGGAATTTCATGGATGCTGTTTCAATTGTTTGAAAACCGATCACTACAGACGCCGCTGTCCGTTGCCGCCTCGTCAATTTCGATTCTGCCATAATTGCGGCAGAAGAAATGTTTCGGTTCGTAATTGTCCTCTTTGCGCTGTGTGGTATTTCTCCATCACGCGATACCGCATGTCTCCAACTGAAACTTTCGATCCAGCCGCCGCACTGGCCGACTACTTTCGATCGTTCCTGCTCCACTAGTAATCGGGATAAGCAAAAAACATCGATGAGGATGCAACAAGTTTTTTTTTGCCATTTTGTTTGAAACGTTTTTCCCTTCGACCAACCGTTTTCCAATGGACCGTTTCTTCTTTTCAAACCATTGAAATGAAAATTCTTTGTCTTTAATACTATATATATATTTTTTTATTTTCGAGAACATTACCGGTTAGTTTTCACAATCTATCCATATACAGTTTTTATTTTAGGTTCAGTTATGCGATTTTCGATGCGAGAAAAAATTATTATTGCAAACTATTATTATCATTTTCCATCGCTATCAGAAAATAATATGACGTACCGTTGTTCAAACGTTTCTAACAAATATTTTTTATAATAGAATGAAAAATATTTTGTAATATTCTTTTCATCGTCTAAACATAACCGGTTTCTAACCAATACGACCGTTTCCAGTTTCAATCAATACGAAAAAGCTTTATTTCCGACTTTTCGCTTTTCGTGAAATGGTTCCTTTTTTTCTTTCGTATAAAAGAACATTTTTTGTTTCATAACATTTATACTTTTTCCTTTCGGCTAACTTTGCCAGTTATTTTTCACAATCTTTATTCGCATTCCGTTCTTGTATTCAGTTCAGTTATGCTATTGTTCATGCCGATCGAGAATAATTTTTTTTTATTTTATATTTTCCGCTGCTACAAGAAAGCAATGTTGCGCTCTCGTCGTTCAAATATTTTTTTTTATTATACTTCCTTTTTTATCGTTTCCTGCGGCGACTCGACATGTTTTAATAGCTACTGATTTTTTTTTCTTTCGGAATGAAACGTTTTCGATACGCGACCTTGCTGCGTCAGAAATTGTCCGGCACAATTGTCTGCCTTTAAGAGATCGACAATACAATTGTTTTCTTTTCCTTTGTGATTCACATCCAACATACAGATCGATACTATGTACCTGCCGAAATGTTATATTTTGTATGAAAATTTTCGCATTATAAGCTTTTTGGAATACATATACTCTTTCCTTTTTGAAATCGTTTAACTGCGTTCAAAATTTGTTTAGTCCTTTCATTTATTTTGAGGCAGCCTCAACAGTTCAATAAGTTTCGACCGTCAACGCGAGAGTCGAAAGAGGCAGATTACGCAACTTACTGCGAGCTTCTCTCACGAATATACTGAAGAGCTGAATGTTTGCGGAAAATAACAGAAAGTATCGATCACACTTTGAACAGATTTTTTCAGCATATTTAATAGGTTTCAGATAAAAATTTCATTCACGCTATTTTCTGTCGATACCAACGTGTAGACGAAATCAAATAATATACAGGAATCAAACCGATTTCATGCTTACAACAACAGGCGAGGTTTTCTCATTTTTATTTCTCACGTTAAGCGTACCCTTTTTCACATGGTTTTCGACTTCTTTTTCCAAAAAAGTAATCGAACGAAATTCCGGAATGTCATTTTTTCAATAACTCACAAACAATCATGGCAGCTACATTACACGGTCTGAAACAGAGCAATTTCTTTTTTTTTGTTATATTATGATGAATACTGTTGTAAAAATGTTCAAGATATTTTTAGAAGGTATTATTGATCGCTTTGCTGTGAATGACGCATATTGCGTCGTAACGCAGTGTTGATTCCGCAGCGGTGCAGTTAATACAACGACGTAATATGCATTTTTTATGTTCAGTTGATTAGATTTGGAGCGCATTTGTAATTTTTAGAAGAATAAACCCTTCTACAAATTTATACTATCTTTGATATCGATTCTACTTCCTACTTTGGTTAGATTGTTCCGAAATTGGTTTTTTCTCGTTAGTTTTCAATCAGTGTAGGCTCGTCTGCAGGCATCTTTCGCACTTTTCCCTCGAACGCTTTATTCACTTCTTCCATCGTTTTCTGCACTTGAGCTTGGGTCGTTTCTTAAAATTTTTTGGTCAATAAATGTTTTGAATAGAAAAACTATTTAATATTGAACATGTCCTCAATGCACTGGAGAAAATGAAAAAGGTAATTGGCGCCTCAAGGACTTTCGGTATAATTCTATTATTTCACAGCGAAGCGCCAATTTCGCATGTTAACATTATTCCGAGAAAAAGAAGACTACTTTGAATTGTTTATAAAATAGTACCATCACTACATGAGTACAATACAATTCTTCTTTTCTTTTGTAAATTGAAACCAAGACTCCAGCTATACCAATAAAAATGTGTTTTTTGGATATATAATTTCACCGACACGGTCGAGGCAATCGATTAAAAATGTGGACGGCATGTCCGGAGTATGTCACTTAGAATACTCTGTACATGTTTCAGAGCATTACGATTATGTTTCTATATATATTTATGTAAGCGGCATGAAAACATTTTGCCGCTTGTCCTAGAAGTCGTTCATTCCTAAGAAATTGAATGTCGATGTTTAGAAAAACTACATTCATAATACATACAAAATGTATGTAACAAATTTACCGAAGATAACAGATTTGTTATCGACTGCATTCACGCTCAATATGAACGGAATGCGCAACTGTTTTACAAGAATATTACAGTTCCAAAGAAACGTATTATAGTCGCATGTTACTTACTTTGTTTTATATTCGGGGAGGATTTCGTACAAATAAATCATTTCAAATTGTTTTTGCCGCGATTTTGCGAGCATTTCTTAAGATATTTGCTATAATATTTTATGGTCCCCTGACATATCGTCACAAACAGTCTCCAAACTATCTAAATGTTTGCATAAGGTAATAAATCGTAACTGTTGCTTTTATTCGGTTGTTCAGTGTTTGTGGGAAAAACATCGATACGCTCTGAGCCATTTTCCTCACACACACGCCTCGCGTATTGTATCTCGTTCCTAGTCGGTAGAGTCGTAAATATGATAATAGTTGAATTAGCAAATGTATAGAGCCTCGGGTAAGTCTCGGGATAAGTAGATCGACAGCTTCATAGTCAGCTGGCCTGAAGCTCGTCGGGACTGGACTTTCTCTGAATAAAACGGTTCGCAGTGGTAAGGGTAACATTGGCATGTTATTTGGTCGAATTATATACAGTTTTAAAAATATCAGTAGACGCAAGAGTGACTGCATGTCAAGTATGGATAAAGAATAACTTTCGTAAGCCTTGCCACATTGGAAAAAAAATTGTGTAAGAACATAAGAACTAAAGGAAGGAAACAAATTTTCCAAACGTCCATCTCCCATTCTTATGTGACCAATGATGATAAATAAAACGACCGCTCTGAAAATAAACGGAGTATCGGACGCAACTGAGGTCTTCCTCATCGGACGCACTTCCTGTATCAATTATTATTTTTGGAAACATTTACCTATCCGTAACCGAACCGAATTTCAAACTACCGAGCTCCTCACTAACGTGATCGCTAAAGTCACAATACCGAAAACTTATTATCGTTTCAATTAGTCATTTCAACGATTGAATTAATAACATAATAATCCCAGCAAATAAAGTGGACTGATTATAATGTAATGTAGGAAAACTGTTTGTCAATAAGCTAATAGCATATTCATCATTCGAAAACGTACGCTGAAATGTTGCACGCGTTCGAAAATGTAGAGCCGAAAACGTTAAAATTACTTGGGGTTGTGATATGCAGATGAAAGAGAGGGCGTGCTGGTGTGAAACCTTCATCATCTCCGACATCGGGATAGTATTGGGGCAGACAAAACGGAGTTCGAAGCCATTAAACAAATATTGAAAAAAACATCTTCGGCCGATTTCATTGACTGTCTCCCTCATCATGGGAAATAAACAACAATGAGGGAAACACTCAATGGAAAAGTGCCACGGGTCCGATAACTGACTAACTTTGTACAAACTGTCTTATAGCCGAATAAACATTACGATGTACAATTATGCAATCATTATTTTGCTTTCAGAAAAAGAAACTAATATAAAACGAATGGAATGAAAAAAGGACAAGATAGAGAAATAGTAATATTGGGAAAGAACGTGCCTGCGAGATAAGGAGCAACGTAAAGAGTATTATACCCCGCAAAAAGCAGCATAAATGCTGTAAAAAGAGTTGAGACAAGTACATTTACTCCCCTCAAATAGTTTGTCCAGTAACAAATCTCAGTTTCGACACAAAACCATCACTAAAAATTATAAAAGAGGTTTTCTCCCAAGAAAACCAACCTTGCAAAAATTCTCTGATTCATATCAAATCTCTCAAAAAATGATAGGAGAACCCCACAAAAATTTTCTCAATAAATTAGAAACTCACAAAAAGTTATAAGAGCCTCTCAAAAATTTATCAATCAAATCATAATTTCACAAAAGATGCCAATTCAAACCAGCCCAAAAATTAAGTCTAAACTTCACAAAAAGTTATTAAATCAATAAAAATGATAAAAGCATTAATAGCCCAATACATTAAAACCTATTAAAATCTAATAAAAACACTTTCAACGAATTGAAAATACAGTTGTTCTACCCAAGCAGAATAAGAATAAAAAATAATTATGAGAAAAAATTTTGATACAAAAAAGATTTCAAACGCAAAAAAATAGATTGAAAAAAAAATTTTGGCCGAAGTACTTGGCGAGTTTGTAACCATAAGTGATATATTATGTAAATTAAGCGAAAAAACTCACCAAGTACTACGGCCGAAATTTTTTTTTCAATCTAATTTTTTGCGTTTGAAATCTTTTTTGTATCAAAATTTTTTCTCATAATTATTTTTTATTCTTATTCTGCTTGGGTAGAACAACTGTATTTTCAATTCGTTGAAAGTGTTTTTATTAGATTTTAATAGGTTTTAATGTATTTGGCTATTAATGCTTTTATCTTTTTTATTTATTTAATAACTTTTTGTGAAGTTTAGACTTAATTTTTGGGCTGGTTTGAATTGGCATCTTTTGTGAAATTATGATTTGATTGATAATTTTTTGAGAGGCTCTTATAACTTTTTGTGAGTTTCTAATTTATTGAAAAAATTTTTGTGGGGTTCTGCTATCATTTTTTGAGAGATTTGATATGAATCAGAGAATTTTTGCAAGGTTGGTTTTCTTGAGAGAAAACCACTTTTATAATTTTTAGTGATGGTTTTGTGTCGAAACTGAGATTTGTTACCGGACAAACTATTTGAGGGGAGTAAATGTACTTGTCTCAACTCTTTTTACAGCATTTATGCTGTTTTTTTGCGGGGATTTGTTGACTTTTTGTATGAAATTCATACCTTGCCAATTAAATATATCTATATTGTGTACGTACTTGGGTGATATAAAAAAATCAGCATTTTTTTTCGGTGTTGCAGCAAAATATAATAATATGTTATCAAAAAGTGATTCTATCAAGAATTCGATCCTTAATAGAAATTTTAAAGGCCGCTCTAGCGATTTTTTCCTGATTTCGGCTACCTAAAAATGGATACATGATCGAATTTCGAGCTACTGTATCGCTACTATATCGGGACTAAAAATGCATTGTGAAATAGTTCTCTAAGAAGTGTTCAAGTGAATTCAAATTTCGTAATTAACCGTCAGAACTATAAAATTATTAGATTACTTAAAAACTTGTAGTAGGTCTGAAAAGATACGACGTATAAAAGAACCACGAACAAATAAGAACTCACTTTTTTATTAATTTTGTAAAAAAAAATTGTTCAAAAAAATATTAGACCGAAATATACATACCAACAGAAATAAAATGCACTAAGTTTTCGAGTTTAATAAAAATTCTAAATAAAACAAAATTCTCGGAGCAAAATAAAGTATGTAAATTATACGTCGAATTAAAAAAAAAATTGTTAGGAAAAAAAATTCCGTATCGAAAAATATTCCATACATAATTACACCGAAAAAATACTTCAATAGCATCAAAATGCACTTAAAGATTTTGAATAAAAGAAATCAAAACGAAACGATATTTTGAAACAAAAAAGGTATGTGCACAGAATATCGAGAGCAAACGTTCGATTAGAAAAAAGAATTTCGACCGAAGTACTACACCAGTTTTTTTATAACGTTTATTGATTACGAATTTTATATCATCAGCAATCGGTAAAAAAAAAGAAATTGTTGAAATACTTATGAAATTCTTTTCTTTTAGCTCAAAATGGTTTCGCATCACTTGCTTCCGTTTTGAGTTGGTTTCGTTCTGATTGATTTTTTCATTTCAAAACTTCAGGTGCATTTTATTTCTATTAGAATATTTCTTCATATACTTAAACTCTTTTTGAATTTGCGGAACAACCAAATTTATGCTGACAGAGTTACCGACTAAAAAAATTTGGATGGAAAAAAAAAGTTTCGACCGAAGTACATAGCGAGGTTATAACAACATTTATCAATTATGCATAGTACATTGTGTACATTTAGCAATAAAAAATGAGCGAACTACTTTAAGCCAATTTTTTTCCAATAAAAATTATTTCTTTTTATTTAAAAATTATTATTTAGTTTTTTTGATTATAATTTATACAATGTGCTTAGTTCAATTCAATTTGCTTAATTCATTCATGGTTACAAACTTGCCAAGTACTTCGGTCGAAATTTTTTTTTCAATCTAATTTTTTCCTTTTGAAATTTTTTGTTGTATCCAAATTTTTTTTCATTACAATTTTTTATTCTTATTCTTTTTACGTACAACAACTGTACTGTAGCACATCCATATTTTTAATTAATTGGAAGATTTTTTATAAGAAGTTAATAGGCTTTAATGTCTTTACTATTAATGCTTTTATAGTTTTAATTTATTTTTGTAAAGTTTAGACTTCGTTTTTGGTCGAATTTGAATTAGCATGTTTTGTGAGATTATGATTGGATCGGTAAATTTTTGTGAGGCTGTCTTATAACTTTTTGTAAGTTTCTAATTTATTGAGAAAATTTTTGTGGAGTTCTATAATTTTTTGAGAGATTTGATGTGAATGAGAGAATTTTTGCAAGGTTAGTTTTTTGGGAGGAAATCTCTTTTATAACTTTTGTTAGGGTTCACGTTCAGAAGGAGATTTTTTACCGGAACAACTATTTGGGGGGAGTAAATGTACTTGTCTCAACGTTTTTACAACATATATGCTGTTTTTTTGCGAGGATTTGTTGACTTTTTGTATGAAATTCATAGCTTGCCAATTAAACATGTCTATGTTGAGTACGTATTTGAATGATGTAAAAGAATTAACATTTTTTTTCGGTATTGCAGCAAAATATGGTAACATATTATCAAAAAGTGATTCTCTCAAGAATTGGATCCTGAATAAAAATTTTAAAGGTCGCGCAAGCGATTTTTTAATTGTTTCTGCTAAAAATGGATACATGATCGAATTTTGAGCTGGTGTATCGCAACTACATTCGAACTAAAAATGCAATGTGAAATATTGATCTAAGAAGTGTTCAAATGAATTCAATCTTCGTAATTAACCGTCAATACTTATAAAATTATTAGATTACTTAATACGTACAGTAGTTCTGAGAAAATACGACGCATAAAAGAACAACGAACAAGTAAAAACTTGAATATTTTTAATTTTGTAAAAAAAAAAAAAATTCACAAGATATTACACCGAAACATGCGTGCCAACAGATCAACGGATCGGAAAATATTCCTTAAAAAATGATATCGAAGAAATACTCCAATAGCATCAGAATGCACCAAAAGTTTTTAAATAAAAGTACTCATAACGAAACGATATTTTGAAACAAAAAAGTATGCGCATGAAATTTCGAGAGCAAAAGTTTGATTGGAAAAAAGAATTTTGGCCGAACTACTATGCTAGTTTTTCTTTTATAACGTTTATTGATCACGAATTATATCTTATGAGTAATAGGTAAAAAAAAAAAATTGGTGAAGTACTTATGAACTTTTTTTTTCTCAAATCAAATATCTTTTTGCTCGAAATTATTTCGCATCACTTGATTCCGTTTTGGGTTATTGCAAGTGCAAATAGTACTTTCATATATTTAAGGTCTTTACCATTCTAGGGTGATTTAAAACCATATATAATTCAAACCTAGAGTGGTATCATACACCATTCTCTCAGTGATATAAAAACGGAGAGAGTAGTTTACAAATAAACGTTATTATTACATATGCAAGGGACATTTTATGGTAAATGAGAAGAGGCACCGTTTTCGACTCCGTTCTAGAGTTTACGTTCAGAAAAATGGGTTGTTGGGGCTAGGGTTAATAAAAAAAAATTATTTATTTAGGCACTATGCAAAAGTTTATTTATTGAATTACACTTTATTTTTGCATTATCACTCTTCTATCTATATATATAAAAGTCACTTTAACCCAAAGTTGAAACTGACTGCGATCTTTATAATCTCACGACAAAGATATTAAATAATCATCGAATACGAGTTTATCATACACCATTCTCTTAGCTATAAAAAAAAAAAAAACGGAGAATGGTTTCTAAATAAACCTTATTATTGCATTCGAGGAACATTTTATGGTAAAAGAGTAAAGGTATCGTTTTCGACGCCGTTGTAGAGTTAGGTGTGGAAAATAAAAATTACAGGCTTAACAATAATAAAAAATACATATTTGTTTAAGCACTGTTCGAAAGATGATTGAAATGAATTGCACTTTATTATTTTCGCACTATCACTTTCTTATTATAATAAAAGTCACTGTAACCAAAAATCGATCAAAACTAACCGCGATCTTTATAACCTGATGAACGTTCAACAATATAGTACGGTTGTCGGTTAGCTATCATATCCAACGATCGATTGAATATTACCAGAGTTTTACCAATTTCACTAGTGTCACTAGACAGCGACTACGAAAAAGACAGTTGCGCATCAAAATGTGTGCGAAAAAATGCTCCATTTTTCGGCACAACGAAAAAAAAAACATTAATATGTTTGATACTATTTAAGCTACGAGGTTTTAATTAATCGCGTTCGAAAGAGAAAAAAAAATAAAAAATACGTGAATTTAAATGAACCTCCAAAATGCTGTAATTTAGTTTATATTAAAG
This sequence comes from Rhimphoctona megacephalus, assembly GCA_963989365.1. Taxonomy (NCBI): domain Eukaryota; kingdom Metazoa; phylum Arthropoda; class Insecta; order Hymenoptera; family Ichneumonidae; genus Rhimphoctona; species Rhimphoctona megacephalus. The sequence continues at coordinate 7,372,888 of OZ022418.1, read as the reverse complement.
AAACAATTTTTGAGAACAAGTAGAATCACGGTCCTTCTGGTAAAAGTGTCTTGTACGACTCGCTTCGTAAATGTACTTGTCTCGAGTCTCTACCGCGACTCTTAATAGACGCGAAACCGCGTGTTCTCGCAGAAAATCCAATACGTGAAACGACTGCCCCACAGACGTATTTATTTGGTAAGGTTCGTAGCGAAAGAAAATGTATTGGATACCTTTTTTATAGAATTATTCAACATTCTCTCAATTAAACAAAAAAGTTATGTCTGATCGTTATTAAAAAAATAGGAAAAAAATAAACGTCGTTTGAAATTGGTAAAGATACGAGATAAATATTGTAGTTGACAAATTATGCCGATAAAGTTAATTTTAATTTCATTTTTTTTTTTATTTTAAATTATCATCGCCAAAATTTATTGTAACCGTTTAATGATTGAAATTGTTCACGAATATTGTACAGGTTCATTTACTGGTACATTTGTCTGGTGAAGCTCGTTAAAATTGCTCTAAAGGAGAAATTGCGATAAGCTGCGTCTAGCCGGAAAACGCCAACCGTTGACAGATTAAGAGCGGTTTCACCATTGCTGCGTGCCCGTGGGTGAATCAACTAACCGATATATTTTTCGACCAATGTAATCACTATAAAATGAAAAGATTTGTCAACCTTATCCAGCTGCATAGTACTCGGAAATGGAAAACAACTTGATTAATGACGGAAGAAAAAATCGTGAAAAAAATGCTATTCCGACACTGGAAAAATATTGCATTATTGGGAAAAAAAAAAATTAGATTGTTACTTCTATTGAATCGTTATAAGTTACAATTCGAATTTGAAAATGGAAAAGAAAAAAGTAACAATTTCCTTTGACATCCGATCGAATCATGTAATGAAACAATTACAATAATGTTATCGTATTCTGATAGCGACAACTTCGTGCAAAATAATTTAAATATAAGGTTGGAATGCAACCGTGATTTGCGATTTCAAAACGTTTGGACGATATGAGAAATGTAAAAAATAATGGCTAATGTGTATACTTGTGTTATTCAGCAGGAACTCACTGATAGGAGAAGACGGTTCCGCAACCGCTGTCGAGAACGGCTGAAAAAATAACGAATGGGAGAAAAAGGTTGAATTGGAAAATGGAAAAGAACAAGTATAAAAAGAGGAGAACTGTACGAAAGAAGGAACAAATATTTATGGAAGATTTCTATGAAACTTTCGAAAGACTTCCAGTGGCCGGAGAGCTTGAGCTGTACGAATGGGAACCGGTAAGAAACTAAATATAAAAATTAGAAAAAGTGGTATCCCCGCAAAAAACAGCATAAATGCTGTAAAAAAAGTTGAGACAAGTACATTTACTCCCCCCAAATAGTTTATCCGGTAACAAATCTCAGTTTCGACACAAAACCTTCACTAAAAATTATAAAAGAGATTTTCTCCCAAGAAAACCAACCTTGCAAAAATTCTCTGATTCATAGCAAATCTCTCAAAAAATGATAGGAGAACCTCACAAAAATTTTCTCAATAAATTAGAAACTCACACAAAGTTATAAGAGTCTCTCAAAAATTTATCAATCAAATCATAATTTCACAAAAGATGCCAATTCAAACCTGCCCAAAAATTAAGTCTAAACTGCACAAAAAGTTATTAAATAAATAAAAATGATAAAAGCATTAATAGTCAAATACATTAAAACCTATTAAAATTCAATAAAAACACTTTCAACGAATTGAAGATACAGTTGTTCTACCCAACAAGAATAAGAATAAAAAATAATTATGAGAAAAAATTTTAATACAAAAAAGATTTCAAACGCAAAAAATTAGATTGAAAAAAAAATTTCGGCCGAAGTACTTGGCGAATTTGTAACCATAAGTGATATATTACATGAATTAAGCGAAAAACCTCACCAAGTACTTCGGCCGAAATTTTTTTTTCAATCTAATTTTTTGCGTTTGAAATCTTTTTTGTATTAAATTTTTTTCTCATAATTATTTTTTATTCTTATTCTTGTTGGGTAGAACAACTGTATCTTCAATTCGTTGAAAGTGTTTTTATTGAATTTTAATAGGTTTTAATGTATTTGACTATTAATGCTTTTATCATTTTTATTTATTTAATAACTTTTTATGCAGTTTAGACTTAATTTTTGGGCAGGTTTGAATTGGCATCTTTTGTGAAATTATGATTTGATTGATAAATTTTTGAGAGATTCTTATAACTTTGTGTGAGTTTCTAATTTATTCAGAAAATTTTTGTGAGGTTCTCCTATCATTTTTTGAGAGATTTGCTATGAATCAGAGAATTTTTGCAAGGTTGGTTTTCTTGGGAGAAAATCTCTTTTATAATTTTTAGTGAAGGTTTTGTGTCGAAACTGAGATTTGTTACCGGATAAACTATTTGGGGGGAGTAAATGTACTTGTCTCAACTTTTTTTACAGCATTTATGCTGTTTTTTGCGGGGATTTGTTGACTTTTTGTATGGAATTCATACCTTATCAATTAAATATGTCTGTATTGTGTACGTACTTGGGTGATACAAAAAAATCAACATTTTTTTTCGGTGCTGCAGCAAAATATAATAATATTTTATCAAAAAGTGATTCTGTCAAGAATTCGACCCTTAATAAAAATTTTAAAGGCCGCTCTAACGATTTTTTTCTGATTTCGGCTAACTAAAAATGGATACATGATCGAATTTCGAGCTACTCTATCGCTACTATATCGGGACTAAAAATGCATTGTAAAGTAGTTCTCTAAGAAGTGTTCAAGTGAATTCAAACTTCGTAATTAATCGTCAGAACTATAAAATTATTAGATTACTTAAAAACTTGTAGTAGGTCTGAAAAGATACGACCTATAAAAGAACCATGAACAAATAAGAACTCATTTTTTTTTTTAATTTCATAAAAAAAAATTGCTCCAAAAAATATTAGACCGAAATATACACACCAACAGAAATAAAATGCACTAAGTTTTCGAATTTTATAAAAAATCTAAATAAAACAAAATTCTCGGAGCAAAATAAAGTATGTAAATTATACGTCGAATTAAAAAAAAAATGTTAGGAAAAAAAATTCCGTATCGAAAAATATTCCATAAATAATTACATCGAAAAAATACTTCAATAGCATCAAAATGCACTTAAAGTTTTTTAATAAAAGAAATCAAAACGAAACGATATTTTGAAACAAAAAAGGTATGTGCACAGAATATCGAGAGCAAATGTTCGATTAGAAAAAAGAATTTCGGCAGAAGTACTACACCAGTTTTTTTTATAACGTTTATTGATTATGAATTTTATATCAATGAAAAAATGAAATTCTTTTCTTTTAGCTCAAAATGGTTTCGCATCACTTGCTTCCGTTTTGAGTTGGTTTCATTCTGATTGTTTTTTTCATTTCAAAAATTCAGGTGCACTTTATTTCTATTAGAATATTTCTTCATATACTTAATCTCTTTTTAAATTTGCGAAACAACCAAATTTATGCTGACAAAGTTACCGACTAAACAAATTTGGATGGAAAAAAAAAGTTTCGACCGAAGTACATAGCGAGGTTATGATAACGTTTATCAATTATGCATAGTACATTATGTACATTTAGCAATAAAAATTATTTTTTTTATTTAAAAATTATTATTTAGTTTTTTTTATTATAATTTATACAATGTGCTTAATTCAATTCAATTTGCTTAATTCATTCATGGTTACAAACTTGCCAAGTACTTCGGCCGAAATTTTTTTTCAATCTAATTTTTTTCTTTTGAAATTTTTTGTTGTATCCGATTTTTTTTTCATTCCAATTTTTTATTCTTGTTCATTTTGCGCAGAACAACTGTACTATAGCACATCGATATTTTTAATTAATTGGAAGATTTTTTATAAGAGGTTAATAGGCTTTAATGTTTTTACTATTAATGCTTTTATAGTTTTAATTTATTTTTGTAAAGTTTAGACTTCATTTTTGGTCGAATTTGAATTAGCATCTTTTGTGAGATTATGATGTGATCGGTAAATTTTTGTGAGGCTGTCTTATAACTTTTTGTAAGTTCTCAATTTATTGAGAAAATTTTTGTGGGGTTCTATAATTTTTTGAGAAATTTGATGTGAATGAGAAAATTTTTGCAAGGTTAGTTTTTTTGGGAGGAAATCTCTTTTATAACTTTTGTTAGGGTTTACGTTCAGAAGGAGATTTTTTACCAGAACAACTATTTGGGGGAAGTAAATGTACTTGTCTCAACTTTTTATACAGCATATATGCTGTTTTTTTGCGAGGATTTGTTGACTTTTTTGTATGAAATTCATAGCTTGCCAATTAAACATGTCTATGTTGTGTACGTATCTGAATGATATAAAAGAATTAACATTTTTTTCGGTATTGCAGCAAAATATGGTAACATTTTATCAAAAAGTGATTCTCTCAAGAATTGGATCCTGAATAAAAATTTTAAAGGTCGCTCAAGCGATTTTTTAATTGTTTCTGCTAAAAATGGATACATGATCGAATTTCGAGCTGGTGTATCGCGACTATATTCGGACTAAAAATACAATGTGAAATATTGATCTAAGAAGTGTTCAAATGAATTCAATCTTCGTAATTAACCGTCAATACTTATAAAATTATTAGATTATTTAATACGTACAGTAGTTCTGAGAAGATACGACGCATAAACGAACGACGAACAAGTAAAAACTTGAATTTTTTAAATTTTGTTAAAAAAAAAAAATTTTAATATATTACACCGAAACATGCGTGCAAACGGATCAACGGATAGGAAAATATTTCATAAAAAATGATACCGAACAAATACTCCAATAGCATCAGAATGCATCGAAAGTTTTTAAATAAAAGTACTCATAACGAAACGAGATTTTGAAACAAAAAAGTATGCGCACGAAATTTCGAGAGCAAACGTTTGATTGGAAACAAGAATTTTGGCCGAACTACTACGCGAGTTTTTCTTTTATAACGTTTATTGATCACGAATTATATCTTATGAGCAATAGGTAAAACAAATTGGTGAAGTACTTATGAATTTTTTTTCTTCTGGAATCAAATATCTTTTCGCTCAAAATTATTTCGCATCACTTGATTCCGTTTTGGGTTGCAAGCGCAAATGGTATTTTCGTATATTTAAGGTCTCTACCACTCTAGGGTGATTCAAAACCATATATAATTCAAACCTAGGGTGGTATCATACATCATTCCCTCAGTTATATAAAAACAAAGACAGTAGTTTCCAAATAAACGTTATTATTGCATGCAAGGGACATTTTATGGTAAAAGAGAAGAGGAAAGCGGCACCGTTTTCGACTCCGTTCTAGAGTTTACGTTCAGAAAAATAGATTGTTGGGGCTAGGGTTAATAAAAAAAATTATTTATTTAGGCACTACGCAAAAGTTTATTTATTGAATTACACTTTATTTTTGCATTATCACTCTTCTATCTATATATATATAAAAGTCACTTTAACCAAAAATTGAAACTGACCCCGATATTTATAACCTCACGACAAAGATATTAAATAATCATCGAATACGAGTTTATCATACACCATTCTCTTAGTTATAAAAAATAAAAACGGAAAATTGTTTTTAAATAAACCTTATTATTGCATTCGAGGAACATTTTATGGTAAAAGAGAAAAGGTATCGTTTTCGACTCCGTTGTAGAGTGAGATGTGGAAAATAAAAATTACAGGCTAAAAAATAATAAAAAATTCATATTTGTTCAAGCATTGTTCGGAAGATGATTGAAATGAATTGCACTTTATTATTTTCGCACTATCACTTTCTTATTATAATAAAAGTCACTGTAACCAAAAGTCGATCGAAACTAACTGCGATCTTTATAACCTCATGACTGTTCAAAAATATATTACGGTTGTCGGTTAGCTGTCATATCCAGCGATCGTTTGAATATTACCAATATCACTAGTGTCACTAGACAGCGACTGCGAAAAAGACAGTTGCGCATCAAAATGTGTGCGAAAAAATGCTCCATTTTTCGGCACAACGAAAAAAAAAACATTAATATTTTTAATACTATTTAAGCTACGAGGTTCTAATTAGTGGCGATCGAAAGGGGAAAAAAAATAAAAAATATGTGAACTTAAATGAACCTCCAAAATGCTGTAATTTAGTTTATATTAAAGAAATAATTTTCGAGAACAAGTAGAATCACGGCCCTTCTGGTAAAAGTGTCTTGTGCGACTCGCTTCGTAAATGTACTTGTCACGAGTCGCTACCGCGACTCTTAATACTCATTTATTCAATTACTTAAAAATATTGACAGTTATGAAATTATTCATTCACAGTCAGAAAAAAGTGCGAATAATAAAAGAAAATTACCGACAACGAGATCGCAAGAAAATTCATTAGGAAAAGGGACATCTTTCCAATTAAACGAGAAAAGAAACAATGACAACGAAAATGAAACGGAAACGCAAAATCCCATGGAGATGAATGAATTAAAACGAACTGAAAGAAGCACCAACGACATTGAAAGCAACGCAGATGGCGATATCGCTGAGGGTTCTCATACCGATGATGCCAGCGGCGATGTTAACAACGTCGACACTACTATCGTAAGAGGTGCCAATCCATATAATAGTGATGAAGACAGAGTGCCGGTTGATTTCGATCCATTGGAGAATCCTGCATATTTTATCGATAGTGGGAGTGACAACGATGACGACGATGCAAATAAAAAAATGGAGAATGGAAACGACTCAGATGACTCAGATTTTAGCGATCATCAAGGTGGATATATCTTTGCTGGGAACGATTATGGCTATATCGAAGACGAAGTTGACAACGACGGCGACAACGACGACGGCGACAACGGCGACGGCGACAACGACGACGGCGACAACGACGGTGACGACGACGGTGACGATGACGGCGACGACGACGACGGTGACAACGACGGTGACGACGACGGTGACGATGACGGCGACGACGACGACGGTGACGACGACGGTGACGACGACGGTGACGATGACAGCGACGACGATGACGGTAATGACGACAACGGCGACGACGGCGACGGCGACGACGACGATAATGATAGACTCTTCAACATTGAACTCGGTGAAATTGTGACAACAAGACAGCATATGACGGAAGGGGTAATTATGACAGTATTTCTAGCAATAGCGCTACGCTTTAAATTTTGTTTCCAAGCGTTGTTATCGATGTTTGACGGAATAAAGTTTTTCCTTAACCAATGCAACATCCCAACAACAAGATGTGCTTTGTGGAAACAGTTAGGAAGAAAAGAAGAATCTTTTCTAACGCGAAACATATACTGTATAAATTGTCGTGAAATAATAGGCAATGGAAAAAGACCGATAAGGATATGTACTTGCGAAATGTCAGGTGCCGATAAACCTTTAAAAAATACTTCTTTCTTCATAAATTTAAACTTGAAGCGGCAATTGAAAAGATTTTTGGCAATACCGAATATTATATATCATTTGAGATATCGGTACAACCGGATAAAAATAAAAAGATACGGAATTGAGGATATATATGATGGAATATTGTATAAAAGATTACAGGAACCCGGTCATTTTTTGTCATCTGAATACAATTACTCGTTCACACTCAATACAGATGGTTGTCAAGTAGGTAAATCGTCGACGCAGAGTGTATGGCCGGTGTTATTGTCGATAAACGAACTTCCCCCTCACATGCGAAAACGGTATATGATAATGGCTGGAACTTATGTTGGTGATAGTCGCCCGGATTTAAATGCATTTCTAACACCAATAACCGATGAATTACAGTTTTTACATTATACTGGTATCAATTGGAAGCCAGATGGCGTTAGAACGGTTCGGAGCAAATTCATGACGACTACATGTGAGGTAGATTCAGTAGCTCGATATGAACTCTTGAGCATGAAAAGTTTTAACGGTTTGTACGGTTGCACATTTTGTTACGCGGAAGGCTATAGAGTAGATCCAAGAAAAATAAAAAGAGTATATCCCGTTAGAAATTTTAGAGACCGTCAGGATAGAGAAATACGCGCTCAAATGACCAAAGCAACGATAACTGGTGTTCCATTATGGGGGATAAAAGGAAATAGCATTTTGAAATCTGTAGCTTTGTTTGATCTTCGAAAAAGCATGGTAGTGGATGGAATGCACAACGCTTTTCTCGGTATTGCCAAAACTATAATAGAATTTATTTTAGACAGTCCAGCAACATGCCCGTGATATTTTGGTTCTCCTACAATCCGTAACTTAATAGATGAAAGATTGCTAAAAATACGAACCCCAAGTAGAATCGCGAGAAAACCGAGATCCATACATTGTTATCTAAAATGGAAAGCCTCCGAATGGCGAAATTGGATTCTGTATTATGCCGTACCGTGTTTGACGGGCTTAATAGGTAACGATTATTTTCATTTGATTTGCAAAGTGTCAGAAGCTCTCCATATCCTTAATAGTGACTCCATTAGCACGGAAGGTCTAAACAGGGCCCACTTATTAATCGAACAATTTGTGCGTGATTTCGAAAGATTGTTTGGACACGAGAATATGAGATATAACTTGCACATTTTCCGGCACATGACTAAAACAGTAGGGTATTGGGGTCCAATGTGTGCTTTTATTTACGAAGCCTTCAACAAAAAAATAATAGAGTCGTTGAGTAGTTCAAACGGTAGACAGCTTCAAATTATGAACAAATATTTGTTAAATGACTTTATACGGTGCGTAATACACGATCCGACGGTTAATGAGGAAACAAAACGAAAGTTAGTCGATATTTTAAATATTGGAAAAAAACCACCATTTCGTAGTGTCGAAATCGGCCATGAAATTACAAATTTCGAGGGTTTGGGCGCGGCAGTTTCAAAAGAACCGAATGAATCGGAACGAGAAGATTTAAGAACGAAAGAACAGACGTGCAGGGGCCACATGAAAGTTTACAAAAAAGCTACAATTTCAGGAAATGTGTACAGTAGTAGTAACGCTGAGCGCGACGATACAAAGAGTTGCAACAAATACATATATACAAGAAGTACTTTGTTTGCTAAAATATTATCAATCGTAAGCTTTGTGAATGACGGCGGACGAAGAATAAATGGAGTTTTCGTACAATATTTCGATGATACACATGCGTTTGAACACGCCCAACACATCCGAGCGGTGTATTTATCAGGTCTAACAGGATTCCTGCTCGAACATGATATAATCGCTCCGGCTATAATAATGCAGTCGACTAACGTAGAATATGGTGTAAAAATTACCAATGTTTGGGAAACGGACTAATGTAAACGGTATAAAAGTAACAAATTCTAAATTCAAACTTCTGTTTCAATGGTAAACGGTAAAACGATTACTTTTTTTAAATGTTTCATATACATTGAACCTACCAATATAACTTGAGCAATCAGAAGCTTAATACAAAAACTGAAACGAACATTTTAAACCGGTATGAAAACAAGTTGCACCCTCGTTCACATTCCACCGCATTACCTGTAATTAATGAAACGCTAGCACATGTATCACGTGAAGGCATATCGTTCAAATAAAAATAATAAAACTGATAGCATCGATATTAACATTAAATTCAAATATTCCGTAATTGCAATTAAAATATTTTTGTCGCTTAGGTTGAATGTGAAAATAAGTGAAAGAATGGAATTCGCATATGTATATGAATAAACCACTATTGAACCGGTAAAAACTGTAATTACGAGATGAATGCAAACTGTATAAAAATAAAAATATTCCGATAACGAACTTATTCTCGTCAAAAACCAGTTTTCGATGCGATATACAGGAACGTTAATTATCATTATGGTTTAATATTGCTCTCATCACAATTTTTCTGACATCTCGTTATCAGATGGACACCAAGACGCAACGATATTTCTTTTTCCAAACTGAAACATCGCCGTATTATCATTTATTATGAAATTCATAAGTTCTTTCGCATTTTTGTTATTTAATCAAATATATAAACGCGTAAAAGAGAAAAAAGTCTCTAATGTACTGAGAGACTGTCGCACTGGTAAGCGCATGGTGGACTTGTCTGCAACTATGGTTACAATATTTGTACTATTCATATTTTCAATTTCACATTTTTCCATTTGATAGCGATTTACGGTTTTTCAAACATAACAAAAGGAAAACTAAAATAAGAACAGTTGTTTTAGGAATTGAATTATAACATTTTGCTGTAACCCATTACAAAAAATTGACCCCTTGAAGAAAGGAAAAGGAGTTCTAAACGAACTTACAGAATTTCTCATTCATGTTGTTTTATGCATCAGCTGATTTAAAATAGGTATGACAAAGGAAAGAAAAAATGAAAGAAAAGAAAGAAAAATTATTGATTCATTGTCTAGAACAAATAACAGAAATTGTTTGATCATTACAATAATTCGTATAAAAAAAATCATTGTGAATAAATTGAAATACAGCATGAATATGGGAAATGTTAAAATAAAAATTTAAAAACTGATGCAACAATATATTTCTGAACGCGAAAGTCTGCAGCCATGACAAAGTAACGCAATATCACCCTTGTAGGTGTGCCTTCCTGAGAAAGAAAAAAAATCAACGCGAGAATTGTACGAAAAAATAAAAAATAGGCCGGAAAAAAAATAGAAAAGTTTTATTCTAATTACAAATAACACTAATAACAATAATTACTACAAAATAAACTACAATAACATTCTCAATTGGACTAAAAAAGAAAAATCCACAAATTACCTTGAATAAGGGGTAAAAAATTGTATCGATGTATTTAAAAATTTGTCACTACAAATGAGTAATGTTACTTATAACCGAAATTTGAAATAATAACTCGTCCGCGGAAACATAGTAATATAAATAATGAAAAGGCAATTTCAGAGAAGGAATCGAAAAGAAGCTCAGTTTTCGAGGGTTGCGCAGTTAAAGATATTTCTCAAACGATTTTCGATTCGCTCTCCAATTTTCGCTATAAAATAGGTACTGAAAAGTTTTTGTCAACGTAGCATTGATATATTTTTTTAAAATTAATAATGTTTCAACTCATGTATTGTAACGGTACGTTTTTGTTGAACAAGCCGCTACGCATGAATTCGAGCTTCTTAATAGTAAGGAGCAGGTATGAAAGAAAGCGAGAAAAGGCAGGGATTTGATTTTAACCAAATAATAACATTTATTCAAAAAAAACACAAAGATGATTTTTGGTTGTATAACAATTTTGTTCAAATAAAGACAACTTTTATTTATTTCGCGTATTTTCTTCTATTATTTCATTCGCATGGATTTTTCTTTTCACGGAAACAATGATATTTGTTCTCTTATTACAATTTCATCAATTATTATCGGTTTGGTGTCTTTCTTTACAATAAAATGGGAAATAATCAATTTATCGCTCAACAAAAATAAAATAATAAACTTTCTTGATTAATTGTCCAAAATAACCAATTAAAATTTGGAATGATTCGATACAATAATAATAATCTTTTTGTTCATGACTCGATATAATTTTACAATAATTGGATTATTTTGGATGATGAAGAATAAATTATAGGCTTATTTCATTTATGACTCCTTATTTAAATATTATTCAATTAGTTCAAAAGATTTTTCTATTATGAAACTCCAATGAGACAGAAACCCAATAAATTTGAATCGATTTCTTTTTGAGTATTCTTTATTACTAGTAGGCCCTTTCTAAATAACCGCTTAATAAAAGAAATCGATTTTTGAATTTATTGGAAATCAATAGTCAAATAAATTTTTTCAAATTTTAAAATGTTCAAATTAATCCAAACAGAAACCTCGATTCAAACAGCAAGATTGTTTTATTTAGGATGGGGTAAAGGGTTCCACACCTCGAATCTTGAAATCGAACGAAGCCGAACGATTCCTGCCCTCTTAGTGTGGAGGTAAGGAGAGCTCTATACTGAAAATCTTGAAATCAAACGAACCCGAATGATTCCTGCCCTCTCAGTATAAAACAAAGGAAAGGTGTTCACACTGGAAATCTTTGATCCAAACGAAGCCGAATGGGTCCAGCCCCCCCAGTGTGAATGGATAGGAAATCTCACACCTTAAATCTTTAGACCAAACGAACCCGAATGGTCTCTGCCCTCTTGGTGTGAAATCATATAGGAGGTTAGGTTTCTTGCTGCTAGAATCAGAGAGAAATTCTGTTGGTTAGAGTCTCTTGTTTGTCTCTTTAGAGAGCCAGGTATGAGCTGAGAGTGAGCTCTCGATTCCTCTGAGCACGGTCTTTTATACCCGAGAGAATCCTTTGTTCTCTTTTACAGGACGCGGATTGGTCCTTAAAATAATCTTGAAGAAAAGTTCTAGCTGTAAATTTTCTCATTGGAGCTTCTCCTTTGCTCCGATTTTCTTATTGGCCCGACGCATGGCTTGTTCGCAATGCGCATGCGCGAGAATTATTATTTTCTTAATTTTACCTTATTTTATAACATTTTATATTTTCTTCGTTCCCCTTGAATTTTAATCATTGATTATTTCCATTTTTATTAACAATAATAGAATTTTCCCAAAGTTATTAATAATTGAAACATAATTAAAAACGCTTTTCTGATTCGTTGATTTCCTAGTGCTATCGCCATGCGCATGCGCAGACGTAGTCAACTCGCTTGTTTCGTACAAAAAAAAATTATATAATAGAGAATTTAGTATCCCTTATTGCAGGTTTATTCGCGCTTACGTTTTATCTAACTCCTAATTATTCATTTTCTTATAAAGGCCAATTAATTATCATAATAAAATAAAGAAACGCGTATTCGGAAAATTAGTAGGGATTTTTCCCGATAGGAGGCGACGCTAGTGAGCGACGTGCGCATCACGTAAGTGCAGCTCTGTTCATGCCACAAGTTAAGATGGCCGCTGACGTAAACAAACGCGCGTGTCATAAGTACAGTAAAAACTACGAGAAAAGTGGCGAAAACGGATTTATATTTATTAAAAAGTGATAAGTGAGTGTATTTCGTTTCAACGTCCCCCAGAACAAAAAGATCGAGAACTCGTTATTTTTGTTCTCTAAGATGGGAGTTTGTGATGATGATGTTTGCTGATAACGACCATGGTTATGATGCTGATGATGATCATGGTAGTCTAGAAGTTCTCGATGTTCCCAATGATTTTGATGTTTTTCAGCTTCTTCTAGGCCCCTGGAGCTACGGTTTCTTCTTCTCGGTTGATTACCTCAATTTCTTCCGCTGCTGCCCAATTCATATCATCCCTCAAGCTGTATTCATAACGACCCCTTCTGGCAAATTGTATCTCGACGTATAATTGTGAGATTTCTCTCCGATTTGTCATGTAGAAGAGTTGGACCTCATGACCTTCTATGGTCGGATGCTCTCCAATGATAGTGATGATGACTTTCCTATTTACCAATTGTCTTTGGTTATATAGGCACAGTCTTTTGTCCCATTTTTCTCCTCTAAACGGTTTTATGTTTGAGAGGTATGCTTTGGTGGAAAAGCATGGTATTGAAGCAAAATCATGTGGAAGACGTTTGATGTCTTCCACGGGGTTCATTAGAGTTATACCCCGGTCAATAAGTTTCAGAGTGGCCTCTCCATCCTCGATGTTGATCAATTTTGCCCGATAAGCAATATTTCCATTTGTTATTACGTAGAGACCTCCTATTGTTAGGTTGACTGGATTGCCGTCTCGTTGTCGGGTGAGAGCATTGAACAGATTTTCTTCAAATGCACACAACTCCTTAAATTTGACGGTAGTTGTGTACGTGAAATTTGTTGGATTTATATACTCTAGGATGACCGCCTCATGGGTGCCTTCCCATGACATAGGCCATGATGATGGATGAGGAACTCCAGGGATGATATGGTTGGTCATGATGACTGGTTGGTTGGAGCAGGATTGGCTGGCGTTAATTCGTCTGAGCTCTCGACGTTGACCGTAGCTCGGCTGGGCTTGGAATGACGATTCACGTACTGCGAGGCCTCTTCTTATACCGCTGACTTCCCCCCACTCTTTTACGTCTGATGTTGCCCTCTAGTGGCCTCTCGATGTATTTACGTGGCCCTGCCACGCTGGAACTGATCTTTCTGGTCTTGGGAGGTCATTTTCCCCATTCTTTTACTCCCATTATTTTTCAATCTTCCCTTACTACTATTTTTTTTTTTTTTTTTTTTTTTTACAAAATAATTTCGCCATTTTTCTTGTTTTTTTTTTTCCTTTTTTTTTTTTTTATATAAGTTTTATTTGTTTTGTTTTGTTTTGTTTTGTTTTTTTTTTTTTTTTTTTTTTTTTACAGGTAAGTATTGTTTTTCCTTCCATTTGATTCTTTTTATGAACTAATAATTTTACGTCTATTTTCAGGGCAGGATATTAATAATTTTGGAGAAAGACACCATTTCTAGGATATAACAATATAAATTATGTTTATTGAATAATCATTGTACTCGTGATACGAAATTTTTTTTGTTTAACAATAATTTGTTTGTACTTTTGTCCTCATCTTTGTGACTTATAATAATAAACGGAGTGTATTTGTAAATGAATAACAAACGTAAACGTTTAAATAAATAAATGTCAGTATTAAACAATAAAATAAATGTCCCTTTTGTCTTTACATTAATTTGCCCTGTTTTAATTCCTCGGCGATTTCCTTTCTTTTCTCAGGGATTTCTGCTTGTGAGAAATCTATGGCACGTTTTGTTGCCAAATATTTGGCGAACAGGCAGGTAAAAACCCCACAATCGTACCCATTCTTCTGTTGAGGAATCTGTTTTTTCTGGACCAGAATCCATTTGTTTGGACGAAATTTCAAAAAGTTTTTTTCAATTGCCTCCTGGACGAGGTATTTGAATAATACCGTCAGACAATTTTTGTCATCCCCCAGCAAGCTATCATAATAGCTAATCGTCCGTTTTGCTATATTAATTGATGCTAGGCACCAATGATTGCCATGATGTATCGGGATGAGTATCAATTCGAACGAAAAAATGTTGATTTTTTTTGTCCAGCGTTTTACGGCTTCGAAACCTCCTATTTGCAGACGAGAGAAAAAAAAACTACTTAGGGTATAGATTTTTTCATTAACGCCACCATGTTTGACAATCAACTCCATGTAAGCATTTATAACCTCATCATTTACCCAGTTTTGATTGCTGAGCGTTTCTAAGTCTTTATTTTTAATTCTTGGAGGCCCTGCTTCCTCCTTTTCTTCCTCCTTTTTTATTTGAGGGACATCCATTTTTTTTTCTTTAGATTTTTCCACATTTGTCGTGGGAAGTACCTCCTTTAATGGAGACAACGAAGGCATTGAAATTTTAATTTTTTTTTCCGCTTGTATTCGATTAGCTTCTTCGCCCTTTTGTTTCTCGCCTTTTTCTTCTTTTTTTCGCTTCTTATCCATCTCCGTCCTCTCTATTTTCTGATTTTCCTTATTACATCTTTTCCTCTTTTTACTCGCTTCTTGTTCTTTTTTTGTCTCTTCCTTCCTTGCCTCGCCGTTTTTTCTCATTTCCTTCTCTTCGGGTTTTTCATTTTCTTTATACCAATAAAATTCTTCTGGCTTCCATTCTGTCCATTCTGTCCCGGCGTTTTCCTCTTCCATCCTTTTCTCCTCCTTGTACTTTTTCCTATTTTCTGCCTCTTCTTCCCTTTTCCTTTCAATTTCCTCTTTACTCAAAATGAGTCCTGGTGCTTCCCGGGTTATGGGCGATAGCAAAGGTGGTACAGCGAACTCCTTTTGGATTTCTTTGAAAATATTAAATTTTTCCAAAAATTTCACCATTTTATGGCGATCGCCTTTTTGTTTCTCCCCTATATCTATTGGGATCAGTCTCCATATAAAAACCTGCGTGGCTTTATCCTTCGCCGGAGTGGTTTGCGACGCGGTGTTTTGCACTCTTCCCCTTTTTCTTTTTTCTTCCTTTTTCTCCGATCTTCTCATTTCTTTTTCCTTTTTCTGTCTATTTACCATTTTCTCCACCTCCCTTATGCTCTTAAAACTTGGTTCTCCGTCCCAATCCCCCGATTCACCCGTTTGCTGCGAAAAATTCTGTTTTCGGGCACACTCAATGGTTTGAGTCGACGCGTCCATTTTTTTTCTGTTAAATATATAAATTTCGTTGAAACTCTCCCCTAATTATTTTATTAATCATTTTTTATTATCTTAAGCTGCAATTCTTACCTATATTTGGCTCTGATATTATTTTTTCTTCAACAAAACACAACAACAAAAAAAAAACTTCACGGCGTCCTTCTGTACGCGCGGCGTTCGAAATATCCTCTTTCTCTCCTATATCTAAAAAAAAACATAATTTTCGTTTTATTTTACTCCTAAATATTCCCTTTTGTTTCTTTTAATGTTTTTATCAATAATTCTTACCTAATTTTCGCCCAAAATTTGTTTTTATTACAATTTTTACAAATCGTTGCCAAAATGTTCGCGGGTCGCTTCCGGCCGAATTGTTTTGTTTGTAGATTCGCGTTCCTATATAAAAATCATCATATTTCGCTTTATTTCAATTCAAAAAAGTTTTAATTATCTTTTCTAATCATTTTTATAAAAGATTCTCACCTATCTTTGCCTGAAATCTATTTTTTTATTTTGAAAAACTCGATAGCGTCCTTTTGTCCGCGCGGCGTTCGAAATTTCTCTTTGCTGCGCCACGATAACGGCATAGACTACAAAAATTTTCTTCAGATGGGTAGACTCGCATGTGAAAAACTTGTCCAGAAACCGACACTAGCGCCAGTGGCAAAATTTCGAACTAATCACGGAAACAATTTCTTTTTGCGTTCTATCAGAATCTTTCTTACTTTTTATGATGAATTTATTATTTTTGATGATTGTTGCAACAATTAGGCATGTTTTATCGATTTTTAAAGGAATTAAGGATGTTTTTAGACTAAAATTTATCATTTTTTTTTTTTCATAATGGGGTGATTTTACGTAAAAAAATTTTCTTTCATATTTCATGTAATTCATTTTTCTTTATTGTTTTTTTTTCGTATTGTTTTTAACAAAACCTTCGTGAATAAATAATTAATTTATTGAATTATCATTGCTATTTAGTTAATTAAGGGGAATATCTCGATAATTATTAATATTTTTACTATCGCAAATGCGTTTTTGTAATTTGTCGATCCTTTAAGGAGGTGAATTTGAATTTTTATCAAAAAATGGTTTATAACTTTGCTATTTTTGATAATTTTACTGTCGGAAATGAGTTTTTTGGATTCTGTTGGATCTGTAGGGTGTTAGAATCAACTTTTCTTTAAGGACGTATCATAACTTCGTTAGCATTCTAATTTTTAGTATCAGAAATTGGGTTGTTGACATTTTTTTAAAATATAAAAAATCAAATTTGAGAACTTTTTTCGTAATTTGTTTATAACTTTTGAACCAAAAACAATTTTACTTTTTATTTTTCATTTATTAATAACTTTGAAACTAAAAATATTTTTACAGTCGGAAACGTTATTTTTGTAATCCGCATAATGATTTTTAATAAAAATAGTAGTGATGATTAAAAGTTTTTCTTTTGTTTTCGATTTTATTACTTTTTTTTTCGTTATTTTCAAATTTTCTTAAAATGGATGTATTATTTAGGTACTAATAATTGGTAATCAGGTAAGTATAACTAATTTGAGCTTTATTGTTGCCAAAATTATATTTCACATTTAATTTTTTTTTTTTTGTTTTAATCTTTGTATTTTTTTAGGTTCGCCGCGTGATACATGCCCCTCTCAACGTTCGTGTCAGGATTCTCAAGGATATAAGTCGCGGCTGCTATTTGTTTTTTAATTCGGTAAGGACCCTCGTAAATTGAAAAAAATTTTGCCATTTTTTTATTAATCGGATCGCTTACGTTGCACGCTTTCGCTAATACAAGGTCGCCTACTTGAAATTGAATTAATTTGTGTTTCTGATCGAATTTTTGTGCTCTTTTACGTCCCTTTCTAATTATCCTATCCCTTACCAGCATTAGCCTTTCCTGAGCTATTTCCTCATTTTCATGATCATTTCCTTCTTTATCTACCTGAATCCAATTTTTCCAAATTCTCTGTGGCTTCACATTTTTCTGGATCTCTATCGGAGTTGTTTCTGTCGTTTCATGGTATGTTTCATTCATACAGTCTTCTATAACTTTTACCCACTGTAGCCAATCCGTGTGCCTGTTGGTCAAAAACGTTCTAAAAAATCTTCCTATCTCTCTATTGACTCTCTCTACAATATTTCCCTGTGGGTGCCTAATGGAAGAAAAAACTGGCTGTATTCCCTCACTTGCTAACTTTTCTAGCCATAATCGAGATGTGAATTGAGTTCCATGATCGAATTGCAGTTTTCTCGGTTTTCCATGTTCTGGGATATAGTGGTTGAAGATTTTATTGATTGTCGCTGGAGCTGTTGCAGCTTTTAATGGATATAAGACCACGTATTTTGAAAAAGCATCAATAGTTACGAGGATATGTCTCATTCCGCCTTTAGTGACTGGCAAAGGACCGAAAAAATCAATCGAAACGATATCTCCAGGTCCTTCTGGAATGATATTTTGCTGTGCCGCATACGAATGCTGATTAGGTACTTTATTTCGCTGACAGGAATCACATGAAGCAAGAATTTGTCTGACTGCATGATACATTTTTGGGTAAGTAAAATCTTCCTTTATTAATTTCCAAACTTTTTTAGCCCCTATATGACCATACATTTCGTGTGTTTCAGATACCAGGAGATCGAGGATTGCCTTTGGCAGAACTACTTTCCAGAATTCTGGATTTACCGCTTTTAATAAAATATTATTTAAAATTTGATATTTGTTGTTTGGTTCGTTTTCTAACCTCTCTCTAATTTCCCTTATCCTGTCATCTCTGACTTGCCATTCTCCCATCTGTCTAATTCTCTGCTCTAATTCATTTGAGGGTTTTATTGCTAGAAACGTAGCGATTACAATTTCTTTTCCTTTTCTCCCTCCTACATCTGGTGGATTCAATCGACTCAATACGTCGGCTACTACATTTCTTATTCCCGGGCAAAATTCAAATTCAATTTGATAATCTTGTATTGCCAAAATCCATCGAGTCAATCGCTCGTTTAACAATTGTGAGTTTTTCAAAAATGTGATTGCTTTATGGTCTGTGATTACGTCGATTTTAGCACCTAACAAATAAGTTCTAAACTTTTTTAATGCCCATACTACTGCTAACAATTCTTTCTCCGTGGTAGTGTAAGCTAATTCGGGTCCTTTAAGCGTCCTACTTGCAAACATAACTACTCCTAAATCACCATTTTCGTCTTTTTGTGCGAGGGTGCCCCCCAAAGCATAGCCACTTGCATCCGTTTGTAATATGTATCTTTTTGAAGGATCTGGGTGTTTAAGCAGTACGTCATCCACAAATAAATCTTTAATTTTTTTAAAGGCTTCACGTTCTTCTTTTTCCCAACGCCATTTTGTCTCTTTCTTCAATAGTTTTAAAAGTGGGATTGTTTCCTCCGCATGTTTTTTCGTAAATTTCGTATAATAATTGATTAATCCGAGGAAACCTCTTAATTGTTTTAAATTTCGTGGTGCAGGAAAATCATGAATAGCTTGAATCTTTTTTGGCTGAGGCCTAATGCCTTCTGTTGTTAAAATGTGCCCCAAAAATTCGACTTCTTTTCTGAAAAATTTTGCTTTCTTTAGTTTAATTGTCATTCCGTACTGCTCTAAGCGCTCAAGAAGCTCGTCTAAATGTTGCATGTGTTCATCGAAACTACCGGAAATGCATAGTAAATCATCTACGAAATTGATCACATGGTCTCCCAATCCATGGAGAACAATGTCAAGTGCACGCAACAATGCGGCTGTACTGGTTTTTAAACCGAAAGGAGTTACTGTAAACTCGTACACTTTTCCTCGATATCGAAATGCTGTGTACTTCATCGAATCGGGATGAAGTGGAATTTGCCAGAAGCTGTTTGTGAGATCAAGCGTGGTCATCACCTTAGCTGCGTGGCATTTTTGAAAAATCTCCGCAATATTCGGAACCGACTCATGGTCGTCCGCCATTACTTGGTTTAACTTTCTAGCGTCTAAACATAAACGAACTGATCCATCTTTTTTGATAACGGGTATGATAGGATTTATCCACGGACTATTCGATCTCTGAATTATACCAAAATTTAATAACTTTTCAATTTCCTTATCAACTTTCTCTCGATGCATTAATGGGACCTCATAAGCGTGTGCGACGATCGGTTTATCCGTCGTGATATCTAAAATGTGTTCATAAACCGAAATTCTACCTGTATTTTTGCGAAAAACCTCCCTACGTTTCCAAATAACCTGCTTGTGGATTTCTTTTTGTTTTTCACAGAGCTCTGTTTGACCGACGATTTCATCTATTTCTTCGATAGTAATATTCTCGCTGCTTTCTTCAGTATTATTTTCTTTTATAAAATTCGAATTTTGCACTGGTTTATAAATCTCTTCAATAACTTCTTCTTCTTTATCAATTAAATTGAAGTCCATTTCGCTTTGAGTGATGGCTTCCAACACCCTTTCTTTCTCAAATGACCCTATCGCGGGTATAATTTCAATAATTTCATTATATTTTACCTGGAGAGACATTTCTCCTAGGTCAATTAAACTTTTAAGGGGTTGCAGGGAATCTACCCCAAGCAACACATCCCTAATTAAACCAGGCACTATCAAATATTTCACGTAAGTTTTAACTTTACCGAATTCTGTTACAGCCATTATTTGGCTCTTAATCTTCGTCATTTTTCCTTTTATTGCACCTTTCACCGTAACTCCTGTTACAGGTAAAAGAGGACAATTCTTTAGAGTCTTCCTATTCTCGATGTAAAATTCTTCTGAAATCGCGGTTACTTTCGATCCTGAATCTATTAAAGCAGTTACTGTAATGCCCTCTATTTTCGCATAAATCTCGGGACATTCAATTATCGGCACAGCTTCGCCATTTATCTCTTCTCCTAAAAGAAATTCCCGTGTATCGGTAAAAATCGTATTAATCGGTATCAATTCTTCTTTGTTCTCCCCTTTTTGCTCATTGTCTTCTTGTTCAATTTCGCTTTTGAGGTTTTTCATTGATGCATCTTGAGGTTTCTTCCATTTCTTCTTCTTTTTGTTTTTCTTCTTCGTTGTACCTCGCACGTTTTCATTTTTTATTGTTGATTGTTGATTGTTGAGCACGGGTACAACGCTTATGCGTTTCCCGCATTTGAAGTTGAGGGTTGGGGCTCTTGTTGAGTCGCTATCGTTTGAATCGGTTGATTTTCAGCGTTGTTTCCTTTATTGTAATTGTTATTGTTTGGTGGCCGATATCCTCCATTGTTTTGATTCCATCCTTGATTTTGATTTTGCGGTCGTCCCCAATTTTGCTGATTCTGATTCGGTCCCCAGCCTCTGTTTGGCTGCGGGTTCCAATTTGGATTGCGATTTTGATTTGACTGATAATTCGGATTTGGACCACTTCTTTGCTGATTATAATTTTGATTCGAGCGCTGGTTGTTGTTCCAGTTTGAATTTTGTTGATTGAAATTTCCGTTGTTCGGTCGTTGATTGTTAAAATTTCCATTTTGCTGCTGATTGTTGTTCCAGTTTCTATTTTGTTGACCGTTTTGTTGGTTATTGTTCCAATTGTTTTGATTTCCGCTCTGATTCCAATTTTGTCGCTGCCCGTTTTGTTGATTCGGATTTCCTCGATTGTTCCAATTTTGTTGAGGCATTCTGTATGGTCGCTGTTCATTTCCAGTTCTGTTTTGTTCTTGATTACTTTCTTTATCTTTTTTCGAATTCACAGGTCCGCTTTGGTCAATTTTTTCTAAAAATTCAATGAGTTGCTCAAGCGTTTCGAATCCTCTGCTGATAATTGTGGCACGAATCTCCTCCGTAAAATGCTGTGATAGCGACGCAATAATATCTTGATCACTCGGAGATGGGATAAGATCTCTCGCAGCTCCAAACATCCTAATCGTGTATTCCACTTTCGACGCTTTGTTGTTATCTTTAGCGTAGTCGCCGAATTCTAAATCTTTCCGGACTTTTCTTTGCACCTCGTTACTCCAAAATCGATTGACAAATTTATTCTCGATATCCTCGAATCCTTCAACTTGGTCTTCCACCAAAGTCCACCATTCCTTGGCCGATTTTTCGAAGCTCTGCCCAAGCAAATACTTCAATTGAGCTAAAGACGGATTCGTGACTTCGCAGTAATGACGGAATTCTTTAATAAATTTCATCGGCCTCGCTTTATTTGATCCATCGAAGGTGGGCGGTTTTATTTTGATTTTACATGGTTGTATTTGTGACCAATCCTGTTGAACTTCTCTTTCTTGATAGTTCTCTTCTTCTTTATCCTTGTCTTCTACTTTCGATTGTTCTTCAATCAGATGCTTTCCTTCCCGCCGTTGAGGCATAATTCTTGTACTCTCAATATCAGGGCTTTGAAATTTTTCCTGCTTTTCTAAATTTCCTATTCTTCTGCGAAATGATTCAATCGTTAATTGGATCTGTGCTACGTTCACTTCCGTCACAGCATTTCTTGATGAATTGTGTTCGATAGCCTCTACCATTCTATTTATTTTACGATTGAATGGTCCGTGTATTTCGTGTACGTCCCTCGCAATCTGGGCTTGTGTCGTGATTAAATTATTTTTAAATTCTTCCCTCAGCTCGGCTATTTGATTTTCCAATCTTTTCATTTGTAGTTTTATAGCAAGCATTGTTTCCTCAAGATTTGGGAACTCGTTATCACCGCTATCCCCCCTTAGTTGTTTCCTATCTCTATCCGATTTTGGAGTTCTAAAATTTTCCTCCCGATTTTCCTCAATTTGATTATTATTGATCTCGAGTCCAAAATTTGCTCGAGATTCATGAAAAATATCCCCCGCCCCGGGCGGTGGGATTGTGGAAGTGAAATCTCCTGGGGGATTTTCTTCTGTCTGATTGTCTGGGTTTTGAAAACCCGAATCGCCTGTGGCCTCGTCTTTATTCTTATCATCTGCCATTTTGACTCTATTTTATCACAAAATAAAATTTTTTTATTTAATTTATTTTCCAATCTCGCTCTCTTTTGCTATACCTGCCCCACGTTGGGCGCCAAGTTGTAACGGTACGTTTTTGTTGAACAAGCCGCTACGCATGAATTCGAGCTTCTTAATAGTAAGGAGCAGGTATGAAAGAAAGCGAGAAAAGGCAGGGATTTGATTTTAACCAAATAATAACATTTATTCAAAAAAAACACAAAGATGATTTTTGGTTGTATAACAATTTTGTTCAAATAAAGACAACTTTTATTTATTTCGCGTATTTTCTTCTATTATTTCATTCGCATGGATTTTTCTTTTCACGGAAACAATGATATTTGTTCTCTTATTACAATTTCATCAATTATTATCGGTTTGGTGTCTTTCTTTACAATAAAATGGGAAATAATCAATTTATCGCTCAACAAAAATAAAATAATAAACTTTCTTGATTAATTGTCCAAAATAACCAATTAAAATTTGGAATGATTCGATACAATAATAATAATCTTTTTGTTCATGACTCGATATAATTTTACAATAATTGGATTATTTTGGATGATGAAGAATAAATTATAGGCTTATTTCATTTATGACTCCTTATTTAAATATTATTCAATTAGTTCAAAAGATTTTTCTATTATGAAACTCCAATGAGACAGAAACCCAATAAATTTGAATCGATTTCTTTTTGAGTATTCTTTATTACTAGTAGGCCCTTTCTAAATAACCGCTTAATAAAAGAAATCGATTTTTGAATTTATTGGAAATCAATAGTCAAATAAATTTTTTCAAATTTTAAAATGTTCAAATTAATCCAAACAGAAACCTCGATTCAAACAGCAAGATTGTTTTATTTAGGATGGGGTAAAGGGTTCCACACCTCGAATCTTGAAATCGAACGAAGCCGAACGATTCCTGCCCTCTTAGTGTGGAGGTAAGGAGAGCTCTATACTGAAAATCTTGAAATCAAACGAACCCGAATGATTCCTGCCCTCTCAGTATAAAACAAAGGAAAGGTGTTCACACTGGAAATCTTTGATCCAAACGAAGCCGAATGGGTCCAGCCCCCCCAGTGTGAATGGATAGGAAATCTCACACCTTAAATCTTTAGACCAAACGAACCCGAATGGTCTCTGCCCTCTTGGTGTGAAATCATATAGGAGGTTAGGTTTCTTGCTGCTAGAATCAGAGAGAAATTCTGTTGGTTAGAGTCTCTTGTTTGTCTCTTTAGAGAGCCAGGTATGAGCTGAGAGTGAGCTCTCGATTCCTCTGAGCACGGTCTTTTATACCCGAGAGAATCCTTTGTTCTCTTTTACAGGACGCGGATTGGTCCTTAAAATAATCTTGAAGAAAAGTTCTAGCTGTAAATTTTCTCATTGGAGCTTCTCCTTTGCTCCGATTTTCTTATTGGCCCGACGCATGGCTTGTTCGCAATGCGCATGCGCGAGAATTATTATTTTCTTAATTTTACCTTATTTTATAACATTTTATATTTTCTTCGTTCCCCTTGAATTTTAATCATTGATTATTTCCATTTTTATTAACAATAATAGAATTTTCCCAAAGTTATTAATAATTGAAACATAATTAAAAACGCTTTTCTGATTCGTTGATTTCCTAGTGCTATCGCCATGCGCATGCGCAGACGTAGTCAACTCGCTTGTTTCGTACAAAAAAAAATTATATAATAGAGAATTTAGTATCCCTTATTGCAGGTTTATTCGCGCTTACGTTTTATCTAACTCCTAATTATTCATTTTCTTATAAAGGCCAATTAATTATCATAATAAAATAAAGAAACGCGTATTCGGAAAATTAGTAGGGATTTTTCCCGATAGGAGGCGACGCTAGTGAGCGACGTGCGCATCACGTAAGTGCAGCTCTGTTCATGCCACAAGTTAAGATGGCCGCTGACGTAAACAAACGCGCGTGTCATAAGTACAGTAAAAACTACGAGAAAAGTGGCGAAAACGGATTTATATTTATTAAAAAGTGATAAGTGAGTGTATTTCGTTTCAGTATACGCGTACCCGATATTTTCGAACCGCGCTTGATTACGTTGATTTTTCTTTAAACTATCAAATTGTTAAATTTGTTAAAAAATACGAAAAAAGCACATCCCCTTTTAGAAGTTTCAAGAGCGTGAAAATAAATGTAAGCGCTCTTGGATTCGTTGCACCTTCCTTACCATTCCCTGTTTTCATTTATCGATCCCTAAATATCCACCTATATAAAATAATATATATAAAATAAATAAATACTTAAAGAACTACATGTGTGCAAGCATGTGCGAGCATGCATGAGCATGCATATGAACATGCAGCTGAGCGTTATCGCGTCAACGCGTTGTCACAGCGTTCTACGCGCTAGCAGCATCGTTACAATCAGCGCGTCAACGCGCTGTCACAGCGTTCTACGCGCTAGCAGCATCGTTAAAATCAGCGCGTCAACGCGCTGTCACAGCGTTCTACGCGCTAGCAGCATCGTTAGAATCAGCGCGTCAACGCGCTGTCACAGCGTTCTACGCGCTAGCAGCATCGTTAGAATCAGCGCGTCAACGCGCTGTCACAGCGTTCTACGCGCTAGCAGCATCGTTAGAATCAGCACGTCAACGCGCTGTCACAGCGTTCTACGCGCTAGCAGCATCGTTAGAATCAGCGCGTCAACGCGCTGTCACAGCGTTCTACGCGCTAGGAGCATCGCTAGAATCAGCGCGTCAACGCGCTGTCACAACGTTCTACGCGCTAGCAGCATCGTTAGAATCAGCGCGTCAACGCGTTGTCACAGCGTTCTACGCGCTAGCAGCATCGTTACAATCAGCGCGTCAACGCGCTGTCACAGCGTTCTACGCGCTAGCAGCATCGTTAAAATCAGCGCGTCAACGCGCTGTCACAGCGTTCTACGCGCTAGCAGCATCGTTAGAATCAGCGCGTCAACGCGCTGTCACAGCGTTCTACGCGCTAGCAGCATCGTTAGAATCAGCGCGTCAACGCGCTGTCACAGCGTTCTACGCGCTAGCAGCATCGTTAGAATCAGCACGTCAACGCGCTGTCACAGCGTTCTACGCGGTAGCAGCATCGTTAGAATCAGCGCGTCAACGCGCTGTCACAACGTGCTACGCGGTAGCAGCATCGTTAGAATCAGCGCGTCAACGTGCTGTCACAGCGTTCTACGCGCTAGCAGCATCGTTAGAATCAGCGCGTCAACGCGCTGTCACAGCGATCTACGCGCTAGCAGCATCGTTAGAATCAGCGCGTCAACACGCTGTTACAGCGTTTTACGCGCTAGCTGCGTCGGTAGAAACACCGCGTTGACGCGCCATCTCAACGTGTCACGCGCCTGCTGCGTCGGTAGAAATACCGCGTTGACGCGCCATCTCACCGTTCCGGAAAAGCCCTTTCGACGCGCAACACGCAACGCGCTAAATTACCGCGTCGCAATTAGTTAGGGTTCGGCGGTCATATCAGTCTCCGGTTGTACCGGCTTCGTCGCGGATCCATTTATAATGTCAATCGCTCCACTTGCAAGAATGAGAACCCGGATTTCGAATTTCCACAAATTCCAGTTCTCGATTCCCGAGAGTTTTTCAATTTTTGTGAGTTCACTGCCCGGCATGGTTATTTTGCACTTTGCACGAGGTTGGCTAACCTTAAAGGACCACTCGCGATTTCGAACACGCGATCGCGGAAAAGTTTCTTTTCGATCACAAAAATTTTATTTAAATCACTTCCATGGGCCTATAACCTGTTGGTTTTTGTTGCAATAGGGCAGGATGGCAGGGTGAAATAAATAGTGCAAGCGGATTGCATAGAAAAGAAAAAGAAAACGTGTATGTCTTTATTGAAAAGCGAAGCGAGAGCCAGAGTGCCCCAAAAAGTAGAACGCGCGCAGACACCGGTTCGGGAGCCTGTCTGACGTACAACGCCTCTCGTGGCATGTCGGTCCAACTAGAAGCTCGGACATTTCTCAACAGATACTATATTTTTGTTCGTGCGTATGACGGAACAAATGAGGTGAGGGGGAAGGATGCACGGAATACTCAAATATTATGTATATGTATATATTTGTGAGATTCTTAGATCATTTTTTCAATGAATAAATAATAACAAATTGTAATGACATCTGGATTTTCCTATTTTGTTTCAACATACTTTATTAGAACAATGACTGCTGGGTTTCAGCTTTCAATATCTAATAATAAATAGACAATTATTTATTTAAAATAAAGCTGGAAAGTTGAAAAACAAATATTAATATATAGATAGGGTAAAACACCCAGTCGCCAGCCATGTACCAGTAATGGGCCTTGTATGAGTGGGAAGAGCGTGGAAGATGTCTTCGGCACTCTTCCCACTCACACAAAGTATGGACAGAGACCGACTACTGGTACATGGCAGGCGACTGAGTATTTTATCCTACACATAGTTGCTTACCCGGGTGGGAGTAAGATTTTCGAATGATTAAAACTTCGAACGGCTAAAACTGCGAATTTTTAAATTGAAGAATAGTAGTATGTATACAGACTAATTCTACTATAGTTTTATGCTGGAAATAAAAAAAAAAAAGAAATAAAAGAGTTCGAAGTACATTTACGTCAAAAAGAAAATATAACAGTAGCCCAAATGACGAAGGCTGGAATAGCGATTTTACAAAAGTTCGACTATTACGCACTCGAGTCGTCAAATACTGAAATCGGCAATATTATGAATATTCACAATTTCAAATATATTTTAACGAAAGACAAAATATTAATGTGGTCAAAATAGCGAAACACCAGAAAGTCGAACGGTCGAAATAGCGAGAGCCTCTGGGCTGTAAAATATTGCTTGTCATTCTTCGTGCTTCACAACGTTCGCTATTCTGTACTTCTAATTTTTAATCATTTGAAAAATTCACTTTCGAATTATTCATACTATATATTTTGGTCTCTCAATAAAAGAATTGCTCTCCATTTCGAATTTAGAAAATATAAACTTCTTACATTAGGACAATCTATATTATCTGCATTTGAAGTATAGACAGTCTGAATATATATTTTCGAATAAATGCGCGATCAAAGAAAAAATATTACATCAAATACGCATTCAACTTAATATACTATCGAAAATATAAACTTCGAAGTTCCTATTTTTCGTTAATCGAATGTTATGAATACTAAAATTTCGAAATATTAACCGTTCTACAATTTGGTTATTCTACATATTAATCCCCACCCGCTTACCCGAAGCGGGACATTATATAAATTTCGTGGATGACTGTTTTAATTTTGATAGCAATGAGGCTATTGTTGTTAAATATTAAGAAAAATTTTAAACCACAGTTTTCTACTCCGTAAAACTTCAAATAAAATATCAAGCGGCCCTGATAAGCATGTACCATTTTCCACCCATAATTTTTAAATAAATCCGCAACAGGATGAGTAAGAGCTAGACTCATATCCCGAAGGTGGTGAGATCGATTCCACCCTCGGGCAACTTTTTTTTTTTATAATGTAACGAATGTGAACAAATAATAATGTGGGAATAAGTATTTTTCTTTAATAATTAAATAAATGAATTATTAATTCTAATTATTATTTTCTGGTGTTTCTTTCATATAGTTAGATATGCGAATAATTGATTCTCTTCAATTATTCGAATTAAGAGTCATCGAGCGATAGCATATGCAGCGCCAGGTGGCAAAAAAACAAACTGAAAATCGTATTTCCCGGATTTCGTCGCGAATATTGAGATTACGCAATTCAAAGAAATATAAATAAATTTGTTTTAATTACGCGATTCTGGGTGTGGTCCAATTTTTTATCCCAGATTTTTATTACTACCACAATAAATTCACGAAAATACGAGGCGATATGCTCGGGGCATGACAACTTTTACGTCACTCACAAGGATTGTTTTATCACGAATTTCATACACATCTCGCACAATGAAACGGACCAGCCCCAGATTTACACCACTTTACTGCACTTTTCAACATTTTTTCTGCGCGATTTCAATGAAAACTGAAAGAGAAATCCGGGAAATTGGAAACGAAGCGTATAACGTGTGCCGGCGGCTATATTGGCACTCTACGCCGTGGGTTGCGGGTTCCAGCTTTTGACGACAGGTTCGCTAGTTCTGTTTGTCGGTAAAAGCGGACAGGCAGTATCGTCGGTAGTATGAAATTGAGGACACTTCGAAAAATTGCGAAGTCCGAAGGTCCTCGATTTTTTTCTGTGTCGTGATTTTTTTAAAGGCACTTTTTTTTCGGTCCCGACACGTATAGACTATTCGATAAAGAATGGAATGAAACATGTTTGTGTCCTATCGTGGGAGGAGTTTTTTTTTTTTTTCGAAAAATTTCATTCCAAAGATCCTCGATTTTTTTCTAAGTGTCGTGATTTTTTACAAAGGTACTTTTTTTTTGCCTCGACACATATAGACTATTCGATAGAGAATGGAATGAAACATGTTTGTGTCCTATCGTGGGAGGAGATTTTTTTTTTTATATTTTAGAAAAATTTCAGAGTCCAAGGTCCTCGATTTTTTTTAAAGGTACTTTTTTTTGGCCCCGACACGTATAGACTATTCGATAGAGAATCGAATGAAACATGTTTGTGTCTTATCGTGGGAGGAGTTTTTTTTTTTTATATTTCAGATAAATTTCATAGTCCAAGGTCCTCGATTTTTTTCTAAGTGTCGTGATTTTTTTTAAAGGTACTTTTTTTTTGCCTCGATACGTATAGACTATTCGATAGAGAATGGAATGGAACATGTTTGTGTCCTATCGTGGGAGGAGATTTTTTTTTTATATTTCAGAAAAATTTCAGTCCAAAGTCCTCGATTTTTTTCTAAGTGTCGCGATTTTTTTAAAGGTACTTTTTTTTGGCCCCGACACGTATAAACTATTCGATAGAGAATCGAATGAAACATGTTTCTGTCCTATCGTGGGAGGTTTTTTTTTTTTTCGAAAAATTTCAGTTCAAAGATCCTCGATTTTTTTCTAAGTGTCGTGATTTTTTACAAAGGCACTTTTTTTTGCCTCGACACGTATAGACTATTCGATAGAGAATCGAATGAAACGCGTTTCTAGTCTATCGTGGGAGATTTTTTTTTTTATAATTCAGAAAAATTTCAGTCCAAGGTCCTCGATTTTTTTCTAAGTGTCGTGATTTTTTTTTAAAGGCACTCTTTTTTTGGCCCCGACACGTATAGACTATTCGATAGAGAATTGAATGAAACATGTTTCTGTCCTAACGTGGGAGATTTTTTTTTTTTATAATTTCGAAAAATTTCAGTCCAAGGGTCCTCGATTTTTTCCCAAGTGTCGTGATTTTTTTAGGCACTTTTTTTCGGCCTCGGCACGTATAGACTATTCGATAGAGAATCGAATGAAACGTGTTTCTATATTATTGTTAAAGGCGATTAAAATAAATTTTTTTAGAAAAATTTCAATCTCAAGGTCATCGATTTTTGGCTAACTGTCATGATTTTTTTTTGATCCCGAAAAGTAATTATTGTTACATGTAAAAAAAAAAATTCAACCACTGCTGTCTGCTGCGTAAAACCTGCGTATATTAAGCAGTCCTTATGAGCCTGTACCATTTTCTACTATTGTTATCCGAAGTGGCCCATGGCAGACTGGGTGAGTCCGAAGTCTGGCGCGGACGGTCGTGAGTTCGATTTCTCACTTCGTAACCTTTTTTTTATATAATTCAACTAATATTA
Organism: Rhimphoctona megacephalus; assembly: GCA_963989365.1. Taxonomy (NCBI): domain Eukaryota; kingdom Metazoa; phylum Arthropoda; class Insecta; order Hymenoptera; family Ichneumonidae; genus Rhimphoctona; species Rhimphoctona megacephalus. The sequence continues at coordinate 7,342,176 of OZ022418.1, read as the reverse complement.
ATTAAAATTAATAATTATTTAAGAAATGAAGTATTATTATTATTAATTATTATTTTTTTTCCATAATTATTTATCAGGTAAGATATATAATGATTTTTTTTTTCAAAGGCACTTTTTTCGGCCCCGACACGTATAGACTATTCGATAGAGAATCGAATGAAACGTGTTTCTATCCTATCGTGGGAGAATTTTTTTTTTATATTTTCGAAAAATTGGTCAAGGGTCCTCGATTTTTTTCAGTGTCGTGATTTTTTTTCAAGGCACTTTTTTTTGCCCCGACACGTATAGACTATTGGATAGAGAATCGAATGAAACGTGTTTCTGTCCTATCGTGAAAGGAGATTTTTTCTTTTATTTTTTCGAAAATTTTCAGGGTCCAAGGGTCCTAGATTTTTTTCTAAGTGTCGTGATTTTTTTCCAGGCACTTTTTTTTGCCTCGACACGTATAGACTATTCGATAGAAAATCGAATGAAACGTGTTCCTATCTTCTCGTGGGAGATTTTTTCTTTTATAATTTCGAAAAATTTCAGAGTCCAAGGGTCCTCGATTTTTTTCGACGTGTGATTTTTTTTAAAGGCACTTTTTTTTGGCTCCAACACGTATAGACTGTTCGATAGAAAATCGAATGAAACGTGTTTCTGTCATCGTGGGAGATTTTTTTTTATAATTTCGAAAAATTTCAGAGTCCAAGGGTCCTCGATTTTTTTCTAAGTGTCGTGATTTTTTTTAAAGAAACTTTTTTTTCGACCCCGACACGCCCATACCATTCGAAAGAAAATCACCTAAAATTCATAATTCTTCAGAGATGGATTTGTAGCTTTCCCGAAAAATTCTAAGTATATAGTAACATAAGGGTAAAAAGGATAGGGATAGGAAAATGTCAACAAAACCCCAGTGTATTCAATTATTTTTTTTTTTTTTATTGGTAAGACCGTTACATCTTATTGATGTTAAAAACACCGCCGTAAAAAATGTTTTTTACGGCGGTGTTTTTTTCCAGTGAACCCCTGCCCACCCCCGCGTCGTGGCCCTGCCCGCTTCCATGGCCTTGCCAGGCCCCTCGACCTTGCCAGGAACCTCGGCCTTACCAGCCACCGCGGCCCCAAAAACCACCGCGGCCTCGCCAAGCAGCCCGTCCTCGCCAACCACTGCGGCCTCGCGAACCACCGCGGCCTTGCCCGTCATCCGGCTGGGCGGTTCCGGGTTCTTGTCCCTGCGGAGCCAAGCGGGGCCGTTTCGCAATCGGACCTCCGTCCGACGAGGGCGGTCGGAGGGCCTGCTCACTCCGGCACGGCATTAATATCTATGCGGCAAAGGAACAAATAATTATTAATAATTAATAACTCTTACATTTTTTTTGATCTTTCGATTTTGTTAGTCAGAAAAAACTGTACGAGTGAAAAAAGCGGTATGAAGCGGCCATGTCCCAAATAACGTACCAGATGTGAAAATAACCCGTAGAAAATGATAAAAAAACGAAATTAAACCAGAATCCTACCCGTTAAATTTAATTTATTAAATTCGTTTATATGGACTGCTGACGAAATGTATAAAAAAGGCTCCGAGAAATTTTCGCAGTTCTGTCCAGAAAATTTTTGCCGGTAGTGTATATTTATCATCGAATAACACTTACATTTTCCGGTCGCGGTACGCGGCTCGTCTCAGCTACGCCGTTCGATGCCGCTGATATAGCCGAGTTTTGTGCGGCTGGAGACGGTGAAATCGTTTCCTCCAGGACTACCAGCGGAGCCGTTGAAGAAGCGGTTTCCCCAACTGGAGTCCTGGAAGCCCCGATTTCACTGGACTCCGGCACACCCACAAAACTTTCTGCCCCTGATATTCTTTCCTGCAAAGAAAAACCATCATTTTTTTTATTTTATAAGGAAACATTAGCTAGTAATATTTCCGCCATTTTCCTACGGAAAAATGTTTACAATATTCTATGGCAATGTTTCTGTAATATCGTAGCAATACATATATATATATATATATATATATATATATATATATATATGGGGTATTCCACGCCAAATCGACCTATATCAGACCCTTCCATTCTTTGATTTGGCTGAAAATGTTATATGTTATATGACCCATTGAAAGAAGCTATCTTGATTTTTTCAAATTTTTTTGACCATACACTTGTGAGATGTGATTTTTTTCAAAATTCGATGTTTTTTCTTCAAATGACTGTAACTCTCTCAAAAATCAACCAAATCGAACTTTTTTTTTAGAAAGATTGGCTTTTCCTCGTACTGTTAGAAAAAAAATACGAAAGAATAATTAATATTTGTATTCTGTATTTTTTCCCAATTTAAAGCAATTTAGAGTAAAAAACATTGGTTTTAAGATGTTTGCCCATTTTTATTTTTTTCAAATAATTCACAAAAAAACTTTGGCCAATTATATAATTTTTGAGACTAGTCTCATAGTGGGCAGATTTATCCTTATATTTTTTTTCTTATTTTGAAAAAAAAATTCATTTTTTTCAGTCAATTCCGACAAAATCGAACTATTTTTTTGATATTTTGTTTCACACCAACATTTCTAATATAAAAAAGTTCTATTTGGTACAAATTGACTAAAAAAAATGAAATTTTTTTTGAATCTAAGAAAAGAAATATGAAAAAATATCTCTCCACGATGGGACTGGTCTCAAAAATCATTTAATTGGTCAAGGTTTTTTTTGTGAATTTGTTGAAATAAATCAAAAGTGTCCAACATCTTAAATTTAATGACTTTGCTTAAACATTTAAAAAAACATAGGGGACGATTTTCAATCATTATTTCGTAATTTTTTCCAAGTCTGTTAAAAACCAACATTAAAAAAAAGTTCATTTTGATCCAAATTGATTGGAAAAAATGAAACTTCTTTTCAAAATAAGAAAAAAAATATAAGGAAAAATCTGCCCACTATGAGACTGATGTCAAAAATTATATAATTGGTCAAAGTTTTTTTGTGAATTTTTTGAAAAAAATAAAAATGGGCAAACATCTTAAAACCAATGTTTTTTTGCTTTAAATTGCTTTAAATTGAGAAAAAATACGGAATGCAAATATTAATTATTCTTTCGTATTTTTGGTAATTATGCAGAAGTGGGGCTCCACCCCAAAATGGCTCCAAATTTTTTTTCCATGTCTGTTATCACTTGGCAATGGTGTAATATATAATATTATGGTGGCGCATGACCTCTAACACCATAATAACACCATAAACGTAATAATCTTAAAATTTCAAACATTGAAAAAATTGAAGGAGAATTCTTTTCTCCAACAACAGGAAGGAGAACAAAACAGCTCCAAAATTTTTTATACCATTTGTTATCATTAAAAAATGATATCCCATGTAATATTATGGTGGCGGAAGACTTTCTACCCCATAAAAAAAATAAAAAAGTGGTAATACTAAGTAGTACAGATATTAAATTTAGCTGGAGGTATCGAGTGGGTACCAAGATATGACACACACGCACAGACACACACACAGTAGCATTGTAAGAAGGAATAAACGCATCGACATGGAATAATAACATTGTTGGACATTGTTGTAAAAATAGTAGGGTGTGTTTTTAACATCTCAGAATATGTGCGTGAAATCATTGGACATGTAAAAATGGTAGGGTGGGTTTTTAACATCTCAGAATATGTGCGTGAAATCGTTGGACGTGTAAAATAGTAGGGTGTGTTTTCAACATTTCAGAATGTGTGCGTGAAATCATTGGACATATAAAAATAGTATGAAAATAGTAGAAAATAGTTTGGTGCATAAAAAACTGCAGTATTATTGCATGAAGAGCAATATAAGACATTCGACAACCAAAACAATACATTTCGATGAACGTTCGTCAAACAAATATTTGGAGAATCAGTTGGGAGAAACAATAGATAGATATACTGTTTGTGTGTGTGTGTGTGTGTGTGTGTGTGTGTGTGTGTGTGTGTGTGTGTGTGTGCGCGCGTGCGTGCGTGTGTGTGTGTGTGTGTGTGTGTGTGTGTGTGTGTGTGTGTGTGTGTGTGTGTGTGTGTGTGTGCGCGCGCGCGTGTGTGTGTGCGTGTACAAGTCCCTTGGGAGCTCGTTACCAATTTAAACTAAAATTTGTAATATCGTTAATTGAAGTGAGTTTTTATTTTTTTGTTGGTTAAAAAGGTCATGCGCCACCATAATATTGCTTCCTATCATGTTTTTTATTCATAAAGAATGTAAAAAAAAGAATTCAGCCCGGTTATAGGTGGAGCCCCACTTCCGCATAATTGCCGTATTTTTTTTCTAATAGTATGATGAAAAACCAACCTTTCTAAAAAAAAAGTAGTTCAATTTGGTCGATTTTTGAGAGAGTTACAATCATTTGAAGAAAAAAACCTTGAATTTTGAAAAAAAAATTATATCTCACAAGTGTATGGACAAAAAAATCAGAAAAAAATCAAGAGCTTCTTTCAATGGGTCATACAACATATAAAATTTTCAGCCAAATCAAATAATGGAAGGGTCTGACGTAGGTCGATTTGGCGTGGAATGCCCCATATATAGACATAGAGAAGATATGCTTATGAAAAGTTATACTTACGGCAGCCGCTTTTTTCTCCTCCCGTTTTTCTTTCTTCCGCTGCCTCCTCCTCACGTTCCGTACGACCGCTCTTTCTGGAAAAGAAAACATAAATATATGAATAGGATGCGATCATTCGTAGACATTAATTAAATCTACGACAAAAATTGCCAAGTAAATTTTGTTTCACGAATAAAATTTTTCACTTACTTTTTGGCATCCTGTCAGCGCGTTGCAAAATGTTGACTGGCAGTGTTTGCAACAATTTCGGCGAACTGATGAAACACCCCCTCCACCCCTTTTCGCTCGTAGCGCCGCTGAACGATACCGCGACCGGTGCCGCGTGATATTATTTTTATGTCAAAAACCGCATTGTTGACGCTTTGCACATCAGTACATTTTACACTTGCTGCGACTTATTTGATATTAAAGAAACTAGTGTGTGGACTACCGTGGGAATAACCGTGAAATATCGTGCAATTATTGTGAGAGATTATATAAAGTGTGAAAAGGAAAATGAATCGAAAAATCTCAGGACGATCGCAGTATCCGCTACCATCAAGACAACGATTGAGCAATTCGCGAAAGTCTCGTCAACGGTAAGTGCACATTAAATAAGTCTTTTTTGATCAAATAAGCTTGGTAAGGAAAGATCGAATTACTGTATTGAATTTATTTGCACAAAATATTGGCTATTTCGCGAAAAAAACAATACAATGTAATGAATGTACGTATGAAAGTGTGTGTGTGCGAGAGAGAGAGAGAGAGAGAGAGAGAGAGAGAGAGAGAGAGAGAGAGAGAGAGAGAGAGAGACATTTACGCCACGGAAAACCCCTATGACAAATTGTATCGACGAAATATTCAACAAAATAATTTCTCCCTAATATTATGAGAACTGAATACGTCGCAAAAAATAATATTAGGAATAAATAATGAGGAAATTAAAATAATAGCAGAAAGAAGTAGTGGATGACGCTGAAGTTCGCAACTATGGCACGCCGTTTTGCTATTTATTATTAGAAATTTTTTACCTCAAATGAAAATACAATATCTCATTAAAACAGAAACTGATAATCTCCGAAACCATTTTAATTTAATCAAGAGTAAAAATAATGAATTAATTTTATATCTAGACATAAAATAAATTCGAAATGCACAGTGAAGGATACAGAAAACGTGGAATTAATTTTTTGCAAAGATATAATTTTAATTCATTTTTATTATGTTATAAGAAAAAATTAATGCGTTTTTATTCAGCTCAACAGTCATAAAAAATGTGAGATTAAAATTTAATGAGTCGCAAAATAATTCAGTAAATTAATATTGTGGTACGACATCACACGAATTGACGATTCAAAAATTTATTAAGACCGAATAAAAATTCTGTGAATTAAAATTATACTTCGGCAGAATGAATCTTCAAAGTCAAATTGAAATACCACAGTCATAATAATTCAATGAATTAAACTAAATTTTAAATCGCACGAAGGTTTCATTATATCTAGACAAAATATTCATTAACAATTTTTATTATGTACATAATTAAAATGTTTCAATTAAAATTAAGTACATAATTTTAATTCCGTAAAATTTTATTCGGAAATTAAAATTATGTACAAAATTTTAATTCATTCAAATTTAAATTCGAGTCTCAAAATTGTGTACATAATTCCAATTCTCGAATTAAATTTTGGAGCCTAATTCTATTTTTCGATATTATTAAGATCGTATACATAATTTTTATTCTTCAACTAAAATTTAGATTAGTTACAATGGTCTACATAATTTTAATTCGCTCAAATTTAAATTGATGCAAACTTTATTGCGTTCAAATTTTAATTTATTCAAATATTATTTCCGGCAAGAGTACGATTTCCGGGGCGCCAAAATTTGATGACGAATATTGCGTCCTCGAGTCAAAATAAAACGAAAATGAAGAGTAACAAAATTTGATATCTCGAACGGTTTTCGAAATATCGATATAGAGTGAGTTTGGGTCATCTTGCGGTTGTTTTTTGAATAGTTCGACATGTGGAAATAGTAGGGTGGGTTTGGATAATCTTGCGGTTGTTTTTTGAATAGTTGGACATGTGGAAATAGTATGGTGGGTTTAGGTCATCTTGCGGTTTTTTTTGAATAGTTGGACATGTGGAAATAGTAGGGTGGGTTTGGGTCATCGCGCGTATCAGAAATCTATGATCCAATGTAGGCCAAAAACGCTTTTTTCCAACTTCAAATGTTCATATCTCCTTCAGGGAGCCGAAACGGCAAAATCGTTATTCTTGAAATTGTTTTTATTTTGGTCGAAATATTCAGAATCAATCGCCAAATCTTGGCGCCCCGGAAATCGTACTCTCCCCTTATTTCCTGAACAAAAATTTATACGAATTAATATTTGCAAATTCAATTTCATTTATTTTTTAATTCTGGAATTAAAATTTAGATTAACTAAAATTTGAACGAATTAAAATTATGTATATAATTTTAATTACTCCAAATTTTAATTCGAGAATTAAAATTATGTACATAATTTTAATTACTCCAAATTTTAATTCGAGAATTAAAATAATCTACATAATTTTAATTACCCCAAATTTTAATTCTCGAATTAAAATTATGTACATAATTTTAATTATGCATTTGGCGCTAATCAGCAATTGGGGCGGCGTTCGCTATACGCGAGACGCTACCAAAGCTTTACAGCAAAATAGCATAGGTGCTGCTCTCTATAGCCCACGCACGGTTCCTATTCCCTAGGAGAGTTCACAAATTCTTTAATTAAAATTATGTACATAATTTTAATTAAACATTCGGAAAACATTCTAAAACCGGCTGTATGGGCATTCTCATCTTTTTATTTCGTATATCGCTCAGGGAGGTCGAAGAATTGCGATTGGAATGATTTCAGAAAAAAAATCGGTAAACAACTCACCCTTTAAGGGGGTTGAAAATTACAAAAATATTCTAACACCGGCTGTATGGGCATTCTCTTTTTTTTATTTCAAGTATCGCTCAGGGAGGTTGATGAATTGCGATTAGAAGGATTTCAGAAAAAATTCGGTAAACAACTCACTCTTCAAGGGGGTTGAAATTTTGAAAATATTCTAACACCGGCTGTATGGGCATTCTCATCTTTTTTATTTCATGCATCGCTCAGGAAGGTCGATGAATTGCGATTAGAAGGATTTCAGAAAAAATTCGGTAAACAACTCACCCTTCAAGGGGGTTGAAATTTTGAAAATATTCGAACACCGGCTGTATGAGCATTCTCATCTTTTTTATTTCATGTATCGCTCAGGGAGGTCGAAGAATTATGATGAGAACGAATTCAGAAAAAATATCGGTAAGCAACTCGCCCTTTAAGGGGCTTGAAATTTTGAAAACATTATAACACCGGCTGTATGGGCATTCTCATCATTTTTATTTCATGTATCGCTCAGGGAGGTTGATAAATTGCGATTAGAACGATTTTAGAAAAAAAATCGATAAACAGCTCACCCTTTAAGGGGCGTGAAATTTTGAAAACATTCTAACACCGGCTGTATGGGCATTCTCATCTTTTTTATTTCATGCATCGCTTAGGGAAGCCGAAGAATTGCGATTAGAACGATTTCTGAAAAAAATTCGGTGAACAGCTCACCCTTTAAGAGGCTTGAAATTTTGAAAACATTCTAACACCGGCTGTATGGGCATTCTCATCATTTTTATTTCATGTATCGCTCAGGGAGGTCGAAGAATTGCGATTAGAACGATTTCTGAAAAAAATTCGGTGAACAAATCACCCTTCAAGGGGGTTGAAATTTTGAAAATATTCTAACACCGGCTGTATGGGCATTCTCATCTTTTTTATTTCATGCATCGCTCAGGGAGGTCGATGAATTGCGATTAGAACGATTTCTGAAAAAAATTCGGTAAACAACTCATCCTTCAAGGGGGTTGAAATTTTGAAAATATTCGAACACCGGCTGTATGAGCATTCTCATCTTTTTTATTTCATGTATCGCTCAGGGAGTTCGAAAAATTGCGATTAGAACGATTTCAGAAAAAAATTCGGTAAACAACTCACCCTTTAAAGGGGTTTAAATTTTGAAAACATTCTAACACCGGCTGTATGGGCATTCTCATCTTTTTTTATTTCATGTATCGCTCAGGGAGGTCGAAGAATTGCGATTAGAATGATTTCAGAAAAAAATTCGGTAAACAACTCACCCTTCAAGGGAGTTGAAATTTGGAAAACATTCTAACACCAGCTGTATGGGCATTCTCATCTTTTTTATTTCATGTATCGCTCAGGGAGGTTGATAAATTGCGATTATAACGATTTCAGAAAAAAAATCGATAAACAAATCACCCTTCAAGGGGGTTGAAATTTTGAAAATATTCTAACACCGGCTGTATGGGCATTCTCATCTTTTTTATTTCATGCATCGCTCAGGGAGGTCGATGAATTGCGATTAGAACGATTTCTGAAAAAAATTCGGTAAACAACTCATCCTTCAAGGGGGTTGAAATTTTGAAAATATTCGAACACCGGCTGTATGAGCATTCTTATCTTTTTTATTTCATGTATCGCTCAGGGAGGTCGAGGAATTGCGATTAGAACAAATTCAGAAAAAAATCGGTAAGCAACTCGCCCTTTAAGGGGCTTGAAATTTTGAAAACATTATAACACCGGCTGTATGGGCATTCTCATCTTTTTTATTTCATGTATCGCTCAGGGAGTTCGAAAAATTGCGATTAGAACGATTTCAGAAAAAAATTCGGTAAACAACTCACCCTTTAAAGGGATTTAAATTTTGAAAACATTCTAACACCGGCTGTATGGGCATTCTCATCTTTTTTTATTTCATGTATCGCTCAGGGAGGTCGAAGAATTGCGATTAGAATGATTTCAGAAAAAAATTCGGTAAACAACTCACCCTTCAAGGGAGTTGAAATTTGGAAAACATTCTAACACCAGCTGTATGGGCATTCTCATCTTTTTTATTTCATGTATCGCTCAGGGAGGTTGATAAATTGCGATTATAACGATTTCAGAAAAAAAATCGATAAACAAATCACCCTTCAAGGGGGTTGAAATTTTGAAAATATTCTAACACCGGCTGTATGGGCATTCTCATCTTTTTTATTTCATGCATCGCTCAGGAAGGTCGATGAATTGCGATTAGAAGGATTTCAGAAAAAATTCGGTAAACAACTCACCCTTCAAGGGGGTTGAAATTTTGAAAATATTCGAACACCGGCTGTATGAGCATTCTCATCTTTTTTATTTCATGCATCGCTCAGGGAGGTCGAAGAATTGTGATTAGAACGAATTCAGAAAAAATATCGGTAAGCAACTCGTCCTTTAAGGGGCTTGAAATTTTGAAAACATTATAACACCGGCTGTATGGGCATTCTCATCTTTTTTATTTCATGTATCGCTCAGGGAGGTTGATAAATTGCGATTATAACGATTTCAGAAAAAAAATCGATAAACAAATCACCCTTCAAGGGGGTTGAAATTTTGAAAATATTCTAACACCGGCTGTATGGGCATTCTCATCTTTTTTATTTCATGCATCGCTCAGGAAGGTCGATGAATTGCGATTAGAAGGATTTCAGAAAAAATTCGGTAAACAACTCACCCTTCAAGGGGGTTGAAATTTTGAAAATATTCGAACACCGGCTGTATGAGCATTCTCATCTTTTTTATTTCATGCATCGCTCAGGGAGGTCGAAGAATTGTGATTAGAACGAATTCAGAAAAAATATCGGTAAGCAACTCGTCCTTTAAGGGGCTTGAAATTTTGAAAACATTATAACACCGGCTGTATGGGCATTCTCATCATTTTTATTTCATGTATCGCTCAGGGAGGTTGATAAATTGCGATTAGAACGATTTCAGAAAAAAAATCGATAAACAACTCACCCTTCAAGGGGGTTGAAATTTTGAAAATATTCTAACACACGCTGTATGGACATTCTCATCTTTTTTATTTCATGCATCGCTCAGGGAGGTCGATGAATTGCGATTAGAACGATTTCTGAAAAAAATTCAGTAAACAACTCATCCTTCAAGGGGGTTGAAATTTTGAAAATATTCGAACACCGGATGTATGAGCATTCTCATCTTTTTTATTTCATGTATCGCTCAGGGAGGTCGAAGAATTGCGATTAGAACAAATTCAGAAAAAAAATCGGTAAGCAACTCGCCCTTTAAGGGGCTTAAAATTTTGAAAACATTACAACACCGGCTGTATGGGCATTCTCATTTTTTTTATTTCATGTATCGCTCAGGGAGTTCGAAAAATTGCGATTAGAACGATTTCAGAAAAAAATTCGGTAAACAACTCACCCTTTAAAGGGGTTGAGATTTTGAAAACATTCTAACACCGGCTGTATGGGCATTCTCATCTTTTTTATTTCATGTATCGCTCAGGGAGGTTGATAAATTGCGATTAGAACGATTTCAGAAAAAAAATCGATAAACAACTCACCCTTCAAGGGGGTTGAAATTTTGAAAATATTCTAACACCGGCTGTATGGGCATTCTCATCGTTTTTATTTCATGCATCGCTCAGGGAGGTCGATGAATTGCGACTAGAACGATTTCTGAAAAAAATTCGGTGAACAACTCACCCTTCAAGGGGGTTGAAATTTTGAAAACATTCTAACACCGGCTGTATGGGCATTCTCATCTTTTTTATTTCATGCATCGCCTAGGGAGGTCTAAGAATTGCGATTAGAACGATTTCAGAAAAAAATTCGGTAAACAACTCACCCTTCAAGGGAGTTGAAATTTGGAAAACATTCTAACACCAGCTGTATGAGCATTCTCATCTTTTTTATTTCATGTATCGCTCAGGGAGTTTGATACATTGCGATTAGAACGATTTAAAAAAAAAAATCGATAAACAACTCATCCTTCAAGGGGGTTGAAATTTTGAAAATATTCTAACACCGGCTGTATGGGCATTCTCATCTTTTTTATTTCATGCATCGCTCAGGGAGGTCGATGAATTGCGATTAGAACGATTTCTGAAAAAAATTCGGTAAACAACTCATCCTTCAAGGGGGTTGAAATTTTGAAAATATTCGAACACCGGCTGTATAAGCATTCTCATCTTTTTTATTTCATGTATCGCTCAGGGAGGTCGAAGAATTGCGATCAGAACAAATTTAGAAAAAATATCGGTAAGCAACTCGCCCTTTAAGGGACTTGAAATTTTGAAAACATTATAACACCGGCTGTATGGGCATTCTCATCTTTTTTATTTCATATATCGCTCAGGGAGTTCGAAAAATTGCGATTAGAACGATTTCAGAAAAAAATTCGGTAAACAACTCACCCTTTAAAGGGGTTGAAATTTTGAAAACATTCTAACACCGGCTGTATGGGCATTCTCATCTTTTTTTATTTCATGTATCGCTCAGGGAGGTCGAAGAATTGCAATTAGAACGATTTCAGAAAAAAATTCGGTAAACAACTCACCGTTCAAGGGGGTTGAAATTTTGAAAATATTCTAACACCGGCTGTATGGGCATTCTCATCGTTTTTATTACATGCATCGCTCAGGGAGGTCGATGAATTGCGATTAGAACGATTTCTGAAAAAAAATCTGTAAACAACTCATCCTTCAACGGGGTTGAAATATTGAAAATATTCTAACACCGTCTCTATCGACATTCTCATCGTTTTTATTTCATGTATCGCCTCAGGGAGGTCGATGAATTGCGATTAGAACGATTTCTGAAAAAAAATCGGTAAACAACTCATCCTTCCACAGGGTTGAAATATTGAAAATATTCTAACATCGTCTCTATCGACATTCTCATTTTTTTACTTTATGTATCTCTCAGGGAGGTCGAAGAATTGCGATTAGAACGATTTCAGAAAAAAATTCGGTAAACAACTCATCCTTCAAGGGAGTTGAAATTTGGAAAACATTCTAACATCGGCTGTATGGGCATTCTCATCTTTTTTATTTCATGTATCGCTCATGGAGGTCGAAGAATTGCGATTAGAACGATTTAAGAAAAAAATTCGGTAAACAACTCACCCTTCAAGGGAGTTGAAATTTGGAAAACATTCTAACACCGGCTGTATGGACATTCTCATCTTTTTTATTTCATGTATCGCTCAGGGAGGTCGATAAATTGCGACTAGAACGATTTCAGAAAAAAATTCGATAAACAACTCACCCTTCAAGGGGGTTGAAATTTTGAAAATATTCTAACACCGGTTATATGGGCATTCTCATCTTTTTTATTTCATGTATCGCTCAAGGAGGTCGAAGAATTGCGATTAGCACAATTTCTGAAAAAAATTCGGTGAACAACTCACCCTGTAAGGGGCTTGAAATTTTGAAAACATTCTAATACCGTCTGTATGGGCATTCTCATCTTTTTTATTTCATGCATCGCTTAGGGAGGCCGAAGAATTGCGATTAGAACGATTTCTGAAAAAAAATCGGTGAACAATTCACCCTTTAAGGGGCTTGAAATTTTGAAAACATTCTAACACCGAGTGTATGGGCATTCTCATCTTTTTTATTTCATGTATCGCTCAGGGAGGTCGAAGAATTGCGATTAGAACGATTTCTAAAAAAAAATTCGGTGAACGGCTCACCCTTTAAGGGACTTGAAATTTTGAAAACATTCTAACACCGGCTGTATGGGCATTCTCACCTTTTTTATTTCATGTATCGCTCAGAGAGGTCGAAAAATTGCGATTAGAACGATTTCAGAAAAAAATTCGGTAAACAACTCACCCTTTAAAGGGGTTGAAATTTTGAAAACATTCTAACACCGGCTGTATGGGCATTCTCATCTTTTTTATTTCATGTATCGCTCAAGGAGGTTGAAGAATTGCGATTAGAACAATTTCTGAAAAAAATTCGGTGAACAACTCACCCTGTAAGGGGCTTGAAATTTTGAAAACATTCTAATACCGGCTGTATGGGCATTCTCATCTTTTTTATTTCATGCATCGCTTAGGGAGGCCGAAGAATTGCGATTAGAACGATTTCTGAAAAAAATTCGGTGAACAACTCACCCTTTAAGGGGCTTGAAATTTTGAGAACATTCTAACACCGACTGTATGGGCATTCTCATCTGTTTTATTTCATGTATCTCTCAGGGAGGTCGAAGAATTGCGATTAGAACGATTTCAGAAAAAAATTCGGTAAACAACTCATCCTTCAAGGGAGTTGAAATTTGGAAAACATTCTAACATCGGCTGTATGGGCATTCTCATCTTTTTTATTTCATGTATCGCTCATGGAGGTCGAAGAATTGCGATTAGAACGATTTCAGAAAAAAATTCGGTAAACAACTCACCCTTCAAGGGAGTTGAAATTTGGAAAACATTCTAACACCGGCTGTATGGACATTCACATCTTTTTTATTTCATGTATCGCTCAGGAAGGTCGATAAATTGCGATTAGAACGATTTCAGAAAAAAATTCGATAAACAACTCACCCTTCAAGGGGGTTGAAATTTTGAAAATATTCTAACACCGGTTATATGGGCATTCTCATCTTTTTTATTTCATGTATCGCTCAAGGAGGTCGAAGAATTGCGATTAGCACAATTTCTGAAAAAAATTCGGTGAACAACTCACCCTGTAAGGGGCTTGAAATTTTGAAAACATTCTAATACCGTCTGTATGGGCATTCTCATCTTTTTTATTTCATGCATCGCTTAGGGAGGCCGAAGAATTGCGATTAGAACGATTTCTGAAAAAAATTCGGTGAACAACTCACCCTTTAGTGGGCTTGAAATTTTGAAAACATTCTAACACCGAGTGTATGGGCATTCTCATCTTTTTTATTTCATGTATCGCTCAGGGAGGTCGAAGAATTGCGATTAGAACGATTTCTGAAAAAAATTCGGTGAACAGCTCACCCTTTAAGGGACTTGAAATTTTGAAAACATTCTAACACCGGCTGTATGGGCATTCTCACCTTTTTTATTTCATGTATCGCTCAGAGAGGTCGAAAAATTGCGATTAGAACGATTTCAGAAAAAAATTCGGTAAACAACTCACCCTTTAAAGGGGTTGAAATTTTGAAAACATTCTAACACCGGCTGTATGGGCATTCTCATCTTTTTTATTTCATGTATCGCTCAAGGAGGTCGAAGAATTGCGATTAGAACAATTTCTGAAAAAAATTCGGTGAACAACTCACCCTGTAAGGGGCTTGAAATTTTGAAAACATTCTAATACCGGCTGTATGGGCATTCTCATCTTTTTTATTTCATGCATCGCTTAGGGAGGCCGAAGAATTGCGATTAGAACGATTTCTGAAAAAAATTCGGTGAACAACTCACCCTTTAAGGGGCTTGAAATTTTGAGAACATTCTAACACCGACTGTATGGGCATTCTCATCTGTTTTATTTCATGTATCGCTCAGGGAGGTCGAAGAATTGCGATTAGAACGATTTCTGAAAAAAATTCGGTGAACAGGTCACCCTTTAAGGGACTTGAAATTTTGAAAACATTCTAACACCGGGTATATGGGCATTCTCACCATTTTTATTTCATGTATCGCTCAGGGAGGTCGATGAATTGCGATTAGAAGGATTTCAGAAAAAATTCGGTAAACAACTCACCCTTCAAGGGGGTTGAAATTTTGAAAATATTCTAATACCGGTTATATGGGCATTTTCATATTTTTTATTTCATTTATCGCTCAGGGAGGTCGAAGAATTGCGATTAGAACGATTTCTGAAAAAAATTCGGTGAACAACTCACCCTTCAAGGGGGTTGAATTGTTGAAAATATTCTAACACCGGTTATATGGGCATTTTCATCTTTTTATTTCATGTATCACTCAGGGAGGTCGATGAATTGCGATTAGAACGATTTCTGAAAAAAATTCGGTAAACAACTCATCCTTCAACGGGGTTGAAATATTGAAAATATTCTAACGCCGTCTCTATCGACATTCTCATCGTTTTTATTTCATGTATCGCTCAGGGAGGTCGATGAATTGCGATTAGAACGATTTCTGAGAAAAATTCGGTAAACAACTCATCCTTCAACAGGGTTGAAATATTGAAAATATTCTAACATCGTCTCTATCGACATTCTCATCTTTTTATTTTATGTATCTCTCAGGGAGGTCGAAGAATTGCGATTAGAACGATTTCCGAATAAAGTTCGGTAAACAACTCAATCTTTAAGGGGGTTGAAATTTTGAAAACATTCTAACACCGGCTGTATGAGCATTGTCATCTTTTTTATTTCATGTATCGCTCAGGGAGGTCGAAGAATTAAGATTATAACGATTTCAGAAAAAAATTCGGTAAACAACTCACCGTTCAAGGGGGTTGAAATTTTGAAAATATTCTAACACCGGCTGTATGGGCATTCTCATCGTTTTTATTTCATGCATCGCTCAGGGAGGTCGATGAATTGCGATTAGAACGATTTCTGAAAAAAATTCTGTAAACAACTCATCCTTCAACGGGGTTGAAATATTGAAAATATTCTAACACCGTCTCTATCGACATTCTCATCGATTTTATTTCATGTATCGCTCAGGGAGGTCGATGAATTGCGATTAGAACGATTTCTGAGAAAAATTCGGTAAACAACTCATCCTTCAACAGGGTTGAAATATTGAAAATATTCTAACACCGGCTGTATGGGCATTCTCATCATTTTTATTTCATGTATCGCTCGTCGCTGCAGACATTTACAATCGTATCTATTCGCTGGGGCGTGGAGGGGGATGACGAGGGAGTCATGAGTAGACTAAAATGCGTTTTTCGAACAGCTTCTGCCAGGAATTTGTTTTTGGTGAATAACTCACCAATTTTCAAGTTCTTGCAACAAATAGTCGCAACCAAACATGTAGGAAATTTTCATCTATAATTCGTCCCCCATTATAAGAGTGCTTCAAAGCCGCGTTTGAGGGGAAACTGTTTCAACTAGTTAACAATACTTAACAACAATCAACGTACGGCTGATCTTACGTTGTAGCGATCCTAACGATGTTGCCAGTCAGTAGTGTTTAGGACCGTATGTAGTGACCCTTTCTCATTTTTTCCTTCGATAGACGACGTCTTGAGCGCATGAGGAATGCTTCTGATAACGAGAAATTCCAATCATCGGCCAGCATTGTAGAATCACCGGCAGAGGCTGATATGATTTTAAGCAAAGAAATGGTTGAGGATGGAATTCAAATCGCGCCGAAATCCATCCGGATTACGCAAGCCCTGATTTTGGAGGCAGATAAGTTCTCTGTTCAGGGTTCATATCACCAAGGGGATAATGTTTTTGCAGTAAATTCAAGAGGGAAACAATGTACCGCGATGGCTGCAGCAGCTATTGCAACGGCACACTTGATCTGCCCTTCAAAATGGACCACGGAGACTGTCGACACCGTATTATTGGCAGGTGACAAAATTTTTCAATCAGCGATAATGGCTCGCGGACCCGTCGATGTAGCGGAACGTCACTCACAATATTTAACATCTCAAGAACTGCCCGGCGTGGTCGATGTCCTCTCCACAAACTGTACAATTACGTTGGGACAAGAAATATTCGGTCACCTTCGCATCGATCTTCAAGCAGATGGTTTCCCAAATTTAGCAACAGCGCTCGATGTATTCCTCAGTGGCACAGCTGTCAACGAGGAACCGTATCCACCTGCAGCCATTTTGACATGCAATGGCATGTCCATCGCCATCTTTTTACTAGATGGTCTTGTTTGGATATTCGACTCACACTCGCGAGACGAATTTGGAAAAGTTTGTCATGACGGTAAAGCTTGCTTGATCGGCTTTCCTGATATTCAGAATCTTCTGGAAATGGTGATGAAAAATTTACCGCGGGGTGATCTTGCAGACTCATTTGGAGACCAATATATGCTAACACCAGTCAGCATTGACGCGGGATTTACAATCACCACTGCAAACGATGAAAAGAAAGTAGATTCCGAAAGCATGTCATGCGAAGAGGTACCAGAGATTGCTCTCAAAGTAACTCCTCCCGGTTCTCCAGATGATGTGGAACAACAACAGAAATCCTATGAGTACGAGGAACCGATTCTTCCAGAACGCATGAGTACGAATGATGATTTGTCTATATTACAGGAAGTTGAAAGTATTTGCATGGAAGAGCAGTCCGTCGAGGCGCACAATTTGATACAAAGAAATTCACCAATTGAAGAGTTGCAAAGCCAAGATGACAGTGGGAGAGGAATTTATAATTTCGGACACATTTGGAAGCAGCTACACAAAAGCTTTGACAACCACTCTACCATGTATCAATGTAATTTTGAAAACCTTCTTTTTCTAAGCTCACGGCGATCCAGACTTAGATTTGTTCTAAGGTTCAAATGTTCCATGTGCAATTATGAAGACGAAATATCAAGTGAACCTTCTGACGATGGTCAATTAGATGTCAACAGCGCAATGGTTCTCGGTTCCGTTGTGAATGGCATTGGATTCTTTCAAGCAGAGAGCTTCCTTGCTGCAATGGATATTCCCTGCATGGCTGAATCAACCTATCAACGACATCACGAATCAGTCCTGGCGGGTTTGTCGGAAACCGCCTTGCTTGAAATGAAAAAAGCCGGAGAGGAAGAACGTCAAATGGCAATTGCACGGGGAGATGTAGTTTCAGGAATTCCACATATACGTGTAATAGCTGATGGAAGTTGGATGAAAAGATCGTACCAATCTGGTAAATTTGATTCCCCCTCAGGTACTGGTGCCATCATTGGTGAACAAACGGGTAAAGTCCTATTCATTGGAATACGTAATAAGTTTTGTTCTGTGTGTAACATTGCCTCCGGCCGTAATACAGAACCTCCAAGCCATAACTGCTACAAAAATTGGGGTAACAACCAGAGTTCAGCCAGTATGGAGGCCCATGCAATTGCCGAAGGCTTCAGACTTAGTATCGAGCAGCATGGGTTCATCTATTCCGTCATCATCGCCGACGGAGATAGCAGTGTTTATAATAAAATCTGCGAAATGGCACCGTACAGAGAATTCGATGTCATTGTGAAAAAAATTGAATGCCGCAATCACATGTTTCGGAGTGCCCGGAGAAATCTAACGAAAGTCGTAAATTCTGGAAAATTGGGCCATCTGAAAAAGGTTGTAAAGAGTAACATAGAAAACATCATACGCTGTACGCGCACAGCAGTTCAACATCGATTAAATGAAGGTAGCACTTGGGCTTCAAAGATAGTTGCCCTTAGAAAGGACATCATGGGTATACCGAGTCATGTATTTGGCGAGCACGCGAAATGTGCGGGGACTGGCTATTGTAACCGTACGATGATTATAGATGAAGAACAAAATTATGCGACAGCTCTAAAAAATATTGGCAAATTCAATGATATTGAAGACTGTGTCCGTCGCTTGGCTGATAATACTGATAGCTTGTTGTACAGTGTCAACAACAATGTTGTGGAAAGTTTCCACAATATTATCGCCAAATTTGTAGGTGGAAAACGAGTACATTGGGGAAAGCGTGGCTCGTACAACGCCCGCGTTTCTGGCGCGGTCGTTCAATTCAATGCGAAACGGGTGATGAGCTCATTTTTAGTGGCAAACGAAAAAAAACCATCTGAACTGGTTGTCACATTAGAAGAACGACGAGTTCGTTTGAATGAACTAAGACAGCGTCGAATAAATTCTGGAAACTATAAGTCAAAGAAAACGGCCTGCAAAAGTTCTGGTCCTGACAAAGATTATGGGCCTCAAGCAGAAAAGCCGGATGTGAATGAAGCCACATACATGGCAGAATACTCAAGACACATAGAGAAATTAGAGGAATTTAGGGAAAAACGCAAAGAAATCGAAATAAATACATTGCTGCAAAGTGATAGCTCCCTTTGGCAGTCAATACGACGAAAACTCATCACTGCATCAAATTTTGGCGCTATCTGTTACATGAAGGTGTACACATCATGCTCAAACATCGTCCAACGGCTTATATATCCCAAAGAATTAGACCACATCGAGTCTATTCGATATGGCAAACAAAATGAGGATGTTGCAAAAAAAACTTTAGAGCAATATTTTAAAATTACAATTGAGCCGTGTGGATTATTCGTAGATGCCGAAATTCTCGGCCTAGGAGCAACGCCTGACGGTCTCGTTGGCGATGATATGATTGTCGAAATCAAATGTCCTTATTCAGCCAGAAATTGTACGATTACTGAAGCTGTGACGCAAAAAAAAGGAAATGTTCACCGAATATTCAGTAGCATTGATATGAAACACATCAATCCTGAACATGAGTAGCATTACCAGATACAAGGGCAACTCCACGTGACGCAAAGACAGCGTTGTATCTTTATGGTGTGGACGCCTAATGAATTCGTAATAGTTGAAGTGGAGAGAGACGATGTATTTTGGAAAACAAAAATGGAAATCCCGCTAGTAGCGTTTTATGAAAACTGCATGATTCCGGAAATTGTTGATCCCCGACATGTGAGATCGATGCCCATAAGGGATCCCCCATACATATTGGAAGCTATAGCAAAACGAACAGCCACGAAAAGCGTGCGAGTAAATTATTCGCAAGATATTGAGGTTGTAACCAACAACGGCAGTCCAGAACAAATGGACACGCAGGAGGGCTAAAGCTAATCCTGGATGGGATTCCAACCTCATATGGTTATGGCACAAATCATATATGTTTTTATATTCTTGAGGTATCCTGATCTGAGGAATCAGAACTCGATCGATATACGGTTGTATAAAAGTCCAACTTTGTATTATGGTGTGAGCCCAGTGGCTTTATATATGATTGAGGTATTTAGCGAATACGACGGTCCATTCTGGAATGCGTACGTGATGGATATCTGATTATGTAAAGGTCTAACTTTGAATAATAGTGTGAGCCACAAAACTTTATACATACTGGACGTCTGTTAGCGAGTGCGGCGTTCCGTTTTGAAATGTGTACCTGATGGATATCTGGTTATGTAAAGGTCCAACTTTGAATAATAGCGTGAGCCACAAATCTTTATACATACTGGACGTCTTTTAGTGAGTGCGGGGTTCCGTTTTGGAATCTGTACTTGATGGATATCTGGTTATGTAAAGGTCTGACTTTGAATAATAGCGTAAGCCACAAAACTTAATACGTACTAGACGTCTTTTAGCGAGTGCGGGGTTCCGTTTTGGAACCTGTACTTGATGGATATCTGGTTATGTAAAAGTCAAACTTTGAATAATAGCGTAAGCTACAAAACTTAATACATGCTGGACGTCTTTTAGCGAGTGCAGGGTTCCGTTTTGGAATCTGTACTTGATGGATATCTGGTTATGTAAAGGTCTAGTTTTGAATAATAGCGTGAGCCACAAAGCTTTATATATACTGGACGTCTTTTAGCGAGTACGGGATTCCGTTTTGGAACCTGTACTTGATGGATATCTGGTTATGCAAAGGTCTAGTTTTGAATAATAGCGTGAGCCACAAAACTCTATACATACTGGACGTCTTTTAGCGAGTGCGGGGTTCCGTTTTGGAACCTGTACTTGATGGATATCTGGTTATGTAAAGGTCCAACTTTGAATAATAGCGTGAGCCACAAAACTTTATACATACTGGACGTCTTTTAGCGAGTGCGGCGCTCCGTTTTGGAATCTGTACTTGATGGATATCTGGTTATGTAAAAGTCAAACTTTGAATAATAGCGTGAGCCACAAAACTTTATACCTACTGGACGTCTTTTAGCGAGTACGGCGTTCCGTTTTGGAATCTGTACTTGATGGATATCTGGTTATGTAAAAGTCAAACTTTGAATAATAGCATAAGCTACAAAACTTAATACATGCTAGACGTCTTTTAGCGAGTGCGGGGTTCCGTCTTGGAACCTTTACTTGATGGTTATCTGGTTATGTAAAGGTCCAACTTTGAATAATAGCGTGAGCCACAAAACTTTATACATACTGGACGTCTTTTAGCGAGTGCGGCGTTCCGTTTTGGAATGTGTACTTGATAGATATCTGGTTATGTAAAAGTCAAACTTTGAATAATAGCGTGAGCCACAAAACTTTATACATACTGGACGTCTTTTAGCGAGTGCGGCGTTCCGTTTTGGAATCTGTACTTGATGGATATCTGGTTATGTAAAGTCAAACTTTGAATAATAGCATAAGCCACAAAACTTAGTACATGTTAGACGTCTTTTAGCGAGTGCGAGGTTCCGTTTTGTAACCTGTACTTGATGGATATCTGATTATGTAAAGATCTAACTTTCAATTGTGGCGTAAGCCGTGTTCCTTTATACAAACTTGGGATCGTTTTGCGAGTGCAGTGTTGTGCGTACCCAGCTGCATATGCGATTAATAATTCGAGAGGACCGCTATGAATTACAGAATTAGCGGGGGTGGTGGAGGGCCTCTTAACATTATAATAACATTATTTCATATTCCAGAAACAATTACGCCATGAAAGGTTGCAAGAAATCTATCATACCGAAAGAAACGCTTCTGCATCCAATAGTGAGTTTTGAAGTCGCTGAAAATGAAATTGTAAATTGTCCGTGGAAAGTGTATATTATTTAATGTGCTTTTCTTGTTTTCCATTTTCTGGGATACATCTTCCGGAGACGTGAACCAATATATATGGGCGACCGTCACTGCTTTCTGCAATCGATTCGCGAGAAAAGTGATCAAAGATCTTTGGTCTTCTCCATAATGACTGCAGCAGCTTGTAAGTTGACAAATGAAAAGCAAACGAAAATATTTTTCATTATTGTCTACATTATAATTTTTATTCACAGTATGCTCTTTGTTTCCCGACGAAACAGTACAAGACTCACCGTGATGTTCAAATTTTCAAACAACTGACAGCACTTCGGATATCCGAGGAAAGTGCTCGTCTGTTCGGGACTCAGCCAGAATGATTACATCAGTCTCCCTCTCCTTAATTCTCTCTCTGGTAACGTTATATTTATATTATATTACAGCTTCGAGTACAGCAAACTGCTACAATACTTATAGTACTGAAAATCCTAATATTTACTGCTCTGAATGTAAAATTATACTCGAAAATTGATAATTTTGCCTTTTCCAAAATTAATTATTTGTAATTTTTTGAAACTACGAGATTGAAGATTATGATACGCTTTTGTCATGTCTCCTTTTGATCCTTAGTTTTGAAACTGACGCATAAAAAAATACTCATTATCATCATCATAATCCCTGTGTATGTCTCTCTCTCTCTTTTTCTCAAATATGTAAAAAAAGTCTACTTTACAATTTTTCGAAAAAAAAATATTCTTTCACGATGGGCTACTAATACGTTATTGGTGATTCTTTATCGAATGGCATATACGTGTCAGGGCCAAAAAGAATCCTTCCAACAAATATATTGAAACGGGAAAAAATTGAGTTTTCGTACTCTGAAAATATTCGAATTTTCATCTTTAACAAATCCTTTTCTACGATAGGCTACAAGTTCGTTTCCGCTGATTCTCTATCGAATGGTATGTACGTATAAGGGCCGAAAAAAAGTCGTTTCGACAGAAATCTCGACACCGAAAAAAGCGAGTTTTCGCACTCTAAAAATATTAAAATTTTTATTGAAAAAAATCCTTTTCTACGACGGGCGAGAAATCCATATCCGGTGATTTTCTATCGAATAACATTTACGTGTCTGAGCCGATAAAAAGTCCTTGCAAATAAAATCTCGACACGAATAAAAAACCGGTTTTCGTACTCTAAAAATATTGGAATTTTCATTAAAAAAAACTTTTCTACCATAGGCGAGAAATCCGTTTTGTTCGATTCTCTATCGAATGTCATATACGTATCAGCGCCGAAAAAAAGAATCTTTATAAAAAATTACGACACTTATGATTTAAAAAAAATCCAAGATCTTTGGACTTTGAAATTTTTCGAAAACATAAAAAAAATCTTCTCCTACGATAGGTCAGAAACATGTTTCATTCGATTCTCTATCGAATAGTCTATACGTGTCGGGGTCGAAAAAAAAGTGCCTTTATAAAAAATCACGACAATTGGAAGAAAATCGAGGCCCTTTGACTGAAATTTTTCGAAAAAAGAAAAAAAAATCTTCTCCTACGATAGGTCAGAAACATGTTTCATTCGATTCTCTATCGAATAATCTATACGTGTCGGGACCGAAAAAAAGTACCTTGAATAAAATCACGACATGGGAAAACAATTTACGATCTTTGGACTGAAATTTTTCAAAAAAATAAAAAAAAAAACTTCTCCCAAGGTAGGTCAGAAACACATTTCATTCGATTCTCTATCGAATAGTCTATACGTGTCGGGGTCGAAAGAAAGTGCCTTGAAGAAAAATCACGACAGAAAAATATCGAGGATCTTTGAACTGAAATTTTTCGAAAAAATAAAAAAAAACTCCTCCCAAGATAGGTTAGAAACACGTTTCATTCGATTCTCTATCGAATAGTCTATACGTGTCGGGGCCGAAAAAAAGTGCCTTTGTAGAAAATCACGACAGAAAAAAATCGAGGATCTTTTGACTGAAATTTTTCGAAAAAAAAAAACTCCTCCCACGATAGGTCAGAAACACGTTTCATTCGATTCTCTATCGAATAGTCTATACGTGTCGGGGCCGAAAAAAAGTGCCTTGAAAAAAAATCACGACACAGAAAAAAATCGAGGATCTTGACTGAAATTTTTCGAAAAAAAAAAAAAAAACTCCTCCCACGATAGGTCAGAAACACGTTTCATTCGATTCTCTATCGAATAGTCTATACGTGTCGGAACTGAAAAAAAAGTACCTTTGTAAAAAATCACGACACTTGGAAAAAAATCGAGGCTTTGGACTGAAATTTTTCGAAAAAAAAAAATCTTCTACGATAGGTCAGAAACACGTTTCATTCGATTCTCTATCGAATAGTCTATACGTGTCGGGACCGAAAAAAAAGTGCCTTTGTAAAAAATCACGACAAAAAATCAAGGATCTTTGCTTTGAAATATTTCGAAAAAAAAAAAACTCCTCCCATGACAGGTCAGAAACACATTTCATTCGATTCTCTGTCGAATAGTCTATACGTGTCGGGACCGAAAAAAGTACCTTTGTAAAAAATCACGACACTTAGAAAAAAATCGAGGATCTTTGGACTCAGAAATTTTTAGAAAAAAAAAACTCCTCCCACGATAGGTCAGAAACACGTTTCATTCGATTCTCTATCGAATAGTCTATACGTGTCGGGACCGAAAAAAAATTGCCTTAAAAAAAATCACGACACTTAGAAAAAAATCGGGGATCTTTGGACTCTGAAATTTTTAGAAAAAAAAACTCCTCCCACGATAGGTCAGAAACACGTTTCATTCGATTCTCTATCGAATAGTCTATACGTGTCGGGACCGAAAAAAAAGTGCCTTTGTAAAAAATCACGACAAAAAATCAAGGATCTTTGCTTTGAAATATTTCGAAAAAAAAAAAACTCCTCCCATGACAGGTCAGAAACACATTTCATTCGATTCTCTGTCGAATAGTCTATACGTGTCGGGACCGAAAAAAGTACCTTTGTAAAAAATCACGACACTTAGAAAAAAATCGAGGATCTTTGGACTGAAATTTTTAGAAAAAAAAAACTCCTCCCACGATAGGTCAGAAACACGTTTCATTCGATTCTCTATCGAATAGTCTATACGTGTCGGGACCGAAAAAAAATTGCCTTAAAAAAAATCACGACACTTAGAAAAAAATCGAGGATCTTTTGACTGAAATTTTTCGAAAAAAAAAAACTCCTCCCACGATAGGTCAGAAACACGTTTCATTCGATTCTCTATCGAATAGTCTATACGTGTCGGGACCGAAAAAAAGTGCTTTGAAAAAAAATCACGACACAGAAAAAAATCGAGGATCTTTTGACTGAAATTTTTCGAAAAAAAAAAACTCCTCCCATGATAGGTCAGAAACACATTTCATTCGATTCTCTGTCGAATAGTCTATACGTGTCGGGACCGAAAAAAAGTACCTTTGTAAAAAATCACGACACTTAGAAAAAAATCGAGGATTTTTGGACTCTGAAATTTTTAGAAAAAATAAAAACTCCTCCCACGATAGGTCAGAAACACGTTTCATTCGATTCTCTATCGAATAGTCTATACGTGTCGGGACCGAAAAAAAATTGCCTTCAAAAAAAATCACGACACTGAAAAAAATCGAGGATCTTTTGACTGAAATTTTTCGAAAAAAAAAAACTCCTCCCACGATAGGTCAGAAACACGTTTCATTCGATTCTCTATCGAATAGTCTATACGTGTCAGGGCCGAAAAAAAGTGCTTTGAAAAAAAATCACGACACAGAAAAAAATCGAGGATCTTTTGACTGAAATTTTTCGAAAAAAAAAAAAAAACTCCTCCCATGATAGGTCAGAAACACATTTCATTCGATTCTCTGTCGAATAGTCTATACGTGTCGGGACCGAAAAAAAGTACCTTTGTAAAAAATCACGACACTTAGAAAAAAATCGGGGATCTTTGGACTCTGAAATTTTTAGAAAAAAAAAAACTCCTCCCACGATAGGTCAGAAACACGTTTCATTCGATTCTCTATCGAATAGTCTATACGTGTCGGGACCGAAAAAAAGTGCCTTGAAAAAAAATCACGACACTGAAAAAATCTGTCATGAGATACGACGGCGACGGGTCTGACATGGTTTTTAGAACTTCAATATGATATAGGGAAGCAATCAGCTGTTTATTCGCTATCTCTGTCGCACTCACTTGATCTGGCGTAACAGCGGTGAAAATCAATATTCTGCCATACCAACACTAACGTTTCAGTTTAGTTGAAAGATTTACCGTTAGGTGCGCTAGTACCGATTCGCAACTAATTCAGGCTTTTACAACGAGAGGCGCTACCCTCGATTTTGAGTTGGTCACGTGAGCTCAATGACTCTTAAACGATTATATTGTTATTAAATATTAAGAAAAATTTCACTATTAAACTAATAGACTAAAGTAGATTAATAGAAACTAAAAAACGTATTAGATTTATAAAATGCGTACCGACGTATTAAACACCTTAAAATGTTCTTGATTGTACTAAATCCATGAGTCTAGCCTAGTCTACTATTCTATTAGTTTAGAATTAGTCTAGTAGTCTACTAGTTAAATTTTTCTGAATATTCAATAACAATATAAGTATTTATTTAAACACGTACTAGATTGTACTTAATCTAACACGGTTTTAAATTATTTAGTACGTTAGTACGCTTTTTGTAAATTTAGTACGTTTTTCAATTTTTGTTGATCTATTCTAGTCTGTATATTAGTCTAAAATTCATTTAGTAGTCAAGAAGTGAAATTTTTCTGAATATTTAATAACAATATAATCATTTATTAGTACAATGTAAAATAGGCACATATCCATTTTCGCTCTGCGTTATATTGTATGTCATGTTAGTATGCGAATAATTAGATTTGTCAAAAAATTGAATACGGAATCAATTATTCGCATATCTAACTACATGAAAGGAGCATAAAAAAAATCAATAATTAATAATAATCAGTTCATAGTAATTTATTTCTTTAATAATTAAAGAAAAATAATTATTCGCATATTACTATTTATTCAAATTCGTTACATTATAAAAAAGAGTTTTCCGAGGGTGGAATCGATCTCACCACCTTTGGGATGTGAGTCTAGCTCATACTCATTCTGCTACGGATGTATTTGAAAATTATCGGCGGAAAATAGTGCATGCTTATCAGGGCCGCTTGACATTTTACTCGAAGTTTTACGGAGTACAAAACTATTGTTTAAATTTTTTCTTAATATTTAACAACAATAGCCGCGTTGCTATCAAAATTAAAACAGTCATCCACGAAGTTTTTATAATGTTCCGCTTTGGGCAAGCAGATTTGCATATCTATATTGTAACGGTACGTTTTTATGGAACACGCCGCTACGCATGAGTTCGAGCTTCTTGATAGTAAGGAGCAGGTATGAAAGAAAGCGAGAAAAGGCAGGGATTTGATTTTAACAAAAGAATAATAACATTTATTCAAAATAACACAAAGATGATTTTTGTTGTACAACAAACTTTGTTCAAATAAAGACAATTTTTATTTATCTCGCGTATGTTCTTCTATTACTTTATTCGCGTTGATCATTTCTTTTCACGGAAACAATGATATTTGTTCTTTTATTATTATTTCATCAATTATTAGCGGTTTGGTGTCTTTCTTTACAATAGAATGGGAAATAATAGATTCGGCGCTCAAAAACAATAAAAATGACAATCTTTTCTGATTAATTTTTCCAAAATAGTCAATTAAACTTTATAGAGGCTCTATACAATAATAACAACCTTAGTCCGTGACTCGATATAATTTTACAATAATTGAACTATTTTGGACAAAGGAAATTCTTGACTTCGATTACTCTCAACGTTTTATTTCTTGATTGTTCATTTAATTCTGTAATTTCGCTTGTTTTGTTATATCTTAATTATTCAGACAAAACGTCGTGGTGACTCATTCTGGTTATTTTAAATTCAAATTTCAATCATTCAGTTTAATAATAATAATAACAATAATTTAATAATCTCCAATCCCAGCCAGCTATATTTTCTTTTTTTTTATTAGGTAAAGGAATAATGAATTTGATAGGAGGTTAGGAATACCAGCTGCAGGAATTGAACGAACCCGAACAACTCCGTCACTAGTACCCCTTAAAGGATAGGTAATTGGCTGCAGGGATCGAACGAAGCCGAACTACCCCGTCACCAATCGGTAATTTATCCTAAACCGGCTGCAGGAATCGAACGAACCCGAACGACTCCGTCACCTGAAAAGGATAAATTTGGAGGAAATAGAAATATTGGGTATACACCAGCTGCAGAGATAGAACGGAGCCGAACTACCCCGTCACCGGTGTATAGGAATATTTAGGAAAGGTAGTTGAGCTGGTTATGAAACTCGAGAATAATTTGGCGCTAAGAGTTTAGTGTCTCTATCCAGAATAAGCCAACAATGCTTGTCGTGAGCTAGCTTACTAGTCTCTTTTCAGAGTCAGGTATTAGCTGAGAGTGAGCTGGGAATGAGCTCTCGATGCCTCTGAGCACGCTCTTTTATACTGTTCGAAACAAAGGAATCATAATAATAATACCGTCCAAAAATAACTTGAGCATCGGTTGCTCCGTAAAATAATCTCGAACCAAAGTCTGGCTTCTAAATTCGCTTATTGGCCCTCCTTGTTGCTACGCAAGGCCCGATTGGCTCGGCTCAAGGCCAGTTCACATCGCGCATGTGCGAGAATAATTAACTTCTCAATTTTATATTTTTTTTCGAATTTTATAATTTCTTATTTCTCTTTCATTTTTCAGTCATCGATTATTCCCATTTTTATCCCCAATGATAGGGTCTCTCAAAAGTTATTAATAATTAAAAAAAATAACTTAAACTTCTTTCTGATTCGTCAACTCCCTAGTACTATCGCCACGCGCATGCGCAGACGTCGTTGATCCACTCGTTTCGTACAAATAAAATTATCTAGTGGAGAATTTTGTATCCTTTTTTGCTTACTTATTCGCTATTTCGTTTTATCTAATTCCTAATAATTCATTTTCTCATAAAGAGCATTTAATTATTATAATAAAATAAAGAAACACGTATTTGTAAAATTAGTTTTGATTTTTCCCGGTAGGAGGCGACGCTAGTGAGCGACGTGCACATCACGTAAGTGCAGCTCTGTTCGCGTTACAGTTTTAAGATGGCCGCCTACGTAAACAAACGTGCGTGCCATAAGTGTCGTGAAAACGACAAGAAAAGTGGCGAAAAATGATTTGTATTTATTGAAAAGTGGTGAGAGAGTGTTTTGCGTTTCAATATATTAATATATGTTTTCAACTTTCCAGCTTTATTTTAAATAAATAATTATCTTTTTATTATTAGATATTAAAAGCTGAAACCCAGCAGTCATTGTTCTGACAAAGTATTTTGAAACAAAATAGCAAAAGCCAGATGTCAGTACAATTTGTTGTTATTTATTCATTGAAAAATTGATCTAAGAATCTTACAAATATATACATGCACATAATACTTGAGTATTCCGTGCACCCTTCCCCCTCTCCTCATTTGTCTCGTCATACGGAGGAACAAAAATTAGTATTAAATATAATAAATAAAGAAATAAAACATTGATAACAACAATTATTAATTATTGATATTAAATAATAGTAACAATGATTATTATTATTATTATTATTCTTAATTATAGCTCCATTTTTTCTTATTGCGTTCACTTACTTATTAATATTTATTAATTATTGTCAAAGTAAGCTAATCGCTCCAGATTATTGCTATGTATAACCCTTTTAATAATAAAAATTAAGAACAAGCCCTCCAAAATGATCCTTTGCGAAGGAATAACTTCGCTTACATTAAAAACAAGTCTCGTATTCGGATATCTCTATTTAGTTGAGAACCACTGTCACCGAATCTGTAAACGACGAATTATCGACGAAAGTAATCGTTGCGACATCTGTGCTCCGCATCTATAAGCAGTCTCTCACGTTAGGCTGGGCTCTTGAGCCCTAGTCATTTTCGTACGGTCGGAACTTGATTATTCTGATAATCTCCATCCTACCATTTCCGACAAACGTCGATTTTGATCCGACAATCACCGACAAGAACCCGACAAACGATTGACATAAACAAAAATTCAGAAATCCAAAATCAGTTGGCCAAATTCACAGAGGTCTCAAGAGCCCAGCCTAACGTGAGAGAATGCTTATAGATGCGGAGCACAGATGTCGCAATGGTTACTTTCGTTGTGGCGACCGTCGATACACAGCGTCCGACCTAACCGACTGGTCACACATGAAACTCAAAAATATTCGAGTTGCCTCTCTTTACAAAACTCTGACAAAACTCCTACTCCACAGGCTAGACGTAGCGGCCATCTTGAGCACTTCCGTTGCCGGTCTTGTCGAGATAACATCTCACACGTGGAGAATTTACTCCAAAACGATAAAATCCAAACAAATCTTATTTAATCAATAAAAGACTAGTTAATGACACCTGTCGGAGTCGAATATTTATTGTGGTTTACCTTTTCCCCACATCGTCGATAATTCGTCGTTTACCGATTTGGTGACAGCGGTTCTCAACTAAATAGAGATATCCGAATACGAGACTTGTTTTTAATGTAAGCGACGTTATTCCTTCGCGAATGACCATTTTGGAGGGCTTGTTCTTAATTTTTATTATTAAAAGAGTTATATATAGCAATAATCTGAATCGATTAGCTTGCTTTGACAATAATTAATAAATATTAATAAGTAAATGAACAGAATAAGAAAGAATGGAGCTATAATTAAGAATAATAACAATAATAATCATTTTACTATTATTTAATATCAATAATTTTAATAATTGTTGTTATAAATGTTTTATTTCTTTATTTATTATATTTGATACTGTATTTTTGTCCGTGCGTATGATGGAACAAATGAGGTGAGGGGGAAGGGTGCACGGAATACTCATGTATTATGTATATGTATATATTTGTGAGATTTTTAGATCAATTTTTCAATTAATAAAAAATAACAAATTGTAATGACATCTGGATTTTACTATTTTGTTTCAACACACTTTATTAGAACAAAATGACTGCTAGGTTTCAGGTTTCAATATCTAATAATAAAAAGATAATTATTTATTTAAAATAAAGCTGGAAAGTTGAAAAACATATATTAATATATAGATAGGGTAAAACACCCAGTCGCCAGCCATGTACCAGTAGTCGGCCTTGTATGAGTGGGAAGAGTGTGGAAGATGTCTTCGGCACTCTTCCCACTCATACAAAGTATGGACAGAGACCGACTACTGGTACATGGCAGGCGACTGAGTATTTTACCCTACACAAAGTTGCTTACCCGAAGCGGGACATTATATAAATTTCGTGGATGATTGTTTAAATTTAGATAGCAACGCGGCTATTGTTGTTAAATATTAAGAAAAATTTTAAACCATAGTTTTCTACTCCGTAAGACTATAAGTAAAATGTCAAGCGGTCCTGATAAGCATGTACCATATATTATCCGCCGATAATTTTCAAATACATCCGTAGCAGAATGAGTAAGAGCTAGACTCACATCCCGAGGGTGGTGAGATCGATTCCACCCTCGGGCAACTTTTTATTTATAATGTAACGAATTCGAATAAATAGTAATAAGCGAATAATTATTTTTCTTTAATTATTAAAGAAATGAATTATTATTAACTGATTATTAATAATTATTGATTTTTTTATGCTCGTTTCATGTAGTTCGATATGCGAATAATTGATTCTGTATTCAATTTTTCGACAAATCTAATTATTCGCATAACTAACATGAAATACAATATAACGCAGAGCGAAAATGAATATGTGCCTATTTTACATTGTACTAATAAATGATTATATTATTATTAAATATTTAAAAAAAATTCACTTCTAGACTACTAAATTAATTTTAGACTAATATACAGTCTAGGCTAGACCAACAAGAATTGAAAAACGTACTAAATTTACAAAAAGCGTACTAACGTACTTAATACTTTAAAACCGTATTAGATTAAGTACAATCTAGTACGTGTTTAAATAAATACTTATATTGTTGTTGAATATTCAGAAAAAATTAACTAGAATACTACTAGACTAATTCTAGACTAATAGAATAGTAGACTAGGCTAGACTCATAGATTTAGTACAATCATGAACATTTTAAGGTGTTTAATACGCCGGTACGCATTTTATAAATCTAATACGTTTTTTTGTTTCTATTAATCTACTTTAGTCTATTAGTCTATTAGTTTAATAGTGAAATTTTTCTTAATATTTAACAACAATATACTCGTTTAATTCGAATAATTGAATAGAATCAATTATTCGCATATCTAACTATATGAAAGAAACACCAGAAAATAATAATTAATTTATTTAATTATTAAAGAAAAATAAATATTCGCACATTACTATTTGTTCACATTCGCTACATTATAAAAAAAAAAGTTGCCCGAGGGTGGAATCGATCTCACCACCTTCGGGATATGAGTCTTACTCATTCTGTTGCGGATGTATTTGTAAATTATCGGTGGAAAATGGTACATGCTTATCAGGGCCGCTTGGCATTTTATTTTATTTGAACGCGGCTATTGTTGTTAAATATTAAGAAAAATTTTAAACCACAGTTTTCTACTCCGTAAAACTTCAAATATAATGTCAAGCAGCCCTGATAAGCATGTACCATTTTCCACCGGTAATTTTCAAATACATCCGTAACAGAATGAGTAAGAGCTAGACTCATATCCCGAAGGTGGTGAGATCGATTCCACCCTCAGGCAACTTTCTTTTTTATAATGTAACGAATGTGAACAAATAGTAATGTGCGAATAATCATTTTTCTTTAATAATTAAATAAATTAATTATTATTTCTAATTATTATTTTCTGGTGTTTCTTTCATATAGTTAGATATGCGAACAATTGATTTTATTCAATTATGCGAATTAAACGATTATATTGTTATTAAATATTTAGAAAAATTTCACTATTAAACTAATAGACTAAAGTAGATTAATAGAAACTAAAAAACGTATTAGATTTATAAAATGCGTACCGACGTATTAAACACCTTAAAATGTTCTTGATTGTACTAAATCTATGAGTCTAGCGTATTCTACTATTCTATTAGTCTAGAATCAGTCTAGTAGTCTACTAGTTAAATTTTTCTGAATATTCAACAACAATATAAGTATTTATTTAACCACGTACTAGATTGTACTTAATCTAATACGGTTTTAAAGTATTTAGTACGTTAGTACGCTTTTTGTAAATTTAGTACGTTTTTCAATTCTTGTTGGTCTAGCCTAGACTGTATATTAGTCTAAAATTAATTTAGTAGTCTAGAAGTGAAATTTTTTTGAATATGTAATAATAATATAATCATTTATTAGTACAATGTAAAATAGGCACATATTCATTTTCGCTCTGCGTTATATTGTATTTCATGTTAGTTATGCGAATAATTAGATTTGTCGAAAAATTGAATATAGAATCAATTATTCGCATATTGAACTACATGAAAGGAGCATAAAAAAATCAATAATTAATAATAATCAGTTAATAATAATTCATTTCTTTAATAATTAAAGAAAAATAATTATTCGCATATTACTGTTTATTCGAATTCGTTACATTATAAAAAAAAAAGTTGCCCGAGGGTGGAATCGATCTCACCACCCTCGGGATGTGAGTCTAGCTCTTACTCATTCTGCTACTAGTCCAGGAACCGGGTATGAAAAAGGCCCTTTTCATGACACCGAGCCAGAACGATTCTAACCGACGGATTCGTGTAGGGCTGATGTCCCTGATGAAGGCCTACCACTTTCCAACCACAGATTTTGGGGGGCTTTTTTTTGCCACGCGGTCAAAGTTGGCAAAACCATGTTTTTGGGAGATAGCGTCGAAATTATTAATCGGAAAAAAAAAAAGTTCAGTAACTATTTGTAGATATTAGAAAAACGAACAATTTGGCGGATCGCAAATTAAAATCGGTTCATTAGTTCGCCCGCAAAAAAATATAAACCAGCTAAAATGGCCATTTCTATCATAGCCTATTATTAGTTTAAAAATGCGTATACAGCCTCAAAAATCTCAGGATATTTGCCCCTCGGTACACTAAATAAGTGTGCAAAATTTGGGCTTGATCGGAAAAATAGTTTTTGAGAAAAGCCATTTGTTATTAAAAAACCGACTGTTTTTGCGAGGAATTTCTACACCGGGAGAGTGTCGCAGTGCAATAAAACCAAAACGAAATTGATGCGAAAGAGTCGTACTATTATGTACACTTTGGGGCAAATCGATTTTTTATAATTAAAAGGGTGAAAAACGGCTCCAAAAATAGGGTACGATTTTTACTCATAAACAAATGGAATTCCATCGCGAATTTTTAAGTCACGGAGTCGGAATTGACATATTTCGAAAGCGTTTATATTTCTACGAATTTAGAAAAAAAAAATTTGCAAAAAGTTTATTAGGGGGAGAAAAAAAAATTTGTTTTTCAATAATTATTGCAGCTGCTCATTTCAACATAGAGAGCTAAAAATTGGACAGCGTACAGAGAAATGCTTGTGCTAACTGGAGAAAAATCGGCGGAAAAATCCCATATAAATTTATTGTTTATTTCAGAGGTTTTTTGAGAGGCCAAATGTGACGTCGCGTTTGGCGGCGGAGCGGGGGTAGCCGTCTCGGGCTCGCGCGCGCTCGCATAAAAAGTTAATCCGCGCGTTCAAATTCGACAAACATGGAATATCTCGGGAACAAATTAACTTATCGAGTAGTTTTTTTTTTTTAATCTGGGCTAACTTTTTCCGCTGATCATAATATTGTTATTAAAAATTCTGAAAAATTGAAAATTCACCTCCAAATTTATTGATCATTTTTTATTTGTTTATTTTACAATATTTTGTACTTAACTTTTGGGTGAAATCAGATTCAAATGTTATTTTTGTGTTGTTCTCCAACTACTGAACGGAGGAATAAAAAATTTAATGCAAAATGTTTTGTTAGCAGAGCACGTGTCATTTCGTTTTTACAATAAATGAACGAATGGAGGCCATTACAACTACGAAACACACCACATGTTCTCAAAATTAAAGAATATATATTTTTTTAATTTAAATTATTATGCACAAGGTTCGGGGTACAGGCAAATAAAAAAATATTAACGCAGGAAGAGGTTGAAATGATGGTATATTTTTCACCATGTCACGAAGCTTACAGATATTCAAGAATTTTGTATGAATTAAAAGACGTTTCCCTCTTTGGATTTCAATATTCTCCTCGATCTTTTCGATGAAATGACCATGAATTTGTCCGGGGAATTTCCTAGGAAGAATCGAGAAGGGTTCCAGGCAAGAACTAATATAAAAATAGATTCTTTTATAGGCCCCACAGCATACCTGAACTAGTCTAACCAATGGTAGGGTTGGGTCAGGGGTACGGTTGGGAATTTGGGTGAGGGCCGACCGTTAGAGCCTGAAAGTTCTTTTCTTTCAGTTCCACGTGGGAAGCGACTCTGCTCACATCGTGTTACAGTCAGTTACCAGTAAAATTTTTAAAATTACATTGTGTCCAAAGTTTTCACAATCCATATCCATCGTGATTGCAAAAATTGTAGTAAGTAACGATATACTTGTAATATTTACAATAATAATGAATCGAGTCAAAAAATTATTTCAATCTAACAATGTATAAGAATGCATGAGTATTTTCTAGAATTAAAAATTGATTTTTCTACTCCGAAATGTTTATCTGGAAATATTGTAGAATTTTGAGCATTATGTGTATTTTTTCCACCGCTTTTTTATATAGTGAAATATAGTAACGAGTGTTTGAAAATCTATCTATCGAAAATAATTTGAAAATGCCTTAGGCATTGGCGGGCCTAAACTGTTATAATTTTTCGCACATTTATTATTACCACTTTTTCGGTTTTTTATGTTCAATTAGTAATTCGACTAATGATTGTTTATCATGTATTTTTTACAGATCTACTCTTGTCGAGTATGGCAGCGGATAAGAAGGGCGATATTTGCATCCTTTGCGATGAATTATTGTTACCCGAAAATACTGCCACTGCTAAACAGCGGGCTATACAAACTCTCATCGAGGCTAGTCTCCAGCGAAAGGATAGAAAACATCTGCAACTCCAGCAATGCAAATCCCTCAACATTCACAAAAGTTGCCACGTTACGTACGTGAGGAAAAGGAGCATTGAAGCGGCAAAGGCAGCATCTACGGCATCAACTTCAAAGGCAAGGCGGCAAAGTATAAGTGGAAAAAATTTCGACTTATCAACGAATTGTTTTCTCGGCGGAAATACTGCATATCGTCAGAAGACTGAAAATCGTATTATTATGGTCGAACGCATGGATATGGTTGAGACAATATTAGAGGCATTGAAAGACCAACCCCGAAATGATTTCAATAGCGAACTACAGTGTCGATTATCGACAGTTAACGATTTATGCAGACAAGAAGCTCGATATCATTCACATTGCTACAAGCAGTTCTTCAATTATCGTCTTGCTTCCAGTAAAAGTCATTCACTCGGCGACACAATGAGCGCCGCATTACAGCATGTAATTAATTATATACTTGATAACGAGGAAGATTGTCAATTTTCTCTGAAAGAAATCCTTTCGCATTTTACTGGCGAATTACCACGGATTGATAGGCTTAAAAAACAATTGCAAGACCATTTCGAGGATGATATCGTAATTTATTCTATTAAAAATGACGCATTGATATGTTTTCGTGACGCGAAACTCAATTGGCTTAACGAAGCTTGGTATACGAAACGCGCACAGAACGAAGAAGACGAACGTAGAAGGATTGTGAGCATGGCTGCTAATATCGTTCTGCAGGACATCCGAGCTCGTTATTATGACACGAACAATTATAAAGCGCCAAATAGTTAGGTTGATGACTATTTGTCGGATATTCCATCGACTTTACAACTTTTCCTAGACGTTTTGATAAAATCTCATAAAAGAAACATGGAAAAAGACGAGGATAATAGTTATTTAACTGATACGAAAGCAGAGTGCGAGCTTGCAGGAAACGATGAGAGCGAAGACGACGAAGATGAAGTTTTGGCGAAGAGAAGCAGGCTAGAAAGCGTAGAATAATTGTAATTAAAATGTAATATTAAGGATCATTCCATAAAATAAACGTAAAAACTTCATAAATATTGTATAATTATTGTAAAATTATTGAATGTTTGTAAGCTTCGTGACGTTGTGAAAAATATACCATTCATTTCAACCTCTTCCTGCGTTAATATTTTTTTATTCGCTTGTACCCTGAACCTTGTGCATAATAATTTAAATTTAAAAAATATATATTCTTTAATTTTGAGAACATGTGGTGTGTTTCGTAGTTGTAATGGCCTCCATTCGTTCATTTATTGTAAAAACGAAATGACACGTGCTCTGCTAACAAAACATTTTGCATTGAATTTTTTTTTCCTCCGTTCAGTAGTTGGAGAACAACACAAAAATAACATTTGAATCTGATTTCACCGAAAAATTAAGTACAAAATAGGGTAAAATAAACAAATAAAAAATGATCAATAAATTTGGAGGTGAATTTTCAATTTTTCAGAATTTTTAATAACAATGTTATGATCAGCGGAAAAAGTTAGCCC
The DNA here is from genome assembly GCA_963989365.1 of Rhimphoctona megacephalus. Taxonomy (NCBI): domain Eukaryota; kingdom Metazoa; phylum Arthropoda; class Insecta; order Hymenoptera; family Ichneumonidae; genus Rhimphoctona; species Rhimphoctona megacephalus. The sequence goes on along the minus strand of OZ022418.1, from coordinate 7,304,460 downwards.
AGATTAAAAAAAAAACAACTCGATAAGTTAATTTGTTCCCGAGATATTCCATGTTTGTGGAATTTGAACGCGCGGATTAACTTTTCACGCGAGCGCGCGCGAGCCTGAGACGGCTACCCCCACTCCGCCGCCAAACGCGACGTCACATTTGGCCTCTCAAAAAACCGCTGAAATAAAAAATAAATTTATATGGGATTTTTCCGCCGATTTTTCTCCAGTTAGCACAAGCCTTTCTCTGTACGCTGTCCAATTTTTAGCTCTCTATGTTGAAATGAGCAGCTGCAATAATTATTGAAAAACAAATTTTTTTATCTCCCCCTAATAAACTTTTTGCAAATTTTTTTTTTTCTAAATTCGTAGAAAAATAAACGCTTTCGAAATATGTCAATTCCGACTCTGTGACTTAAAAATTCGCGATGGAATTCCATTTGTTTATGAGTAAAAATCGTACCCTATTTTTGGAGCCGTTTTTCACCCTTTTAATTATAAAAAATCGATTTGCCCCAAAGTGTACATGACAGTACGACTCTTTCGGATCAATTTCGTTATGGTTTTATTGCACTACGACACTCTCCCGGTGTAGAAATTCCTCGCAAAAACAGTCGGTTTTTTAATAACAAATGGCTTTTCTCAAAAACTATTTTTCCGATCAAGCCCGAATTTTGCACACTTATTTAGTGTACCGAGGGGCAAATATCCTGAGATTTTTGAGGCTGTATACGCATTTTTAAACTAATAATAGGCTATGATAGACATGGCCATTTTAACTGGTTTATATTTTTTTGCGGGCGAACTAATGAACCGATTTTAATTTGCGATCCGCCAAATTGTTCGTTTTTCTAATATCTACTAATAGTTTCTGAACTTTTTTTTCTCCGATTAATAGTTTCGACGCTATCTCCCAAAAACATGGGTTTGCCAACTTTGACCGCGTGGCAAAAAAAAGCCCCCCAAAATCTGTGGTTGGAAAGTGGTAGGCCTTCATCAGGGACATCAGCCCTACACGAATCCGTCGGTTAGCATCGTTCTGGCTCGGTGTCACGTAAAAATACCCAATTCCTGGACTATACGGATGTATTTGAAAATAATCGGCGGAAAATGGTACATGCTTATCAGAGCCGCTTGACATTTTATTTGAAGTTTTACGGAGTAGAAAACTATGGTTTAAAATTTTTCTTAATATTTAACAACAATAGCCGCGTTGCTATCAAAATTAAAACAGTCATCCATGAAATTTCTATAATGTTCCGCTTTGGGCAAGCAGCTTTGCATATCTATATTGTAACGCAAACACTTACGCGTAGTACCGGCACTTCATTATAAATACTTTTTATCCCGATTTTCATCGCATCTCATCCGATATCCGACAATTTCGAGAAAACGTTTATTAACAAATATTTCGCTTTGTATCGATCATTAAGGGCGAAATTTTGTATTTTTTCAATAAAATCATCGATTGAGAAGTTCAACGGAGAATATAGAAATAATAATATTATCTCTCGAGAAATCCCAAATTGTTGAATTCGAAATTTCAATTTTATTTTCAAAATTGCTCGATTTCTTTCCTAATATAGGAAGAAATTGATTTATTTTGGAAATTTAGTTTTTAATTTAGAAAAATTCTGAAGATTTCAAATGTTTTAATACCTCGAAGTTTATGATTCAGAAAAGAAATGTTATCTAAGTTCAATTTTGATACCATATGTTGTAGATACGAGCACGCTTTTGTAATGAAAAGGACTGTGAATGAAATCAATCATTCATTTTTGAGATAATAATATCAGGGAAAAATGATTTTGTACAATATTTGCGAATCCGAAGCAGTGTAATTCTCCGAAATTCAAGTTATCAAAAAACAGTAACTCACATGTTATCATTGTTCGACATTCTTTCAGATACTCAATCAAAAAATGGATCACCCTGAACCTTGAAAATCAATGCAGAAAAAAGAAAATTGTGGTCATTAATAAGAATCGAAACATTCCCATAATTAAGAGCGGTGACTCAACTCTTTATTTGACCAGAGACATCGCCGCTATCATTGATCGATACGAAAAATCTATTTTCGATCTCATGCACTACATTTTGGAGAATTCGCAGAGTGACCATTTTACAAATTTGGTCACTATTCTTGAAAAACAACCTTTCATCAACAAAATACGTCAAGTTAAATTTGGCAAAATACGTGGTATAAGCACGAGAAAAGGCACCGCTGTTTTCCTCAGTGATTTTTTGAACGCGGCTCGAGACGCTATGCGAGAAACACAAATTAATTCGCTCAGTAAGCAACGATTATTTGTAATTTTTTTTTACTAATAATTAATGGATTAATGGATAAATCAATAAAAATTTCATAAGAAAAACATTCAAAAATTGCAGGAAAAAAAATCCGAATTTGAATTCGGAAAAAACGTTAAGTAATTATTGACCTAATAGTCATTTATGTTTTGAATATTTGATTGATTTTCGGTAATAAAATACGAATAATAAAAATTCTAAGCTTCACTGTGGAAAATTAAAATTGTATTTCCCAGTTTTAGAGAAAATGCTTCAAATATTAATTGAAGTTATTTTTATCAATATTGCACGAGCTAAAGTGTTTTTTCTGCAGACTGACCGATAATATAATTCGATAAATATCAGCGACCAAGGTACCTCTCGACCCGCATGACAACAACTTCGATAGCCTTGGAACTTCAGCGGTCATTATTCACGATTTGAAACAAAAAGGGTTTCGAGATTATGGCTTTAATTGGAATATTGTAATTAATTTGAGTATTGACGGAGAGAGCCAATAAATTTTTTTAATGAATCTTATTGGTTATATTGATAAAAATGGTCTAAATGTGAACAAGATTTCGTGGCGTTATAGTTTTCTCTATTATAAAAAAATAATTTATTAAAACGTGAGAAACAAAGAATTCCCTTAGTATGCATAGGTCATATAAATTATCTTCTTTGAAAAATTCAGCAAAAGTAATCATAGTTCTTGATGAATGTCTAATTCGATTTGCCGAAGTTTTGGCACTTATGCAAAAATTATTTATCCAAAAATCGCGGATGAATTATTATTTTTTTTTTCTAATCAAACTTGGAACTAAATTGGCGAGCCAGTGCGAACCATCAATGTTGAGAGAACCGATCGTAAACGATCTCGTTACGAAAATCAATCAATTTGACGATTATTTCTTCGTACCGTACACTGTAGCCGTGCCATTTAGCAAAGTATCATTTTGAACTGCGGTAAGCTCGCTCAATTTTTAGAAAAAGACAATTTTTTTGTGTTTCATATTCAAAATTTCTCCCTTAAAAAAAACCGTTCAAAAATGTGTTACTAATTAAAATATGGTTTTGAGAATGTTTTTGTTTTTCTTTTTTTTAATACTTAAAAGTGCTTCTCGATGCAACCACATGGTCAACAAAACTTTGATGGAGCTTGAGGTCAAGGGGGAACCGGAAGATGCGGGATCTTAAAGATTGCTTCTCTCCAGTGTCCAAGAACATTCCAGCAAAAGGAATGAAATTACTAGGTCTTCGACCTCTCGAACAAATGTAAAAAGAAAAATTGTTGAGAAAAAGGAAATCTTGTATGACTCTTTCGGACAACAGAATAATCGAACGTTTTACGGATACAAAAAACGCGATATTCCTTGGTGACTGCGCTTACCGACGATACTTCGAACAATTACAACGAGGCACTTGAGGAGAGCAATACCGCTGTATATTCAGATAAATTTATCTACAAAGATAAGATTATTTGGGGGAAAGGCTCAAAGAAGTTATTCAATACTGATCTAGCCCGGGTGGTGAGACTGGGGCCCACACATTTGGGAATTCCTTCCTCCGCCTCAAATCACTGCCCAATCTGGTGCGAAATATTCACCTAGCCCATTGAGGTTTGACGGATGCTCTCAACTTAATACCTAATTAAATAAGTGATTATGTGACTCGCGCAAAGAAAAAACGAAATACGGAACATAATCAAGAGTATTTGCACGCTTGATTTTGAGCGAAATTTTTTGGGTTGCAAAAGTGTGGGCTCTATCGTTTGTTCTTTCCTTGGCGTGCATCCAAAAGATGAAAAATCATTGAAGGTATTAATAAAATAGTAAAAATCCCCTCTCGGGGAAAAAAAACCTGGACAAGTACATTGGTGGTCCCTCGTTTCCCTATGATATCACAAAAAATCCAAAACCCACTTAAAATTTTTTTTTTAAATCTTTACTAATTTTATTCATATCCCGGAGGGAAACCAACCATATAGATCACAAAATATCCGGCCAAAAAAGCAGACTTCCCAATAAATGTTACTTTGAATTTATTTCTACAGAACAAAACAAGAATCAAAACATTAAAAAATCAGCGTTATCAAGATGAGAAAAATACCATTTGTAATTGGTGTGTAAGAAGTATCAATAGTCTAGAAAAAAATGAAAAAAGGTCGACATCTAAGTTACGTGCAGCAGTAAAATTTATGATATCAGTACTAGGACAAGTATTTCTTTGGTGACTGAGAAGATATCAATATGGACGTACCGGCAACGTATGGCATGCAGTTGATGCATTGCTTCTGGGATCTCCTAAGTCGAGTAGCTACTTTTGTTTTGGCTATGGCGCGACCAATGTTGCCAAATAGTATTTACTTATATGACCTAATGAAACAACATTGCCTGTGCCGTGGCTAAAATAACGAAAAACAAGCAGGAACAGGAAGTTTCGCATAAGATCCCATGCTTTTTTAATGTTAGAAAAAAACTTTAATTTATGTCTGTACATGATAGCACAGTTTTGTTTGATTGGTAATAATTTGATGAACGTTCACCACCGTACGTTGAGCGTATACGCACAGAGTACTTGTCCGGCCCATAACTTTTTATTAAAATTGCTCATTCCAGTAAAAATCAGGGGTCTCTCTCAAAAATCAAGTGTTATAAATACGCACTTTTTCATTGTTGGTATTGTCTTATTTAATTTTTATTGTTTTATGATTAATCCCGCATAACGGTTTAAATTCTCATTTTCAAAACATAAAGGGCTATTTTGATAGCTGGCGCCCAAGAACGTCAAAATGAAACGAACGGAGGGGGATTATTTTGTGTGAAATTTGCGTGATCTTAAAACTTTGGATACAAATTTGACGGTGCATTCATAGCCTGCATTGATCTTTTCACTATTCACCAGTGGTTACTTAGATCTTCTACTAATAAATAGTAGCTTTCCAAAGTATAATAACTTTCATTGCTGGCAATAGTAGTTTTTGAAAGTATGATACGCTACATTGCTGGCAATGGTTTACTGAGTCGCATTTTCAGAAATTTCATAACTGACTGCACTTTATGTTAATGCAATTTTATGATGACTACGAACACCATTTTATTCCGATTGAATCCACGTTGAATGTTGCGTATGATACAAGGCCATTCTGAAATTCGCAGAAGAATTGATTTTCTTATAAATTTCTGACGGCGAAAAGCAACGCATGCAACGAAAAGCACCTCCAATTTGATTTTCATTTGAATGAGCAATTTTAATAAAAAGTTATGGGCCGGACAAGTACTCTGTGCGTATACGCTCAACGTACGGTGGTGAACGTTCATCAAATTATTACCAATCAAACAAAACTGTGCTATCATGTACAGACATAAATTAAAGTTTTTTTTCTAACATTAAAAAAGCATGGGATCTTATGCGAAACTTCCTGTTCCTGCTTGTTTTTCGTTATTTTAGCCATGGCGCGGGCAACATTGTTTCATTAGGTCATAAAAGTAAATACTATTTGGCAACATTGGTCGCGCCATAACCTAAACAAAAGTAGCTACTCGACTTAGGAAATCCCAGAAGCAATGCACCAACTACATGCCCTACGTTGCCGGTACGTCCATATTGATATCTTCTCAGTCACCAAAGAAATACTTGTCTTAGTACTGATATCATAAATTTTACTGCTGCACGTAACTTAGATGTCGACCTTTTTTCATTTTTTTCTAGACTATTGATACTTCTTACACACCAATTATAAGTGGTATTTTTCTCATCTTGATAACGCTGATTTTTTAATGTTTTGATTCTTGTTTTGTTCTGTGGAAATAAATTCAAAGTAACATTTATTGGGAAGTCTGCTTTTTTGGCTGGATATTTTGTGATCTATATGGTTGGTTTCCCTCCGGGATATGAATAAAATTAGTAAAGATTTAAAAAAAAAAATTTTAAGTGGGGTTTTGGATTTTTTGTGATATCATAGGGAAACGAGGGACCACCAATGTACTTGTCCAGGTTTTTTTTCCCCGGGAGGGGATTTTTACTATTTGATATCACTTCTTTTTTTTATAGTATTTTCATATATTTCGCTTTATATAGACTCCAATAGAGTATGTATATAACAAATAAACATACAAGGTGTTTGCATCATTACATCACCGATTTATTTCAATGTCAGGAATCAGTACTGCTCACACTACTAATTCGACATAAGAGAATGAGACAGATTTTCTACCATAAACTCATTGTTATTGAGGTTGTCTAAATATAGCAGCGTTTCGTTACTGTGATAAGAAAAAAGTTATAATGTTTTCAAAAGAGCTAACTACAGATTCGAAGTATTTTCGAGATGTTAGTAAATCGTTGATAGGTTATTATTCGATTATAGCTTAGCAGGAAAGTGTTATAGAAGAGACCTCAAGTACTAGTTTTTCCCCAAGACAAAATTTCAGAAAATTAAATACTTTATCATTAGCTTTCAAGTTGTGTATTAGAATAAGGCATTTATGGGCGAAAAGGCAGCGAGGATATTAGCAATTTCGGTCTAAGCTACAAATAGATAACTATATTTAACTTTACTGTCAGGAGCCTCAGAATTATTATTCGTTCAAAGATGAATTGACGGAAGAATATGATGCATCGTCCTTGACTTACAAATTGTTTTATAAAACATAGAAAAAAATTAGATTAAAAAAAAATTCGGCCGAAGTACTTGACGAATGTTTTTTCACTTAATTTACATAATGTATCGGTCATGGTGACAACCTCGCCAAGTACTTCGGCCGAAATTCTTTTTCATCTAATTTTTTTTCATTTGCAATCTTTTCTTGCTTCAGACTCTTATTAATACAGAGTTGCTATTTTCATTCTGGTAGGTAAAACAACTGCATTTTCGAACTTGATTCTTTTCTCTATCAACATTCAACATTATTTAAAGATTTTGTCACACGATAAAGCCTCCCATATTTGGCCACATATATTTTAGTATAACTCCATTTATTTTATAACTTTTTGCGAAACCCAACCTTAGCTTTTCGCGAGGATTAACTCATTTTGTTTTGTGTGATTTGAATTTATTTGATATATTTTTTGAGAGTGGTCTGTTTTCTTACTTCTTGATAGGATTTGATTTTCTCAGGGATTTTTGCGAGAAAAGGTTTTTGCAGTGTATGTACATTCGTGGAAAAATATGGGAACGGCGGTCAACAAATGTACTTGTCCAGGTTTTTTCCGCGAGGGGGATTTTTATGCATGATATGATTCGTTTTTTCTCGTTCTTTTCGAACATCTCGCTTTATATAGATTAGAAAAAGGTTATATTCGGAAATTATCGCTTTTTCATTTCCAAACCCTGACCCCTTCTAATTCGAGTTTGGTTTTTTCTCCATGAAATAAATGGATACGTGTTTTGGAATTTTCAATTTGGCATTTTTTTTATTCTCGAGCCAGTCAAATTGTTTTGACATTTCGATTTACCTTTCTGGAATCAGGCTAAAATAAGTCGGGAACTGGGAGTCCGATACAAAAATTTACAAAGCTTTTGAGGGTAAGATTATAGCAGTCAGAACTCTTCCATAGAATTTGTAGCAATTTGAATTTGTGCTTATCAAAGAAACATATTAAATAGCAGTATCTCCTTATTATATTTGTATGAAAAGTGAAAAAACATATTGCACTTTAAGCCCAACAAAGTTCAGAAAATTTGGATGTATCTATTGCGTTCCGAGGACAGAAATTTTAATCCCATCCAAAAATGAGCAGCAGAAGACTTTTGGTAATAAATTTTTCAATTCATAATGCCACAATCAGAGACAGAAAGAGGAAATACTTGGCGCACATGTCGCTTCACAAAATGTTAAAAGTTTGTAGGTATCGGCTACATTCCCATGATACATCTTTTGATACAAATTTTGATATTTATAACAATAATGGCCGTGAAAGCCTCAAAACTAGAACTTACAGATATTTTAATATTATCTTTGAATTTTGAAAAGTTCACAAAGTATGTTATGGATATTTTAAAACAATAAATTCAATAAAGCGGGCAAACTTAGATCAATACTATGCCCAAGAAAATGGATCGAGTTGAGTTGGACCAGTTGCATTATCTTCGTGCAAATTTTCGTACCATCACAACCAGAGCATCCGTAGAGCAAATCTTTTTGAAAATATTTTTCAATTCGTTATGCCACAAGAGGAGCCAAAAAGTATAAATACTGAGCACACATGTTGCTTCAGGAAATTTCCAAAGATTGTAAGTATACGTTGCGTTCCAATGAAACAAATTTTTATACTTCCAGAAAAAAAGGAACCAAAGACTTTCTGACAATTTTTTGAATTAATCATGCCACAACTCAAGCATACCACACATTGGGCTCAATAAAGTTTATGAATTTTGTATGTAGCCATTACTTTTCGAAGCCAAATTTTAATCCTATCCAAAAATAAGCAACCGAAGAATTTTCATAATAAAATGTTCAAGTCCTAATAATGCCACTATTCGAGCCAAAAAGTGAAAATATTGGGCACACTTGTCACTTCACAGATATTTCAAAGTCTGTACGTATCTGTTGCAATTCAATGATACAAATTTTGATAATATCAGTAAAAACACATCCTTCCTGAAACTTCCTGAAACAATTTTTCAAAATTTATTATGCTGCAACTAAAGTGGGGAAGTGATAAAATATAGCTCAATAGAGCAAAATGAAATTCTGAAATTTTGCATATATTCATGGCGTTCCGAAGACAATAATTTTGATCCCATTGACAAATGAGCAACCGCAGAATTTTCATAACAAAATTTTTAATTCATAATCCAACAGTCGGAGCCAAAATGTGGAAATACTTGGTACATTTGTTACTTTACAGAATTTTCAAAATCTGTAGGTATCTGTTACAATCCAATGCTATAAGTTTTGATAATATCAGTAAAAAAACATCAGAAGACTTCCTGAAACAATTTTTCAAAATTCATAACACGACTAAAGTGGGGAAGTGAGAAAATAGAGCGCATATTGAGCCAAACAATATTCTGAAATATTGCATATATCCATGGTGTTCCAAAGACAATATTTTTGATGCCATTGACAAATGAGCAACCGACGAATTTTCATAACAAAATGTTCAATTCATAATGCTACAATTGGAGCCAAGAAGTGGAAATACTTGGTACATTTGTCGCTTCACAGAATTTTTAGAGTCTATAGGTATTCGTTGCAATCCGAAGATACAAATTTTGATAATACCAGGATATGGACTATGTACCGCTATAGTCTTTTGACATAAGGATATATTATACAAGCCATTTTCACATGAAGATATATCATTACTTACTACGGTTATCATCCAGAGGCATCCATATATATCCAGATGCAGGTTGACAGTGTATTTGTCTATTAATTCATCAAATGCGAGATAATTCTACACCATATTTTGGATAGAAAAGCGACGTCGAAAATCTTTTGAAATGGACCAACAATTATCATGCAAGGAACATTTTATGATGTACAAATCTTTATTATGGCAAGCGAGGAACATTTTATAATAAGGAGGAAAGGGACCAATAAAATAAATTGTCAACGGTGTAGAGTTAAAAAAAAATATTCATTAGACACTGCTCAAAACTCGGCATGATCATAACAAATCTTGCCATATACATTTTTTTGACACTCATTATTAGTTTTATAGTTTCTTTTCCAAATTTACATCGATTCACACCAATCATGATTAACAGTTCAACGTACACCATTTTATAGTTATCAAAGAAACGAAAAGAATGATTGCTTAAGAAATCTCATGCGAGGAACATTTAATCGCGAAAGAGATAAGAGATCGCTTTCGTTTCCGTCGTAGAGTTAAGTGTGGAAAATGAAAACTGCAGATCTAACGAGAAAGATCTAACGGAATGGCCAATCACAAGCTCGGAAGGCGTCAACAGGCCTTTCATTGCGTCATATACAGACATGCCAATACTTCGATGTTAGCATAATCTTGAGCCTGTGCAAAGTTTTTTCTCAGCAAATACGGCATCAATCGTGCTGAATTAGTGCTCAATCGAAGTATTTTTTCGTAATAAATCTCCAGTTCAATTTTCAAATCATCATATGCTTCCTGAGCTTCGTAATTAAAGAAAATGAATTTTAGTTTTTACCCCCACCACGGCAAATCGTTTTATTCAGAGATAATATACTCGGGCGAGCCTCGGGCCAGCAGACGACAGAGCCGTCAATATACTTGTCCCGAGACTCTACCGAGTCTCTTGATAAAAGAACTACGAACAAGTATCAAAACTTTAATTTTTTTTGATTTTGTAAAAAAATTTGAAAAAATATTACACTGAAACATCCATTCCAACAGATCAACGGACAGGAAAGTATTCCATAAAAAATGACACCGAGAAATTACTCCAATATCATCAGAATACAACGAAAGTTTTTCAATAAAAGTAATCATAACGAAACGAGATTTTGAAACAAAAAAAACGGGCCAAGTGTAAGTCGGACTCGCGCACGAAGGGTTCCGTACCATTATCTATAAAAACGGCAAAAAATCACGTTTGTTGTATGGGAGCCCCCTTAAATATTTATTTTATTCTGTTTTTTAGTATTTGTTGTTATAGCGGCAACCGAAATGCATCATCTGTGAAAATTTCAAGTGTCTAACTATCACGGTTCATGAGATACAGCCTGGTGACATACGGACAGACAGACAGGCGGACGGACAGCGGAGTCTTAGTAATAGGGTCCCGTTTTACCCTTTGGGTATGGAACCCTAAAACGTATGCGCACCAAATTTCGAGAGCAAAAGTGTGATTGGAAAAAAGAATTTCGGTCGAAGTGCCACATGAATTTTTCTTTTATAACGTTTATTGATCACAAATTATATCTCATGAGCAATAGGGAAAACAAAATTCGTAAAGTACTTATGCATTTTTTTTTCTCGAATCAAATATCGTTTCGCTCAAAATTATTTCGCGTCACTTGATTCCATTTTGGTTGCAAGTGCAAATAGTATTTTCATGTATTTAACGACTCTAGGGTGGTTTAAAACTATGTATAATTCAAACCTAGAGTGGTATCATACACCATTCTCTCGGTTATATAAAAAACGTAGAGAATAGTTTCCAAATAAACCTTATTATTGCATGCAAGGGACATTTTATGGTAACGCAGAAGAGGCACCGTTTTTGACTCCATTGTAGAGTTTACATTCGGAAAATTGGAAAATTGAGGCTAGGGTTAAAAAAAATTATTTATTTAGGCACTGTTCTAAAGTTTATTTATTGAATTACACTTTATTTTTGCACTCTATCACTCTTCTATCTACATACTCAAATCACGTTAACCTAAAGTTTCACTTTAACCAATTAAAACTGACCGCGATCTTTATAACCTAACGACTGTTCAAAGATATTAATTATTCACCGAATACGAGTTTATCATACACCATTCCCTTATATAGTTATAAAAAAAAAAAGAATGGTTTCTGAATAAACCTTGTTATTGCATCCGAGGAACATTTTATGGTAAAAGAGAAGAGGCACCGTTTTCAACTCCGTTCTAGAGTTTACGTTCGGAAAAATGAATTGTTGGGACTAGGATTAATAAAAAAAAATATTTATTTAGACACCGTTCAAAATTTTATTTATTGAATCACACTTCATTTTTGCACTATTACTCTTCCATCGGTAATATGATAAAAGTCATTTTAATCAAAAGTTGAAACTGACCGCGATCTTTATAACCTCCCAACAAAGATATTATGTATTCACCGAATACGCGTTTATCATACACCTTTCTCTTACTTATCAAAAGAAAAAAAAACAAAGAGAATGATTTCTAAATAAACCTTATTTTTGCATCCGAGGAACATTTTATGGTAAAAGTAAACAGGCACCGTTTTCGACTCCGTTCTAGAGTTTACGTTCAGAAAAATGGATTGTTGGGTCTAGGGCTAATAAAAAAATATATTTATTTAGACACTGTCCAAAAGTTTATTTATTGAATCACACTGTATTTTTGCACTATCACTCTTCTATCTATAATAAAAGTCTCTTTAAGCAAAAGTTGAAACTGGCCGCGATCTTTATCACCTCACGACAAAGATATTAAATATTCACCGAATACGAGTTTATCATACATCATTCTCTTGGTTAACAGAAAAAACGAAGAGAATGGTTTCTAAATAAACCTTGTTATTGCATTCGGGGAACATTTTGATGGTAAAAGAGAAAAGGGATCATTTTCGATTCCGTTGTAGCAGAGTTTACGTTTGGAAAAAAATTGTAGGGGCTAGGTTTAATTAAAAAAATATTTATTTAGACACTATTCAATGGTTCATTATTACACTTTATTTTCCTACCATCACTATTCTATCTATATAAAAGTCACTCTTTACTCGTATATCTATAAACACCACTCTAACCAAAAGTTGAAATTGACCGCGATCTTTATAACCTCATGACTGTTATAAAAAAGATATTGGTCAGCTGTCATATGGACGATCGATCGAATATCACCACACTGAACCATGAAATGATTTTTTTTATAAATTTATCGATATAATTGCTCACACGTCCCGTACTTCGTTATGTCAAAACAACGTTCAAACTTTATGTTGGCTCCGTACAGAGGAAAGACGTGTCGTCGTGACCAATCGCAACTCGTTGCTTCCGTTGCCGGAGACCGGCTTTTATGGAAATGGGTTTTGATGGGCATCAAAACGCCTTTGATTGTATCGTCTGAGCGCATATACAGACAAGGCAAATTCTTGAATGTAGTAGAATCGAGCATAATCCTAAGCCTGTGCAAAGTTTTTTCTCAGCAATTACGCAACCAATCGTGCTGATTTTAGGCTCAATCGAAAGAGCATCGCTCAATTAGTCAAAAGTTCGCTTTTCAAGCCGCCAAATGACTCCTAGGCTCTACAATCAGCGAAAACGTCATAAAATTTTTACCCCCACCACCGCGAATCGTCTTGTTTAGAGATAATATAGACTCGGCGAGCCTCGGGACAGCAGACGACAGAGCTGTCAATGTACTTGTCCCGAGACTCTACCGAGTCTCTTGATACACGGATCCGTGTGAACGGTGGATTTCTGACATTATGTACATTACACAATTAATTCGTTTTATATCAAGAGACTCGGTAGAGTCTCGGGACAAGTGCATTGATAGCTCTGTCGTCTGTTGGCCTGAGGCTCGCCCGAGTATATTATCTCTGAATAAAACGATTCGCGGTGGTGGGGGTAAAAACTGAAATTCATTTTCTTTAATTACGAAGCTCAGGAGGCATATGATGATTTGAAAATTGAACTGGAGATTTATTACGAAAAAATACTTCGATTAAGCCTTAAATCAGCACGACTGATGCCGTATTTGCTGAGAAAAAACTTTTCACAGGCTCAAGATTATGCTACATCGAAGTATTGGCATGTTTGTATACGACACAATGAAAGGCCTCTTGACGCCTTCTGAGCTTGTGATTGGCCATTCCGTTTCATCTTTCCCTACCTATACCACGCAAAGTCTGAACGGAGTTTTCGAAGTGAGAATAAGTGAGCTATATAAAATTAGCCGCTCGATTTTGACTTTTGCATTTTTTTTAAATTTATAATGATTGTTTGTCGATAGTTTGTGATTGTTTGATTAATTAAAATGTTTGTTTGATCATATTTTTTATCAAACAAACGAAACAAAAAAAGACGTTAAGTTATTAGCCGCAAATTTTTGAAATTTTGTCTAATTTGATTTTTTCAAACGCCAATCGATTCGGAATCGTTTGTTTGAAACAAATAATATTATTTGAACGTTTGTTTGATTGTTGTTTTTCCAAAAAATGAATAAATAAAATATTGGATCATTGTAGCTTTTACACTGGATTCCAATATAACCTCGAGCATTGGCCGAAGCGGTTGAGTTTACTTTTCAGAGCAATCATGATCTCGATTGTTTATAAAAAATGTGTACATCTATTCGATTTAAAACATTGAATTATTTCTATTACCAGGCTAGCATTAAAATTAGGCTGTGTCTAGTCGTCCGGACACCCGGACAAATACGCGTCCGGTATTCGTCCGGATATTTGTCCAAAATGAGGTTATTTTTTTTTCAATTAATTTTTTTATAGTATGATGGTATATTGAAACTCCCTCCGAATATGCACCTCGTAGCTATAAATATCCGGACGAATAATCGCACGTAATTCGTCCGGATAAACAATTTATAATGATTTTCGTATATCCAAACGAATAATCGTACAGAATTCATCCGGATATATAATGAATTACGTATCGACGAACGATTTCCAAGGGTTCTAATATGTATCCGGACGACTAATCGTACGTAATTCATCCGGATATATGATGAATAAAGGTACTTGCATGTATCCGAACGAATAATCGCACGTAAGTCGTCCGGATATACAATTTATAACAGTTGTTATAAGAGTTGGACATGAGGAAATAGTAGGGTGGGTTTGGGTTATCTTGCGGTTGTTTTTTGAATAGTTGGACATGAAGAAATAGTAGGGTGGGTTTGGGTCATCTTGCGGTTGTTTTTTGAATAGTTGGACATGAGAAAATAGTAGGGTGGGTTTGGGTCATCTTGCGGTTGTTTTTTGAATAGTTGGATATGAGGAAATAGTAGGGTGGGTTTGGGTCATCTTGCGATTTTTGGAATAGTTGGATATGAGGAAATAGTAGGTGAGTTTGGGTCATCTTGCGGTTGTTTTTTGAATAGTTGGACATATGGAAATAGTATTTTTATCCAACTATTCAAATACATGTCCAACTATTCAAAAAACAACCGCAAGATGACCCATACCCACCCTACTATTTCCACGTGTCCAACTATTCAAGAAACAACCGCAAGATGACCCAAACCCACCCTACTATTTCCTCATGTCCAACTATTCAAAAACAATCGCAAGATGACCCAAACTCACCCTATTATTTCCACATGTCCAACTATTCAAAAAACAACCGCAAGATGACCCAAACCCACCCTACTATTTCCACATGCCCAACTATTCAAAAAACAACCGCAAGATGATCCCAACCCACCCTACTATTTTCTCATGTCCAACTATTATAACAACTATCATAAATTGTATATCCGGACGAATCACGTGCGATTATTCGTTCGGATACATGCAAATACCTTTATTCATCATATATCCGGATGAATTGCGTACGATTAGTTATCCGGATACATATAACAACTATCAGAAATTGTATATTCGGATGAATTACCTGTGAGTATTCGTCCGGATATACTATACGGAAACCATTATAAATTGTATTTCCGGACGAATTACATGCGATTACTCGTCCGGATACATGCAAATACCTTTATTTCTTATGTATCCGTATGAAATACGTACGATTAGTCGTCCGGATACATATTAGAACCCTTGGAAATCGTTCGTCGATACGTAATTCATTATATACCCGGATGAATTCTGTATGATTATTCGTTCGGATATACGAAAATCATTATAAATTGTATATCCGGACGAATTACGTGCGATTATTCGTCTGGACATTTATAGCTGCCAGGTGACTTGAAAATTTTTTTATGAAAATTCTTCGCTTGCTCATTTTTGGCATGATTAATTCAAAAAGGTGTGGCATGATTAATCCAAAAAGTTGTCTTCTGACAATTTTTTGAATTAATCATGCCACAACTCAAGCATACCACATATTGGGCTCAATAAAGTTTATGAACTTTGCATGTAGCCATTACTTTTCGTAGCCAAATTTTAATCCCATCCAAAAATGAGCAAGCGAAGAATTTTCATAAAAAAATTTTCAAGTCCTAGTAATGCCACTATTCCAGCAAAACGTGGAAATATTGGGCACACTTATTCCTTCACACATATTTCAAAGTCTGTACGTATCTGTTGCAATTAAATGATACAAATTTTGATAATATCAGTAAAAACACATCAGAAGACTTCCTAAAACAATTTTTCAAAATTTATTATGCTACAACTAAAGTGGGGAAGTGAAAAAATATAGCTCAATAGAGCCGAATGAAATTCTGAAATTTTGCATATATTCATGGCGTTCCGAAGACAATAATTTTGATCCCATTGACAAATGAGCAACCGCAGAATTTTCATAACAAAATTTTTAATTCTTAATGCCACAATCGGAGCCAAAAAGTGGAAATACTTGGTACATTTGTTGCTTTACAGAATTTCCAACATCTGTAGGTATCCGTTGCAATCCAATGATACAAATTTTGATAATATCAGTAAAAAAACATCAGAAGACTTCCTGAAACAATTTTTCAAAATTCATTATGCTACAACTAAATTAGGGAATTGAAAAAATGTAGCGCACATTGGGCCCAACAAAATTCTGAAATTTTGCATGTATGCATGGCATTCTGAAGCCAGTAATTCTTAACCCATCGACAAATGAGCACAAGGGAAAATACTTGGCACATTTGTCGCTTCACAGAATTTTCAAAGGCTGTAGGTATCCATTGCAATTCAATTATACAAATTTTGATAATATCAGTAAAAGCACATCGGAAGACTTCCTGAAACAGTTTTTCAAAATTCATAATGTTACAACTAAAATGGTGAAGTTAAAAAATAGAGCGCATATTGAGCCATACACAATTCTGAAATTTTGCATATATTCATGGCGTTCCGAAGACAATATTTTTGATCCCTTCGACAAATGAGCATCCGAAGAATTTTCATAACAAAAGTTCAATTCATAATGCTAAAAGCGGAGGGAAAAAGTAGAAGTATTTGGTACATTTGTCGCTTCACACAATTTCCAAAGTTTGTTGGTATTCGTTGCAATCCAAAGATATAAATTTTGATAATGTCAGAAAAAACACATCGGAACACTTTCTGAAACAGTTTTTTAAAATTCATTATGCTACAACTAAAGCGGGGATGTGAAAAAATAAATAGCATATTGAGCCAAACAAAATTCTGAAATTTTGCATATATCCATGGTGTTCCAAAGACAATATTTTTGATCCCATTGACAAATGAGCAACCGAAGAATTTTCATAACAAAATGTTCAATTCATAATGCTACAATCGGAGCCAAAAAGTGGAAATACTCGGTACATTTGTCGCTTCACAGAATTTCCAGAGTCTATAGGCATTCATTGCAATCCAAAGATACAAATTTTCATAGGATATGGAGTATATACCGCCATAGTCTTTTGACATAAAGATATATTATACGAGCCATTTTGACATAAAGATATATCGTTACTTACCACGGTTATCATCCAGAGGCATCCATATATATCCAGATGCAGGTTGACAGTGTATTTGACAATTAATTCATCAAACGCTAGATGATCTACATCATATTTTGGATAGAAAAACGACGTCGAAAATCTTTTGAAATGGACCAACAATTATCATGCAAGGAACATTTTGTGATGTACAAATCTTATTATGGCAAGCGAGGAACATTTTATAATAAAGAGGAAAGGGACCAATAAAATAAATTGTCAACGGTGTAGAGTTAAAAAAAATATTTATTAAACACTGCTCAAAACTCGGCATGATAATAACAAACTTTGCCATATACATTATTTTGACACTCATTATTAGTTTTATAGAGTTTCTTTTCCAAATTTATATCGATTCACACCAATCATGATTAACAGTTCAACATATACCATTCCATAGTTATCAAAGAATCGAAAAGAATGATTTCTCAAGTAATCTTTACGAGGAACATTTAATCGCGAAAGAGAAATTCCGTCAGAGTTAAGTGTGGAAAATAAAAACTGCAGGGTTAACAATAATAAAAAAATGCATATTCATTTCAGCACTGTTTGAAAGTTGAATAAAAGCATTTGACTATTTTCACACCATCACTTTCATATTATTACTGCAACCAAGAGTCGATCGAATCTAACCACGATATTTATAACCTCACAACTGTTCGTGAAAAAACATTCATATTTTCAATACTGTTTAAGCCACGAGATTCTAATTAGTCGCGATCGAAAGGGGGAAAAAAATTAAAAATACGTGAATTTGAATGAAACTCTAAATTGCTGTCATTGAATTTATATTAAAGAAATCATTTTTGGATCGTACGCGAACGATCCAAAATTATTTCGCGATCTGTGAACAAATTTATTCATAGATCGCGAAATAATTTTTTTTCCCGAATTTATCGACAACACGACCCGCGTAAGCACTTCTCACTTCGAAAATTCCGTTCAGACTTTCCGCGGTATGGGTATTTCGAACTATTTATTTATTCACAGATCGCGAAATCAAGAGACTCGGTAGAGTCTCGGGACAAGTACATTTGACAGCTCTGTCGTCTGCTGGCCCGAGGCTCGCCAGAGCCAATATATTATCTCTGAATAAAGTAAATTTCGGTGCTGGGGGTAAAAACTGAAAGTCATTTTCTCGAATTACGAAGCTGAGGAGACAGATGATGACTTGAAAATTGAACTGGAGACTAATTGAGAAAAAATCTTTCGATTGAGCTTTAAATCAGCACGATTGATGCCGTATTTACTGAGAAAAAAACTTTGCACAGGCTCAAAATTATGCAAAAATTCCAACACATCGAAGAATTTGACGTGTCTGTATTGTAACGGGGCATACTCTCCGGAGCCACGCTACATGCAGTAGCGCCATCTCCCAGGAACATCTGAAACAAAAATAGAAATAATAATAATAATAATTTAAGAACAAATTATTCAATAATACAATAAACAAACAATAGAGGGACTTGTTTCTTATATATAATAACTAGGGTACGGGATGATAAATAAGAGGATAAATGGAAGGAAAAATAATTCTTATTCTGCTTTTCGATACAAGATCCAATACGGATTCCTGGCCGAAACGCTAGTGGGCGCCTAGACAGATTTTCTGCCATAAGGAGTTAACGAAACGTTGAGTAAAGGAATTAATTGAGGAACTTAAGGAAAGAAAAATAGGAATTGTTCTCCTTTTCGATACAAGATCCGATACGGATTCCTGAACGAAACGCTAGTGGGCACCTAGACAGATTTTCTGCCAGAAGGAGTTAACGAAACGTTGAGGAAAGGAATTAATTGAGGAGATTAAGAAAAAGGAGTCCAAATCGAACGACGAAAGCCGGAGAACTGACTCGGCAGGAACGCAAAGGCAACTTTGCGTATACCACCAAGACAGCGCTTAAGCGATCGCCTTTGGATTTGGAATTAGGATTAAAGGGATTTATTAATTGATGGTGAATTAAAAACTTACCAGAAATAAAAACATTCCTGCAAGAATCCGTTGTTGAGAGAGTAGAAATTGTAGCGAGCGGATAGTTCATCGTTGCGTCAATATTCCTTGTAGATTTTCCTTTTCACTCAGGATCTCCTTCGGGACGTATCTGCCAGGGGATTTCAAAGTATATTAATAAAAATAATAGAAATAATAAATTGAGGAACTGGGAAGGGAGTAAGGATCTCAAGGACCGGGAGTAAAGATTAAAAAAATCTCAGAAAGAGGAAATTGAGAATCGGAAAGATTCTCCAGACTCAACAATTTGGAATTGGGAGGGTAGACGGAATCACTGCAAACTGCGTCAGTTTGAGTAAATTAAGGAAAAGGAATAAAATAATAAGGAATAAGGAACAAAAAATCGTGTCACAGCGGTGACGGCTCACACATACAACAACACAACAGAAAACGGCCAGAAAAACAAAACCTGTACCCGTACAACACAGTAAATTCACACTTTTGTCAAAATTAACAATATAAACAAACGCGAGTCCAAGAGAACACTCATATTTATCGAATTTGTTAATAATTTTAAAATTAAGTCGAGCGGAAGTCACATCGGTGACGACACACACACCAACAAAACTACCGTATCACGAAGTAAAACACAGATAAATAAAAAAATTGTACCACAATCAAAACAACACTTCACAAATTTGTTTAATACACATACACGAACAAACGCGAAGCCATAAGAACATTAAATTTGTATTAATTAGGTAATTATCACGAAAACAAAATCTGACGCGAACGCGAGACACACACGTATACGGGGGCAGCCATATTGTAAAGCACGGATCGAAAATATCATCGATCGAGTTCTGTATAGTTAGCGGAATAAAACAATAATTCTTATTTTTTATTAGTGCAATATCTTGGGAATTATTCTCGCAATTTTTTGCCATCATTATTATAACCTTCGAAAAATTATTTTATTAATAATAAATTAAAAAAGATTTGGCGTATAGTTAGCGGAAAAAAACTCATAATTCGTTTATTTTTTACAAAATCAACCAGAAATCATCTGGGAAATGCATGGGTAATGTTATAATAATTTACGAAGTTATTGTTTCATCACAATAAAGCGAAAACTGGTATACCCAGCTGACCCATCTGATAATCTTCCATCTTCGTTGTGTACATGCAGAGGATATGCGTGTACTATTTGAATGCAAAGTTGATACAAAAGCTCATCACGTTGAAATTTTTATCCTGAACGATTCTTAAAAAGGTCACTCAATTCGTTATTTTTTTATCATAATAAACAACATTTTACACTTTTCAATTGGTCTCATTCTTCGTCAGAGTTGTTTTATTTAATATTCTTTTTCAGTTTTCGAAGTTCATGAAACTGTTCGTTAATTGAATATGCCTTGGTACTTTGGAAATGTTGTTTTTATCTTCTCTCGAAAGTGCTAAACGTTCCACTGACAATTCATACAATTGCTTCAATATTTATGAGAAACCGATATCTAAATTACGGAAAAGATATTGATGGCGGAAGAATATTAATAAATTTATGATTAATTCGAAGATTATTCGTTTGTCCCTTTTAATATTTTTTCTATCTCTTTTTTCAATTAGTATGATTCATTTCGGTAGATTTGGCAAGAATTATCGAGACAAAATGTGCCGACGGAATCGAATGTGTTTTTTGATGAGCATCGACATGAGCGTTCTTCTTTTTGAACGTGTGAATTCCAAGGAGAAAATACCGTTGAATTCCTTGCCATCAGCGCAACAGACACCAGGAATTCGCGAGCTTATACGATCATTTCGTAACTGAAGCAGACAAAACAACGCATCGGACGGAGGACTGTCAACAGAGTTATCAACAAATACCACTGAACCGCCAAAAAAATCAAATCGAAGCTGTGACGATCAAGGAGACTCTGAAACCTGAAAATGACTCGGGTGAAACCCCAAGGAACTCCCGGATGAAGATTCGTGTCGAGTTTGGGTGGGCTCGTTGATGAGAATGATCGGAGTAACAAACGATGATCTGAGCGGTAGTCTAGTCAGTTGCAGGGATTATTTTTTGCTTCATAACGTGTGGGATTGGGATGGAATAGTTAACTTCTTTTAATACCAGCAGCAATGAGCATTTAGTGAGGACAAAATTATAGAGACTGCAACATATTTTTACGATAATGTTTTAATGTTTTTACATTTTTGTAAGTACAAGATCATTAAAAACATTAAATTTTTACATGCTGTACTATTTTTTTTTGTTTCTTTAGTCTGCTCTGTATTTTTGTTTCGTACAGTCCGCGCTCATTTATCAATCCATTCCGCTTTGTTTTTTTTCTCACACATCAAGCACAATATTTCATGCCTTGACTGTTATTAGTTCCTCATATATCCATGCTATCGTTGACTTTATCATTGTTTATAAATAAAATAACTGTACAATATTGCATATCGTATCATAACTGAGTTTTAAAAGAAAATAACAAATTAAATAGTAGACCGCACAAAGTATAAAAAATTATGCGTATTTCTAAGATTACTGAGATCGATATTTAAACCTGCGCCAATGTTGAGCCAATTGGCGTTATCGTTGAATGGTTTGATTTGTTCGATCGACTGGAAACCAATTTTCGAACTACTGGGATAGGAGTCAAAATCAAATCGCAATGTATATTGCGCCAACCGGTGTTACGTTTTTCGTCCCGCTACTCCCTTTGAAACTGACTTCCATATCGTCACATTCGATCCATTCACCTATTGGTTTTCGGCAATAGGCAATAAAGTGATGAGAAATGTGTTCGACGATACCGATCAACCTGAAAAAAATGAACATATATTGATGTATTTTTTATTGATAAGTGAAACAATATCTAAATATATTATTGAAATTACCGATAATCGCGTGTAGCCAACGTCAGAGACACTGGAATGTCCACCAATTGACATTTCCATTTCTTATCCGGATCCGGAGTAGTCCTCGTATCCAGATCAATGAAGATGTGGAAATTTGGACGGATCGTCTCCGTAACTGTTCCTTTACACCCTTTTTGTCGACAGGTAATATTATAATGTTTAGAGAATGAAATTGCTTCCTGCAATCCTCCAATGCCTGAATTATTAATCGTTCTGCTGTTCACGCTGATATATGGGAGATCGTTAGGTATCGATCTGATACAAGATGAGTTGTTGCATTCACCAAATTGTGTTGCGCTGGGCTCGGTGGGTTCTCGGGAACAAAACAGATATTTCCATATCGTTGTGATGGAATCTTCGGCATCCAGCTTGTATGGGACTATCGATGGAGCTTCAGGATCTCTTGTAAGTGGGTAAAATTCAGTCAATAGCCTGATGCGATCTTGAAGAACCTTTACAACTGGACCCTTCTCAATGAATTTACAGAGAAATTGCATTGCGCAATTATTGGATGCCCTGATGGTGTTATGATACTTCGGATTGAAGATCGCGCCAAACTGCAAAATATGCATGATGGCATCAAATCCGCAGGTTTTTTGAAGATCAATGGCGATTTTATCAATCTTCATTACTCCTAATTGAGTTCCATTCCTCAACAAAAAACCTTTTTTTCCGCCGTGTTCGGAATTTGCATTGAGGAATTTTATGTGCAAATTTGGTTCGAAATAAAACCCCTTTTTTTTGGTTTCATTTGTTTGGCTGCTTTTGGAGACTTGTGCTCGTCAATAACTTCAGTCGATTTTTTTTCGGGCGTTGGGATAGAATAATCGTGATCGAGGAGTGATGTGTCCAGTGTTAGAGATTTCTCCGAGTTTTGTGGATTAATTTATTTTATTAATTTGTGGATAATAAAAAATCGTCCCGATGATACTTTTCGTCGATATTGCTTTCAAGATTGAATACATCAGAGGCAATGTTCTCAATATCCGCGAATTCTTCTAGATTTTCAAATCCTTGGAGATGCTTTATAAAATTATTCTCATTGATAAGCCCTTTCCATGTTTCACTACTTTGTAAGTCTGAATCATTCACAGTTCTAGCCTTGCTGTACAACGGACTCACTGTGCCGAGAATTTCATTGACCAATCCTGAAGTTGACATTGGATCATTTGTAATTGGTTCACTTTTTCCAGAGGTAACCGGAGTTGAGTTTTGCACAGGAAGGCAAGAATTATTTACAGGAAAAGAGAAGGCAAGTGTTTTATCTTCTCTGGAGATTTCGGTGAAACACGAAACCGGAGCAATTTCTGTAGGGATTAAATCCGATTCTGTATCGGGTGATCGAGTAGTATAAGCTGATCTTTTCGAAACTGGTTCGAATTGATGTTCCATTCGATTTGGATACTGCGATGATGTGTTTTGATGATTGAAATGCTTCAATTCAGCGGCTACCTCGTTAGCTCCGGACTGTAAATCATCGATGTGCTCTTTTAAAAATCTGTTAGCAGGACACGGCAAAGGGATCCCTTCAAAAATTCTTCTTTTCACTTCCGAGAAATATCTTTCTTGATATGCCGATGATGCATGAGTCTGTTGGCCAGGAAGGCAAGCTGCTGTCAATATGGGAAATTCTTTACCAAATCGTTCGAGCGGAGATATGAACTCTGCAAAATAAAAACCATTGACATCTTTGCAGCCGATACTTTGTTGAATTTGAGGTGTGGATTGTTCGATCAAGGTTTTTATCCATTGATGAGTTGCACTCAAGTTTTTGTTGCTGTTTTCGTCGTCGGTATTGAAAGTTTTTTCAACATCCTCCTCAAGTTCGCAGCTTCCTGCCGAAGTTTCCAATTTATTGATGATTTCTCCTCGCTCAGACATCAAGTCTTCCAAAAAACTTCTTGCTTCGAGAATTGATATTTTTTTTCCGTAAAGAATTACGCTATCGTTGAGGTTCTGATGCAAAGCAACGATGCAAGTGAGCCGAAATACGTACTCAAAATCTGATACCGTTTGACAGTCGATCATGAGTGCGATGGTACGAAGATAGAAATTCTTAATCGCTGGATGACGTAAAGATTTTATGCATTCCCATCTGGCGGCAGCCGCCATTTCATGAGCAACATCCCCCCTGATGAATGTGTTGAATGGTTGCGGTCCTTCGTGGTCTCGCATTGCCCATTTAAAAAGAACGTCGATATATTCTTTTAGTGTCATGCGATTGAAAGCATCAGCCATGGCAATCAACAATGCACGCCCCAAATCAGATACAGCTTCGTTTGGTATGGTCGCCGCACATCTTCGTATCCAATCTTTCAGCCAAAACGTGATAAAAGGTGCGTCGTGTCTTTCTGATAACATTTGGCACACAGGAAGGGTTTTGCCTTCAAAGTTGATTGTCACCGTGTACAAAAATATATGGCCAGTTTTGCACCCGGGATGTTTTTCAAATTTTTTAACCACGCTACCCGTAGCATCCAAGGAACCTTTCGAACATCGTTTCATCACTCGGCAATACTCCTTTTCGACGAAAACTTGTTCGGGCGTGCAATAAAAAACGTAAAAGGTCTTAGCTCCAATTTCGCGGATAGCGCTGTTGTACAAACGATTCAAAAGCAATTGCGGATGTTTGTGATCATGTCGGCTTTCACGGCATTCTTACTACCAAGTTCTTCCTGGTTATATTCCATTTTCGATTGTCTATAGATGTTAGATTTTTGAATCCATGGTGGTTCATTTTCACCGTATTCCATTGTCTCTGCTAGCAATTTTTGACGATGCCCAACAGGCATTTTTCGCTTGAGTTCGCGGCCAGTACGTACCCTTTCAGGACCATTCAAAGGCCTTTTGGCTACGCCATGGTATGTTTTACGAGTATCTCGCGTCTCAATAATCAGGGTTAATTTTCCGTTGACTGGTTGTTCGTGAGCAATGCCAACAATTTTGTTGCCACATTCTTTAAGTTTGCAATATCCTGCAAATCTTAAATAAAATTCACCGGAGCCTGCGATATTATTGTCATTGTGGTCGAAACAACCTTTCCTTATATATGAATCTCGGCCAAGAAACGCGCAAGGCAATCTGTATTGAATCCAAAATGCTTTGAAAATAACATTAGCCCAAACCCAGGGTTTTAATTTGACCTTGCTTTTGGAAGTCTCATCCGGTTTTATCTGTTCCCATTCTGTTTGTGTCAAAACTAAATGGAATTGCTCACGGTCAGGATCAGAATTTTCGTAGTCGTCAGGGATATAACATTCATCCGATTCATCATCGGAATCCTCCGATAGTTCATCAGTGCAATTATAGTCGATCATAACAGTCTTTGGCTTTTCATACTGTAGGTTCACCTTCAAATTCTCCCGAGCAATGTCGAGATGTCCTTTTTTGTTGTCTCTGACGTGCGTATATACGGAGTGTGGTTTCCACTTCCCCATGAGTTCGTTGCTCATGTCCTTCCATACTTGTGCAGAACTCGACGGCAGAGTGTTTGGCGAAAAGTACTGCATGTACTTTTGGATTAATAGAATAATTTTTTCGTTAGGAACGCTGGGCGGTCGACCCTTGAAAGTAAAATGATATTGTTTAATATTTGTAGAATCTTATCTTATATTTCAATTAAAAGGGAACTTTGAAGCATATGCTATAATCGTTTTCATTCAGTTATTTATTCATTATTTTCGATTCATTCTTTTATCCATAACAAATAGTTTGGTTAAGACAGATCCAATGTTAGCCGTTTCAAAAGAAAAATTAACTGCCAATTTCATGTTTTTAATATAACATTAGATCTAAAAATTTTCAGCATTTTTTTATGAGTCTATTTCACAACTACTTCATACCTTTTTTGCTATTTGACTAGATTGACAAGGAAGACGAGACATTTTTGCTATCAGTGAGGAGTTTGCAGATTTTCGGAAAATGTAATCCACGACCTGCTTGAGACTCCAGAATTTGTATATACAGCGCTACTGAAACAAAGTATAAAATTGACACAGCTCATACACTTACACAATGCAAAACTTTATCTTTCTCATAAGAAGTATTTTTCATTTATCTATAATAAAAAGTTTCGTTATGCCGGATCAGATTTTTTCAGTCTCAAGAGAAAATTTACTGTTGATTTCATGTTTTTGATATAACACTGGGTCTCTAAATTATCAGCATATTTTTATAACTGTATTTCACAATTAATTCTTACCTTTTTTGCTATTCGACTAGATTAAGAAGATGAGATATTTTTGCTATCGGTAGGGAGTTTTCAGGTTTTCTGAATATGTAATCCACGACCTGCTTGAGACTCCAGCATTTGTAGATACACTGCTACTGAAACGAGATTGACGTAGTTCACACACGCTTATACAATGTAACACTTCACCAATCCAATGATAATCATAAAAAAATTACAATTTCTTGTAATTACACAATCTGTTTTTTTACGATTTTCAATCAACAATCCACTTTCATCGTATGAATCACAAGCAATTTTATTGTTACCCTTCAGTACAGAATATTTCAACGAGTAACAGCGAACTGGCACAGCCGAATTGTTATTATATTTTCCACGAAAAACACCGAACTGCCGCGGCGGCAATGTTGTTATTTTTTTTCACGAAAAACACCGAATTCTATCGAATTTTGGTACTTTTTCTCGCCCTAACCTTACAAAATGCACATTTCCGTAAATGATTATGTTGATTCGCTAAGATTGATATTTTTGAAATTCTAGATCTACAAAATTATTTCCAAATGGACGATTTAATAATTCTTGAAAAACAATAAAAAACAATTTTTTGATGGTTCAAAAAAATTCTGGTATTTATTCATGTACTAGAAAAAACTTGACATATATTTAAAACAAACACCCTTCATAGATACATTAGCAAACAAACTTTCAAATACCAAGAGCGATGGAAACATCTTTTCTTATACGCATGCTAAATTCATTTAGATTTTTGTCGAATTGCGTCAAGAGGGCAATTATCTGTAAGACCATGTCAATGCGGCTGACATTGAATTTGACCATAGCTTTGGATATTAACTTTAGCCAAGTCAGAGTTGAGCAATGCCAGAGCCCTTAGCAGTCAAGCCTTTGAGGAAGTGGTGAAAATGGTTTTGTATTCCTCTAATGATTTTCAGAAAAGTCCCGGTATGATCACATTAAATATACAAAGCTTTGGTTATACTAGTTCCAAGCTTAAAATCCCCAATGCATACCACTTTTTTTCATCTATCTAAAATATTACAAGTTTTCTTTCTTACTGGGCTTTGGCAAGGCAGAATCGAAAAAAAGTTAATGAACTCACAGTACTCACCTTTGTGTTTCGCATGTAATAACATCACGCAAAATTATGGGCTGCAATTTGTAGAGCCGTTTTTTTCCATTACACAGACCGCTGGATCTTGCGTCTACATTTTCAGAATTCCTTCGAAGGTATTAATGATGTACTGAGATTCTGGCTTCCGCTCTCGCCAGTTACGAAATGATCGTATAAGCTTACTCATTCCGGGTGTCTGCTGCTCGGGTGGCAAGAGATTCAACGGTATTTTCTCCTTGGAACTTACATGTTCGAAGAGAAGACTGCTAGTGCCGATTCCGTTGACGCATTTCGTTTCGATGATTCTTACCAAATCTGCCGAAATGAATAATACAAATTGAACAAGAGGTGGAAAAAATATTGAAAGTTAGGAAAAATAATCTTTCAACTACGGACCGTTCATCTTTTATGGATACAAAAACTAGTTTCGTTCGAAATAATCGTTGGTTTGTTGTTTTTTTCTTACGATTTCATGGGATTTTTGCAAGAACCACAGACATAATTGAGAAAAATTGTGATATTTATGAAATACTTCGGTTGCATAAAACATTCTTATTTTTGTGTCTTATCAAAAATGTTTCGGGAATTGATAATAGAAACAGAAGAAAAGTCATATCGAAAACAAGACGGAAAATAGCGCGATTAATATGAAAAAATAAATGGCCGAATGCACAAAAGTCAAAGCTTATTTACAAAATCGTCCCGTATTTATTGTATTTTTTATATATAAAAATATTTATATATGTATGAAAACAAAATGGAATCGGCTGTGCGAATTTCAAATTAAAGAATCATTTTCTTCACAAACGAAGAGTCAAATTATCGTGAAAAAAGCATTGATGATGTCAACGCATTTCAAATAATTTCTTCATTTAGAAATAGATTTTCCAAGACTACACAACTTGTTTGATTGCAGCAGACGTATGTAATCAAGTGCAATTTTAACGATCATTCCATTTTTTCTACTTTTTTGAACACTGAACGAAAATTTACCGGTCAAAAGTTGAGGTTCGGCTCTGCCGGAAAACTGACGTATATTGCGAATTGGGTCTAGATTACCGCTGGACTATCGTCACAGCTTCGACCTGATTTTTTGGTGTTTCAGTGGTATTTGTAGATAACTCTGTTGATAGTCCTCCGTCCAATGCGTTGTTTTGTTTGCTTCAGTTATGAAATAATCGCATAAGCTCACGAATTCCTGGTGTCTGCTGCGCCGATGGCAAGAGATTCAACGGTATATGGAAACTCGATGAAAACGAGACTCCAGTGACTAAAACATCGCAGTGTCCATTCAGAGCGATTAAGTGCAATTCCGCGAAACTATCTTCTTTTTTAACGTCGACGAGATGACGACGACGCGTCAATAACCGTTCCGTTGCACTGCAAATAATAATTACCGTAAATTTGGATGTGCTTTCATAAATGATTTGATTATTTCATCAAAATTCCTTCAAAAAATGGACAATTAAACGACAGATCATAGAAAAATTGTAATCTTTCTCTCTCGGATGATACAATTTTGTTGACTAAGCGCAATATATTAATTATTTTCTAATTACAACAACCCAAATTCTTCGATTACAAATAATTGATAAATGTAGAAAAATATCAAATTCTTATGTTTCCTCGTTCTAGTTATTTGAATTCGACCTACTGAGAATTTCCTTTAAGAATAACGTGATGCAGAACGTTAAAACCACGTTTGCTGCGTATAGTAAAGTTGACTCTCTCACAAGAGCATAGAACATCTATTACGTCAAGGGCATCCTTGCCAATAACATCGTGAAGAGTCGTATCGCCATACGAATCCTGAAGATTTACGTCGCAGCCGTGACGCATTAGGATACGAATGCAACCGGAATGTTGTTCATTAACGGCAACGTGCATCAAACTCAACTTTTTTCGAATGATTCTGGAAAAATTGGAAAAAAACTGTTTTCACATATTTTCTTGAAAATACAAGTAAATGGCGAATTTATAACAATTTCATTATATATAATGAAGAAAAACGTACCCGAACGCTGCATAATGAAACGGAGGATCGCTGTCTTCATCGACGGCCCTTAAAGATGCCCCGCCATCCAGTAACATCACGCAAAGTTGACAATGTCCTTGATGGGCTCCAACTTGTAAAGCCGTTTTTTTTTCACCACTCAGACCGCTAGGTCTTGCGTCTACGTTTCCGGAATATTTTCGAAGGTATTCACGAAGTTCTGAGACTCTGGCTCCCTCTCTCACCGTATCTCTTATCAGCTTTTCCATTTCTCGGGCAGCACGTTCGAATGGAAATGAGAAACCACCTGAAAAAAATGAGTTCATGCACGGGTTATTCAATAAATAAATGAATGAATGAATACAATTCTATAACTGGGTTCAGTTTTTCGACATTTATACGAATGTTTTTTTTTGTACAGAATTTTAAAATTTGTGTATAACTTTCGTTCAAACTACTTGAGAGGTTTCTACGACTTGCTTCACTCGCTGTACTGGATGTATTGCCTGATTCACTGCTCGAAGCGATACGCTCAATGGATTAAATTCCCCTGTGTGACCGTCTAGGGTAACTCGCGAATCGCCATCAGGATAAATCTTGATTACTTTACCCATTTTTACAAGAGCCTAGGATGCAAATTAGATAAATGGTCAAAAAATTCTTTTTGAAAATACAACAAACTATTTCATTTTCTGTTTTATCCCAGAGTCTATAGATCAGATATTTGCACAGCTGTAATTGGTAAAATTGAACCCAGCCACCTCCGTCAAGGAGATGGGCGATTTTGGAATTAGAGTATAACTTTCCCCGTAATGCATATGACAAAAAAATTTCAGCGCCAGTTTTTTTCTCAACAACTCATGTATCAGACGTTATAAGCATTTGAATCCCTGCTCAAAGCTTCAGTTATACTAGCCCCAAGCTTAGGATCCTCAATGCCCAACACTAATTTTTCTTTTTTGCCAGGTTTTGACAAGGTAGAATTGAGAAATAATTGAAGATCTTTCGGCGCTACAACTTTATGTTGAATCACTTGTTATAGATAATGCTTAGCAGTTAAGGAGTTAATGGATGATTTCGGGATACAAGATCATTTTTGATCTTAAACAATGAAGCCTTCCTTCATAGTAACCAAAACTAGTCCTCGGGTGGAGGATCTAAACAGGATTTTGTGATTTTCAAGTCAAATTCATGCAGATATGGAAATGATTGAAATTTTCTTGTTGTCAATTCAATTATAGCAAGGACTATAATCTTAGATAAAGAGGATAAGTAAACATAAAAAATGAAATAATTACATAAAAATTGAAATCGATATATAGCATTTTAATAAGATAAATAACGGGCTCGCAAAATACACGTTTTGCATTTACTCATATTGGTCAACAAATTTGATATACTCAATTATGCTTCAATACTGATATGCTATTTATTTCATATTTTGAATAGCTTTCTCCATTTTAGCGGCACTAGTTAGCTATTGATGCATTCATTTTCAATGAAAATGTATAAAACAAAGAAGATTGCGATTTGGAAATTCTTCGAGCTAGTGCTTTAAAAGTGTCGATCATGCGGTCGACATTTTCGGAGCACTTGTATTTGGATCAGTATATTTTCGGAGCACATTGTTCTGGAAAAAAAAATTGAAATATCGCTCATCTAATTTGAAATTATATATCAATGGCATATATTACACAATTATTACCTTTTGTTGGTTCGATGCTCGACGATTAACTACAGCATAACACAATATTCCTTGATGCGCTTGAAAGTTTTGTCGCACTTGACCATTTTACGATTGAACAGCTTTCGGATATCGTGTACAGCACACGGTCGACAGTCACAGTACAAAAGTGTCAAATGTGAATAAATCGATGCTCATTTCCTCGAGAAATATACCTGATAGAGTTTATTGAAGATAACTTTGAGCTCAAATCTCATCAAGGGATTTAATTGTTATCCTAATCTGCCATTCCACGACTATATTTCGAATCAAAATTAACGAATGCGTGAGCGGTATTAAATGGCGAGTTAAAGAAACACGCATATATACTAGTAATAGTGCGCGCATCCCGCACCCCACACATACATCGAATATGTAGAAGATGATCAGAGTCAGCTGGGTGCTGGGTGTACCAGAAAAACCATCGATTAAGTTTTTGCGTTATTGTGATAAATCAATCATTTCGTAAATTATTCAATATTACACATGCATTTCCCAGATGATTTCTGGTTGATTTTGTAAAAAATAAACGAATTATGAGTTTTTTTCCGCTAACTATACGCCAAATCTTTTTTAATTTATTATTAATAAAATAATTTTTCGAAGGTTATAATAATGATGGCAAAAAATTGCGAGAATAATTCCCGAGATATTGCACTAATAAAAAACAAGAATTATTGTTTTATTCCGCTAACTATACAGAACTCATCGATCGGGCTGTCGATCCGCGGCGCCACCGTATAAGCGGAGAATTATGTAAAGTCACCAGCGTAACTAGAAGGCATACACTCTGAAGTTGTCGCGGTCAGAGAACTAGGGAAAATTACCCAGAATATTCTCAAAATTACCACTCATAAATTATTGTACATTAGAATTTAAGAATACGATTATTGTAAATGGGAAATTGGGGGTTGAATGAATAAACATATATTTGTAAATGATTTATTCCTAACATACGGTTTTAATTAATTTAATCCTTATTCGAGTCCTGAACCTACATAAAAATTATATTGAAAAATTCCACAAACGTTTCAGTATGTCACAATGAAAGGCCTCAGCGTGCCTATCGAGATTCTGATTGGTCAGGAGTGTGGTCATTTCCCTGTGTTCCCAAACCGGTAAACCAGTGTGCACACGAGGAGTGATGTTTTTGAACGTGTCCCTGTGACTACATTCCTCTGCACCTATATCACGGAAAGTTTGAATGTTTAACCAGTGTGACGGTAGTTTTGACTTTTGACAATGTAAAGTGCGAATCGTGTAAATCGCGTGTTTTTTAGATTGTGAAAAATCGTGATTCATAAATAGGCCTTTTTACGAGTAGTACAGCACATGCGTTATACACGTAAAATGTCTGAAAAAAGCGATCGTTAGAGACGTTAGGCGCATGCGTTACGTACAAAAACTGTCCGAAAAAAAGACGGACGGTTTTGCTGATGAAAAGGTCTATAGTTTAAATATATAAATAGTGCGAAAAAACGGTAATATATAAATATTGCGAAATGTGATAATAATATTTTTTAATATCTCGGAATTAGTCATCAGCGAAATTAAAAAAGATAACCTCGCACCCGCTGGTGAAATCATTTTTGTTTCGGATTCCAGAAAAGCCAAATAGAAACAAACCTCACCGCTTGTTGAGGTTATCATTTTTATTTTTCCATATAAAATAATCCGAATAAAACCGTTAATTAGTGTGGCCGGAATAAGTACTAGAAAATACAACGAACATAACCTTAAAAATCAGTGTTATACGTTCTGACAATGTGTGAACTCGCAAATAATGATGTTGAAGAATCTAGAACGCAACGATTTTTTTTTTTAATCATGTCACTTAAAATTTTCTTACAGATCAAGACTATGTTTTTTTTCCAAAAGTGAGTGTATGAAAATAGTTGTGACAAGATGTATCATGTGCTCATAAATAAAAACCTGTAAAAATATTAATTGTTGATGAAATACTTTAATTATAAAAATTTGACAAATAACTTTTGTCGTGAAATCATGATTTTCAATACTTTTCAGGTGCGGTCTACAAATAAACATAAAATTTCCAATATTCTGCAGGTTGTGCTCAGTTCCTTCGATTTTTCTTTTCAGCTTCAAGAAATTTACCAATATACTGAAGGCGCTGCGAGCTGTGAATTGGGCTGAGATTCTCTGCTTCGACAATTTAATCTAAAAAAACTGGTGAAACTTATAGCAATGAAGCATTTGCTATTCCTTGCGGAAACAAGAGATGCCTTATTTCCTTTGCATACAAGGATCACCGCTTCGTTACTGCGAGCTGTGCTAAGTTCTTTCTCTCTTTCTTTTTGGCATCGCACTACATATTTTATATTGAGCTGGGGTTTTACTGATTATGTCAGCGTAAATATTCAAGGATCATCTGTTATCATATTTCACAACCAGTCGAAGGATCAGAAATTCAGCAATAGTGTAATGACATCGCTCGGTCAGGCTTGTGCAAAAGATATAAGTGGAAATAAAAGCATGAGAAAACAATGTAAAAATTCAATATTCATTCAAGTTTTTAGTGTGCATAGTGATATGATTTGTTAAAAAAAAAAGTGTTCCACAAATATTTCTATACGGTTTCATTTTTGGCCTTTCGCTCATGTTTTTCTCATATTGGTGAAATGCACATTGCTGAGACGCACCAAATATATGTATCGAATTTCTCAATATACTGCAGGAAACGCGAGGTGTTAACTGAAATGAATTTCTGAGTTTTATTTGTGCAAGCTGTACTAAGTTCGTTCGCTTTTTCTTTATAGCATCGCATTGCATATTTGATATTGAGCTAGGGTTTTACTGGTTATGTCAGCGTAGATATTCAAGGATTATCTGTTATCATGTAAAAATTCTAGGATTCGTAGCTGTTCAGAAAAAAAGAAGTTATATCCTGGCCAAAAATCCCCTCCCCGGGGAAAAAACCTTGGACAAGTACATTTGTTGACCCCTGTTTCCATTTGTTTTCACAGAAAAAAACTACCCAAAAAAGTACAAAATTTGGCAAGATTGAGATAGGAAAAAGAAGATTGTTTCTATAAAATAACTATACTCCAAATGACAAATAGAAATGAAAAACTTCACATATTTTATCGAGATCCCAAGAAAAAAAGCAACAATGCCCATCGTGAGTGTCTGGTAAAAAACAGAGTCTACAAGTAAATGATCAATTTGCGCATAAAAAAAATAATTACTTTACAAAAACAGAAATGGAAAAGCCAATGATTTACGTTCAGCACTAAAATTTATAATATCGATAATAGGAC
This sequence comes from Rhimphoctona megacephalus, assembly GCA_963989365.1. NCBI lineage: Eukaryota > Metazoa > Arthropoda > Insecta > Hymenoptera > Ichneumonidae > Rhimphoctona > Rhimphoctona megacephalus. The sequence continues at coordinate 7,269,744 of OZ022418.1, read as the reverse complement.
AAGTATTTTATTGTCGTTTGAGGATGGAGTATTTAAAAAAAAAGCAAAAATTAGTTGGTTATTGAAAAAAGTCACCAATGTACAAAAATAAAAATCGGTCAAAAGAACAGAGTCCAAAAAAAATAATCGGGATGAAAAAAAACTTGAAGAAAAAAATTTCAAACGAAAAAAATTAGATTGAAAAAAAAATTTCGGCCAAAGTACTTGGCGAGTTTTTTTTGCTTAGCTTGGATCACGTAATGTATTTCACATAATGTTGTATGTGTTATAAACTCGCCAAGTACTTCGGCCGGAATTTTTTTTTCAATCTAATTTTTTTCGTTTGAAATTTTTGTTGAAATTTGACATTTTTTCGTTTTGAAATTTGTATTGATTTATCCATTAATCCATTAATTATTAGTAAAAAAAAAATTACAAATAATCGTTGCTTACTGAGCGAATTAATTTGTATTTCTCGCATAGCGTCTCGAGCCTCGTTCAAAAAATCACTGAGGAAAACAGCGGTGCCTTTTCTCGTGCTTGTACCACGTATTTTGCCAAATTTAACTTGACGTATTTTGTTGATGAAAGGTTGTTTTTCAAGAATAGTGACCAAATTTGTAAAATGGTCACTCTGCGAATTCTCCAAAATGTAGTGCATGAGATCGAAAATAGATTTTTTGTATCGATCAATGATAGCGGCGATGTCTCTGGTCAAATAAAGAGTTGAGTCACCGCTCTTAATTATGGGAATGTTTCGATTCTTATTAATGACCACAATTTTCTTTTTTCTGCATTGATTTTCAAGGTTCAGGGTGATCCATTTTTTGATTGAGTATCTGAAAGAATGTCGAACAATGATAACATGTGAGTTACTGTTTTTTGATAACTTGAATTTCGGAGAATTACACTGCTTCGGATTCGCAAATATTGTACAAAATCATTTTTCCCTGATATTATTATCTCAAAAATGAATGATTGATTTCATTCACAGTCCTTTTCATTACAAAAGCGTGCTCGTATCTACAACATATGGTATCAAAATTGAACTTAGATAACATTTCTTTTCTGAATCATAAACTTCGAGGTATTAAAACATTTGAAATCTTCAGAATTTTTCTAAATTAAAAACTAAATTTCGAAAACAAATCAATTTCTTCCTATATTAGGAAAGAAATCGAGCAATTTTGAAAATAAAATTGAAAATTCGAATTCAACAATTTGGGATTTCTCGAGAGATAACATTATTATTTCTATATTCTCCGTTGAACTTCTCAATCGATGATTTTATTGAAAAAATACAAAATTTCGCCCTTAATGATCGATACAAAGCGAAATATTTGTTAATAAACGATTAGAAGGGTTTAATAAAATGAAATCAAGTGCTGTAGGTACGAGGAGAACACTGAGGAACAAAATACGAGACACAAATTAAAAAAAAAATATGTACATTAGACTCTATTTTGATATTTTATTCGTGACCTTGTTACTGACATAAGCTTCGTAATGGCGCTCCCAATGAGTATCGATTATTCTCTCTTTTATCTTTCTATTATTTTCATGGTGTTATATTATTTCTCTTATTTTATTGTTATTACTATTACCATGATCATTATATTGTTTATGAATATTATCATTCTGTACAAATTATTCGTTATTTAGAAATTTCTGTAATTGCCTCAATGTACCAAGGCGTAATAAACTCAATGAATCTCTTTTGAAATAAAAAAAGAATTATTTTAACATTAATTCACTACTTATACCGTTGTCGACACTCGTGAATGGACCGTGGATTATGACGAACGTATCAAACTCGATAAGGCTCTGAACTTTTAGATGCATCTTTGGTATTTCTGTCTCAATTGCTTCATCGTGCGGATCGTCCTCGATTGAGCTGCGCTTAATCACGGTAAGATAGAACGAGCACTCGATCTCGCACGGTGAAGATTCTTTCTCTTTGAAAGCCACGATCTAAAGAACGTTTGATTGAAAGAATTATTTCGAGAATATTCAATTAATCGTTTAATTCAAAGCATCGAGCTTTGGCTCAAAAAATATAAACAATCAATTCACCGACCAGTAGATACTATACACTCTCGACTGTCGCTTTTCCCCGTTGCGAATTTTCTAGCTAATATTTTCTCGTTAATAAAAATAATATAACAGCACAAATTACAGTCCACGCGCAAATCATTAATTAAAACTGCATTCCGAAGCATTCGCTGACACTTTGTTTGTTTATTAATTGATCGTTTGTCAACGACAGGTCCAGCACGGCTGCAGCTGATTTCAGATGCACTGCGCACATACACTGCGCACATACACTGCGCACATGCACTGCGCATACCGGAAGTGCTCGGATCCTAGGGTAAATCGCGCACTGAATAATTATTTAATATCAATTAAAATATTAACTCTCAAACGATTTTCTTTGACTATCAAACTCTCTCAAACGATTAAAAAAAAAATGAAACATCTAAGTCCATTATTTCAGGAGATAAAAAAAATTGGGGCCAAGTTCACACCAAAAAATAAAATCGTTTTTACGTGAACAATATTAACTCTCAAATAATTTTTCTTCTCTATCAAACTTTATCAAACGATTCTCAAACGATTTGCATTAATGAAAGTCTAAAAAAATAAAGTGAGGGGGCTAACTTCACGGAGGTCTTCTTTGGCCGTGTAAACATAGTTTATGGTTTTTTTATTTAGCGTGGAAAAACTACTATTTACCAAGCATTTTCACTAGACTACCAAGCACTTCCAGACAATTTTCTATTGATTGAGACGCTTCGGAATAAAATTGGTTAAGAAATAGAGTATCTGGCCGGCTGAGTTCATTTTATCAGTTTATCAAATCTTATAATTATTTTTTTACATTTTTTAAATAAACTACTGATTACCTCAGGTTGTAATTGGTCAACTTGTGACCACCAAACTATATTGGATTGATTAAGAATCTTTTCTAAATCATTTCACGCAAAATAAAAAAAAAACATTTCGGCTAACGTTATACTAAATTTTCGATTATTTATTAAAAAATACTAATCACCAAGCATGTCATTTGCGCTACCAGTGACCACCTAGCGACATAAATAATAACAATGTGGAAAATTCGAAGTTCCACAATTAGATTTATGGCAATTAAATACACGAATTAACTCGTGAAAGTAGGCGTCACAGGTACAGAGATGATACACGGACATCGCGATAATGTACTCGAATACTTTTATGTTCGGGAGTACGTATGAACTTATATCAGTTGCTAATAACACAAGCAAGTAGTTTAGTATGAAATTCCAGTCGCAAATTGTACTCGACGATAAAGTGTCGGTTAGTATAGTAATTAATCAGGCAAGTAAGTATACAAGTTTTGAGGTTATATTATTAATAGGTTTGAGAATATTTGTGTTTGTCTTTATCGCTATGATTTTCCGTTAGTTGAATCTTTTTTTATAGAATGAGCAGCCCTTTTAGTGCATCAGGGCTTACATATGCAATAATAAATAATAATAGTTTGCTCATTATTTTTCCCACAACATCTTGGCAGCTAATGAATTTAATTATAGGCTACTAAGCATGACCAATTGGACTTGCGAATCGACTCGCAACGTATTCTTTGAGATTGTCTCATTGACCTGGATTGACAATTTCTTTTTATTCATACAATACGTGTGCATACATCAAATTAATCGGCATGGATTACGATTACATGGCCTTACACAGAGAAAGGGACATTCATAATAAATGTTGCAATGGCAAATTCTGGTGTATCAAAGTAAGTTTAATCTTCTATAATTCATTCGTTAAACATTCTTATCTCTAAACGTTATTTACTTGCTTTTTTAATTATTAATATTTCAGGACATTTGCGGTATAATATGTGCCCTACTTACTTGGGCTCTTATAATTTATGCAGAATTTGTTGTCGTTGCGGTTATTCTCTTACCAAGCATAAATACTTTCTATGCTGGCTTAAACATGGCTGTATTTCAGTCATTGGCGTTTCTCGCTTTTACGTCTCATCTCAGGACAATGTTCACAGATCCGGTATGCCCTATTCAAGTATTCTTTTCCAGTAACAAAAATGCATCATGGTATATGCATCAAACTACCGCTTTTACAAACTTCATGCACCTTGATCAGTTGCAAAGAAGCATTTTGCATGATTTTGTTTGTTATTAAATTCAATCAGAATAAACTCATTGTACCAGCATTGCATTATACAACTTGAAGACAATTGTGCATGAAATAACATTACAATTATTACTTTTCTCTGTTTTATAGCTATTGAAGCAAGCAACATTGTTGCGTTTGCTGCTGATGTCAAAAACATCTTTTTTGGGTGACATCTATAATTACAATCAAACATTTTCTTAAGTACATGAATAGCACATGAATCAAACTAGTTTTTGTCAAAAGTGCTTTCTCAAAATTGTATCTTAATACACTAAAATTAATTGTTGCACTGTTTGTTGTTGTTCAATTTTTGAGAAAATTCATTCGTTTTTTAATGATTTGAAAAAACCGATTGTTCTTGAAAAAACATTCCTATGATAATGACTAGACAATAATGTAAGAAATATTAGTGCCATTTTCAATCACATAATTTCAGTAATTGGGGCCTTTTTTCATGAGATTTCCCAGCTGTTGTATATTTTTCTAAATGTAATAAATAACAATAATCCTGGCTTGTTGCGAGATCTGTGAGCTTAGAGAAAGGTTCAAGAAATCATTAGTACTGATTTAATACAAAAATACCATGAGATCATCGGCAAATCGGATATTCATAAACGTATCTTGGCCAATTTTTATTCAGAATTAAGTAGCGTCATTTTCAGATAGCATATTTAAAAGAAGGTTACCATCGATAGATATGAAAAATGCATGAACTTTGGGAATTTTTTTTTTATATAAAATAAATACTTTTGGAAATGGGTTTCAACGTATTTTATTCTTCTATCAATGAAGAGTAAATTCCAATTTTATTTATAAAAAAAAATTCAAAATGGCGGATCCAGCTCCCGTCAAATGAAGCCATGTACGGCGTGTTTTGGACTGCGCGGGGCGCTGGCAGGGTGTCAAGTCTACATCGGGCATTTCGCCATCGTGTCATCTCTCCTGTGCTTCTCTCCATCGGGTAACTCTCCAACTGTGTCAACTCTACATCGTACCAATAGCCCTAGCATGCAAATCGCCCATAGAGCAAGCCCCGATCGTAGCAGTTCGACATTTCCCCTACTTTCGCTTATCCTCACTCTTCACCGTCAGGCTGAGATTCGGGATAAGTGAAAGTAGGGGAAATGTCGAACTGCTACGATCGGGGCTTGCTCTATGGGCGATTTGCACGCTAGGGCTATTGGTACGATGTAGAGTTGACACAGTTGGAGAGTTACCTGATGGAGAGATGACACGATGGAGACATGCCCGACGTAGACTTGACACCCTGCCGGGGCGCTCCACAGCCTTGCCAAATCATCTGAAACAAAAAGGGGTTAAACATTATTAAACTAGACTAAATTTGGGGGCCTTATCATTTTTCGTTTTCTGAAAAACCCCTGGACAACAAAATGGTAGCCGTTTGAAAAAAACCCTATTTTTTTGCCCTATTTTTTTTGCTTCAACGGACGAAAAAGATATTTATAAATCAGTTTTGACAAAAATCGCTTCCTGATGGCTCCGCAAGTTGAATTTCCTTTCAATTGCGCAGAGATTCATGTGAATCGGTTCATTCGTTGAAGCTGTAGGGCGCCTCACACGCTGAAAAATTATGTTTCCTGAAAAGCGCATTTAAAGTTTTACATACCTTTTTTCCAGCCGGCGGACGGTTCCGCTCAACAGGCTGTATATTCTAAAATACTTTAGATATGAAAATGTCCTTTTACCCACGTGTTGTAAATACTTTTAAGATGCAAATTATGTAAAAAAGAAAAATCGAATTTTTCATCGTCATGAACGGTAACCTTCCCTGGAAGTTCGGCTTCTACTTTGAGGGACGTGAGGGGCGACGGAGGTCCCTATGCTTATACACAGGCTAGCCGCACTGCTGCCAATATTATTTTGCCAACAATAAAAAAATGACGTAGCATAAAATACATTTATAATTGGATTTTGCTGCTTCTAAGAGGATAAAATCATATTATTTTACTTCAGGGTTTATTCCAGAAGCTTTGATACTGAAGAAACAATTTATTTGCAGAACGGAATTGGAAGCCTAAAACATTTTGTAGCGCAATAACATACGCGCCCTGACACCTGGTTGACAGCACTTTCGTTACGTTTAGGCTGGGTTTACAGGACTTTTTGAGCATAAATTATGTCAATATAATATATATTCGGTTTCAAAGAAACAATTCCATTGGGAGGTAAAGTGTATTATAAAAATTTGGCCACTGATTTCCTTTTAGCTCCTATTCTCTACAAAAATGTACATAGCAGACGACGCGACCATTCTCGCCGCCTCAATATTTCTATCCATCTTTTCTCCACTGCGAAGTTGCTGCGTTGAAGGCTTGTGCGGCCATATCTCAAGAAATTCGACGAATTTTCATAAGTTGATTCGTTATATCTCATGACATGCGTGGTGAATCAGGTCCAATTTTTTTCTATATTACTGCAGTATATAAGTCTGCACTTGATCCAATTTTCAATGACCTTTTAACTACTTGATATTAAATCATTTCTTACGTCATAGCAGTACGTGCCATAAGACTGTGCAATTTGGAGGTAATTCTTAAAAAGAACAATGCAGGCTATGAAACCACGGTCAAATTAGAATTCGAAGTTTTAAGATCCCGCAAATTTCACACAAAATAATCCCGTTCTGCTCGTTTCATTTTGACGTTCTTGGATGCCAGCCATCAAGATAGCCCTTTATGTTTTGAAAAGGAGAATTGAAAACGTTATGTGGGATTAATCATAAAAAAATTAACATTAAATAAGACAACATCGACAATGAAAAACTGCGTACTTATGACCGTTGATTTTTGAGAGACCCCTGATTTTTATTTGAATGAGCAATTTTACTACAAAGTTATGGGCCGGACAAGTACTCTGTGCATATACGCTCAAATTACGGTGATGAACGTTCATCAAATTATTACCAGTCAAACAAAACTGTGCTATCATGTACGGACATAAATGAAAGTTTTTTTTTAACATTACAAAAGCACGGGATCTTATGCGAAACTTAGCTTGACACTCATATAAAACAATCGATACTTGAACATCGGGAATTAAATTTAGAAATGAAATCATTTCTGTTAGTGAAAACGTAATCCAATGTTCCTGCGTTTATGTGCCAAGATTCCGGCTGGTTTCTGAATGTTTTTTGTTGTTTTAGCCACGGCGCAAGCAATGTTGTTTCATTGGATCATATAATAAATATTATTTGGCAACATTGGCCGCGCCATAGCCAAAACGACTTGAAACTTTTTCGCGTAGAGGGAAGGGATCACTCATCCAACTACTGGCTCTGCACGTAGCTATTCGACTTGGGAGATCCCAGAAGCAATGCACCAACTGCATGCCCTACGTTGCCGGCACGTCGACGTTGATATCTTCTGAGTCACCAAAGAAAAATTTGTCCTAGTATTGATATCATAAATTTTACTGCTGCACGTAACTTAGATGGTCACTTTTTTATTTTTTTTGTTAGACTATTAATACTTCTTACACACCAATTGTAAGTGATATTTTTCTCATCTTGATAACGCTAATTTTTTAATGTTTTAATTCCTGTTTTGTTTTGTGGAAATAAATTCAAAGTAACATTTATTGTGAAGTCTGGTTTTTGGCCGAATATTTCGTAATCTGTATGGTTGGTTTTCCTTTGCGATATGAATGAAATAGGTGAACATTTTTTTCATTTTTTTAAATGGGGTTTTGGATTTTTCGTGGGATATTTTGTGATATCATAACGAAACGAGGGGCCACCAATGTACTTGTCCGAGTTTTTTTCACCGGGAGGGGATTTTTGCTATTTGATATCACTTTTTTTTTATTTTCAAATTTTTTGCTTTATATAGACTCCACTAGAGTTATAAGAAATAAAATTACAGCACGTTTACATCATTACATCATCAATTTATTTCAATGACAGGAATCGGTACTGTTCACTTTACTTATTCGACATAAGAGAATGAGACAGATTTTCTATCATGAATTCATTGTTATTGAGGTTGTTTAAATATAGGAGCATTTCGTTCCTGGATAAGGAACAAAGTTATAATGTTTTTAAAAGAGGTAACTACAGACTTGAGGTATTTTCGAGATGTTAGTAATCCGTTGTTACATTATTAGTAGATTATGACTTGGCAGGAAAGTGTTTTGATTCAATTGGTCGTTATAGAAGACCTTAAGTAACAGTTTTTTTACCGTGCAGTCACTGTATCTCTCTGGATACCACAACGGTTATAGTACATAACGACACGATGTCGACACGGAGTAACAGCACGACGTGCCATTACAAACAAGTCATGTTCGGACACACATGACTGGTATGTGATGCTACGTGAAGCTGTAACGTTCAGGTGCTGTGCCGCTACCGTGCTGAAACTCTCTATCTTGACTAAGAGACCTTAAGTAACAGTTTTTTTTCAAAGGCAGAAAACCAGAAAATTGAATACTTTTTTATTACTTTTGTATTAAGTTTTGTATTGGAATAAGCCATTCAAGGGGGAAACGGCAGCGAGGAAATTACTAATTTCGGTCTAAGCTATTAATCGATAAAACAGCCACACAAAAAAAAAATATTTTCGGGTCTGGGGATGAGAATCTAATTTCTTGTAGTATTTCAATCTGCTGAAGCCGAATCCGGGGTCTGTTTGACCTCATCGGGTCAGGGTTAATGTCAAATTGAGAAAAAACCATTTTATCGGAGAAAATCGGAAATATAAGGTTTTGGGGTCGCTTGATCCGAATCCGGAGTCAGTTTGACTTTATCAGGTCAGGGTCAAGGGCAGTTCAAGGTCAAATTAGGAAAAAAATCTTTTAATCGAAGAAAACCATCAGAAATATAGGGTCTTGGGGTCGCTTAATCCGAATCCGGAGTCCGTTTGACCTTATCAGGTCAGGATGAAAGGCATTTTAAGGTAAAATTAGGAAAAAACCCGTTTAATCGGAGAAAATCACCAGAAATATACACTGTAAAAAATTTCCGTATGAAAATTAATACACATGTATAGGAAGTTTTTACGCGGATACCGTACATGAAAATTCAGATACGCTGAGGAAAATTGAGAGACGCAGTGTTTTAATGAAACGAGCACTGTTTAGTAAAATTAATATACTTGTGTATTTGAAAAATCATATACATGTAAGAAATGTTGACTTTGTGCATATTAAAAACACGAAACATCAACTAATATTACTATACAGGTATATTAAAGTTCATGTTACCAGCATAGTAATTTTCAGATTCAAGATTACTAAATTTCAGGCACCGTATAACGTTTTCGCATTACATATGTCTACGATATTTCTAGAAATGTGTCATAAAATTTGGTGATCCTTTTTGAATCAAGAGACGCGGTAGCGGCTTGACGCCAAGTATTAAAAGAAAAAGCCAGCGCGAGGCCTACCGCACTCTTATATACGCGAATATGCCGGTTTTATGACGTGACGGCGTTTTCAAACCGTTCTGACGTACGAACCGTTTGATCAAAAAATCTGAATATTGGTTACGATTTTTTTTCGATTTTTCTCTTTCTATTGCTCTTTGTTGCAAGTAAATCCGTCCAGCCAATCTTGTGATATGATGATTTAGCGACATAAAATCGAACATTTCGGGATACTGTGCTTTTCTTAGGATTCTTAGGATCAGACAGGTATAAGTCGCGCTCGAATGGGCGGGACATACGCCCTTTTAACTATAATCTACATTTCTCTACTGTCCGTCACGCTGCCCACTGAACGAGGCTACCCTCTCTCCTTGCGCGCCGCTGAGTGAGAGAGACAGCGCGCTAAACCTCGTCCCCTCTTTTTCGCTTGTATAGCGTGCTTTCTCTTTCCCGCTGTTTCGCGCGCTCTATATGTATATGATATGATATATATATATATATATATATTGTTATGAATACTTATCGCATAAAAGAAAACACACACAAATTTGCAATGGTTGAGGGAGATTAACCCCGACGAACACGTCTTTTCTCTTTTAGAGCTGTCACGCGACTCCTCTTTTCTTTCTCTGACAAAAACCTCTCGATCAATGACTACTTGATCGAGCTGTCCGTTACAATATATATATGCCGGCCGAAATCGTAAAATTTGGAGCCACACTAAAAGTTCGATTGCTCTGCCAAAAAAGTAGATATTCCAATTTTGCAAACGAGATTTTGAAGAGGGCATATACAGCTTCATTCTGGATTATTTAAATACTTTTACGATTTTTTTCGGACCTTGTATATATTTTTGAACATGGTCGTTTTTCACTTTTTTCAGTTGTTTAAAATTGGTTTAAATTACATGAATTAAATAATACGCGTAGCATTTCTTCCTGTACTTCCTGTATGCATTAACTATCGAGTCGCTACCGCGTCTCTTGATATGTATACACATGAGAAATAAACCACATGTAATAATATAACCACATGTAATAATTAAAATATTAATATATAATATATGATATCGCGTGTCATTGACAATGAGTAAGAGTAAAAAAAAAATAGAGCGCAAAGCCGCGCGCGTTTTATCTCTTTCTCATTTGTTTTCAATAAATAATGAATGAAAATATCGTATGTTTTCTGTATCGCGCGCTCTAACACTGTGTTATTCTTTATTTTTTACTAAAAAAAAAAATGAAGTTTTTGTATAAATTTTTCTACAAATATAAGGATGACATTTATATGTCGATCAGTATAATTTTGGACACGTTTTGTCACCGCTGTGTAATCTCGCTGAATGCCAGTCAATCATCTTCGTAGATACTTGAGATGGCTGCTCCCCTGCGAGACCGTCAGCGCGCGTATTTTGTAGTAATATGCGATAAAATGTGAGGAAAACATAATTTTTTAAATTTTCGTCTTGAATTTAAATTTTATTATTAACTCTGTTTAAGTTATATTAATTTGAATATGAGTGAAGTTTCAGTGCAAGTATAGTGATTCCGAAAAAAATGTGTCCTGTCTTCAGATTTTCCATCAGCTGTCGCTTTTAGTTTTTGACACATCCTTATTGTTTTGTCCTTCCTTTCTGTACCCTGAATTATCATTTTTTTATTCAAATGAAGAGACGCGGTAGCGGCTCAACGTCAAGTATTAAAAGAAAAAGTCAGTGCGAGCCCTGCCACACTTTTATATACACGAATATGCCGGTTTTATGACGTCATAGCGTTTTTGAATCGCTCTCACGGACGAACCGTTTGAGTAAAAAATCTGAATATTTGTGAAGAATTTTTTTCGATTTTTCTCTTTCTATTGGTGTTTGTTGTAAGTAGATCCGTTTAGCCAATCTTGAGATATGATAATTTAATGAATTAAAATCGAATGTTTCGGGATAATCTGTCTTCCTGGAGACAAACGGGCGTAAGCCACACTTGAATAGGTGAGACACATGTCCTTTTGATAAGAATCTTCTACATTTCTCTGCTTTCCGTCACCCAGTCCCGCTGAACGAGGCTTATACCCCCTTTTATCGCACGCCGCTGAGTGAGAGAGACAGCGCGCGAATCTTCGTCCCCTCTCTCTCGCTCGTAGCGCGCTCGCTCTCTTTCTCATTATTGTTATTTCTGTTATTTTAGTTAGTTTAGTATTTTAGTTTCTGTTATTTCTTTTATAAAAAAACTATTATTTTTTTGAGAAATTTTAAGGATATTTTAAGTGTGATCGTAGGGAAATCATTCGTTGTATATTATTATTATAATTAAAATATCGATTTTTTTTACAATCTATTATCTATAGCTCCTTGAAAACTCGAACAAAGCGAATCGTCTAGGAGGTTAACATTTTTGTTCTGAAATGTACTTTGTTTAAAATTATGTGAAAAATTATTCGAAGTTTACATCACGTATCTTTTTTTATCCTAAGATAAAATAACCTTTTTTCATAGCGCTTATACTAACTAATTTGTTTCTTCAATGTTTGTACGGAAGCATAATTCAATTAATAAATTTTAAGCGAAGTACAAACATGAGAAAATAGCTAGTTCTATTTTTCGAATTGTTAATTTTAATAAACATTTTTGTGGTTGATTAGACTAATATTTCCCCATGATTATACTAGTCTTGAAATGCATTGAATGAATAATAGTTTCCTATGAAAATTTAACAGCAAAATTAAAAGGGACTATCGCTGCGGGAAAAAACATTTTTTGCTTATAATTTAAAAATTGATTTACGTAATCTTTAAACAATTGTTGACATATTTTTCAATGAAAGCATCTGTCAAAACGAAAAATTTGACCCATTTATCCATTCGGTTTGTATGATTTTTCAGAGATTAGTGCATGATTAATAGTAAAAAAAATCCACAGTTCAATTATAAAAAATACAACGAACGATTTCCCCATCATCAAAGTTCTTGATGAAAATGGAAGTAGTTTTTGATAAAAATTCAAGAGTAATATCGAAGGGGGTTGACACTGTAGAGAAAAACATTTTACGCTTAGAATTTGAAAAATTGTTGTATGCAATACTTTGGAAAGGTATTAATAATGTACGCCAAATATTAAAAAATTGTAACCTTAGTTGTCAAATGACCACCTTACATCCGGATATTACTTTGCAAAAAAATTGATTTTCTTTATAACTATCATTTTCTTTCCATTTCATTGTTAAAACTTGTTTTCCTCGTATAATACTCATTTAGCAGTGTTTGTGCGTCAGTGATGGAAGAAATTACTGTTTAGCTCTGCGATTGTTTTTTGTCATATGAAGGAAGTTACTCAACTTATGTCAAAAAAAATCTGATTAATCATTGTTTCCGAATGAGAATTTTTTTTACCTCTATAGGACAGTTGGTGAGTATGGCCGTTTTTCAAAAAGAAGTGAAATCAATCGCAAAAAACTTTAAAAAGGTAAAAAAAGAACGCCAAGTATTAAAAGACGCGACCTTAGTTATAAAATAACCATTCAATATTTTTTCTGTTATTATATTACAATTTTTACACCTCGAAAAAACCAAACAAAAAATGTTTATACTTAATTTCCAAAAAAATAAGTAAATATCAACATCCATTTCTCTTCCGTAATACTGAAAAGGGTACTTCACCCCAAAAACAATGAACAAACATACTAGAAAAATTTTGGCATTCATTGTCGAATAAAAACCTATTTACATATTTTATTTTGTTTTTGTCTTGATATGTGATGAGTACATAGAAAAAAGATCTAGTTGTAAATTGTTGCCGATGATTGAAAAAAAAAATGAAATCATTTCAACGTAGCCAAGAATGGTGAATGAATTACGAGTTTCGGAATGGAATCATGTACATCTTGAAGATTGACCTGCTAGAGGTTTTTGTCACCACAAGGGCTTCAAAAAAAAATTCTGCGGATATAAAGAAAATGTTATTCTGCTTTTAAGCTCGCTAAGCACTAAGAATGTACAACACAATTCCACAGAGAATAATACAAAAAACAATTACATATAAATGCGCAAATACGTGTACAAATGCACGCGTTGTATTTACACGTATGTACCGCACTAATTCACTGCAAATACTACACACAAACTTGGCGTGCATGGTTTTCAAATTACAGCTCAGTGAAGGAACGCTCCATCCATCTGTATATTGAGCGAATTCAAATCAGTGTAAAAACCAAGTGTGTTATTCAAACACACATTGAGTGTCTTCTGTGCTTAACGCCATAAGCAAACTATAGATTCGTTGTAGCCGATTTCTACATGTTTTAAAGTGTGTTGAAAATTCTACAGTTTGCTTATGGCATAAAGTCCACCCATGAATTCATTTACTCGCCTATTTATTTCTTCGTTCATCCCAACCATCTATTCATGTAGCCTATCTAATCGTCTGTCCGTACGTTCAAAAAATGAGTATACGGTAGAACGGATAGATGGGTTCAGAATTAAGACGTATAAGCGGTTCAAGTTCCGTGCGTACATTTTATTCCGTCATCCCATCCATTCATTTTTTTCTATCCGTCTGACGATTCGATCTATTATTTTATTCGCTGAACTCAATCAATCATCAATCAATGAATCAATTCTATTTAGCCGGTGGGCCAGTCCATTCATAAATGCATCCCGTTCATCGATCCATTTATCTTATTTTGCCATTTCTTTTATTTGTACAATCCAACTCTCCATTCATCACATCCATTCATCATTTCATCGATTCAATTATTCGATTCGTTCATCGATATATACTGTTCAACTATCTACTGTTCACCCATTTCATTCATCCATCTTTACAGTTCATCTCATTTTATTATCCATTCGTCCTTTTCATTCATTTTCGTTCCTAATCTGTACAACCTAGTCATGTATTTTGTTGATCAAATCATTAATCGGTACTCTCCCGTTCTATCCACGGATCGGACTTCTTTCACTATTGATAGAAGAACTGGTTGAATATTGATTTGGTTAGCATATTTAATCAACTGTGTCTTCTCGAGCTGTAATTTGAAAACCATGCACGCCAAGTTTGTGTGTAGTATTTGCAGTGAATTAGTGCGGTACATACGTGTAAATACAACGCGTGCATTTGTACACGTATTTGCGCATTTATATGTAATTGTTTTTTGTGTTATTCTTTGTGGAATTGTGTTGTACATTCTTAGTGCTTAGCGAGCATAAAAGCAGAATAACATTTTCTTTATATCCGCAGAATTTTTTTTCAAGCCCTTGAGGTGACAAAAACCTCTAGCAAGTCAATCTTCAAGATGTACATGATTCCATTCCGAAACTCGTAATTCATTCACCATTCTTGGCTACGTTGAAATGATTTCATTTTTTTTTTCGATCATCGGCAACAATTTACAACTAGATCTTTTTTCTATGTACTCATCACATATCAAGACAAAAACAAAATAAAACATGTAAATAGGTTTTTATTCGACAATGAATGCCAAAATTTTTCTAGTATGTTTGTTCATTGTTTTTGGGGTAAAGTACCCTTTTCAGTATTACGGAAGAGAAATGGATGTTGATATTTACTTATTTTTTTGGAAATTAAGTATAAACATTTTTTGTTTGGTTTTTTCGAGGTGTAAAAATTGTAATATAATAACAGAAAAAATATTGAATGGTTATTTTATAACTAAGGTCGCGTCTTTTAATACTTGGCGTTCTTTTTTTACTTTTTTAAAGTTTTTTGCGATTTATTAATATACGAATGAATATTAAATAAATTCAGCTATTATGAGTTTTTACGGGGAATACATTAATTCATGTACTATTGTGTTCGATTTTTTAAAGTTGAAGGTCGAAATCATGCAGACATCCCAAGAAATTAGTTAGAGTGACTTATCACCACTTGATGCCGTGGCAATCAAGTCGAGCAATTATCACCGTAAAATTTTTTATTATAATCTCAACATCTTATGTTAAGTTTGGTGTTTACCATTTTCATGTTTTACACAATTTTCTTAGATTCGAGCGACTTGTATATATCCTCGTCCGAAGCACGTGTCTCCTATGAGAAAGTCGATGCTCTGCGCCACACGGTGGCCAGAGCGCGAAGCACGGTGCCCACAGAGCGTTACGAATTTCCTACACTTGTATATTAATTTTAATATTGAGATTCTTATAATTAATACATAGGCAAATGAATTTTAATACACGGATTTTTTTTTTATACTGCAGGGTATATTAATTTTCATTCCCATTTTTGTACCGTATTTTGAAGAGATAGAGTTATGATGGGAAATAACATGTATCGTATTATTAAGGGGACCGTATGGTCTAGAGCACGAAAATTTCACCTATTTTCACGATTTTTTTTTTGCCTTAAAAAATTTTAAAATCGATGTTTTAACTTTTCGGGTTTATTACTACCTTTATTAAGTATACAAAAAAATTTTTTTTTAATTTTAAAAACAGTGTTTATTATCATATAATTGGCATTGAAGACGACCCTCTCGAAAAATCCGACCCGGACGGTGAAGATCGATCCGAGACTTCTACTCATCTGAAACACAAAATTCAAGAAGATTCTTAATCAGAAAGAGTGCAGTTATGGTCGGGACTAGAACAAATCGAAAAAATTAAAAATTGACAAAATGGCGCGCTTTTGAAAAAAAATTCGTAAAATCGGGTTTTTTTTTCACTAGTTTTTTAGTATAAACAATAAGAAATTATTTAAATAAAATTATGATTGTAGTTCCGACGATAGCCATACATGTTGTGAACAACATATCCAAATTTCAAGTGATTCGGTTGAATAGTTTTTTTGTTTTCACCTGCGCAGTGCCGAAAAAAGTCGTTTCGAGATAAATGAGTTTAAAGTTTGAGGTACAGATATTTTCAAAAATTGAGCAAATTTTGAATACTTACAGTTAATCCGCGATTCCGGCACCATATAGGATTCCTTCGGAACGTTCATAATTCAAGATTTCCTCACTCCTTTCATTTCTTCGAGCTGTCCGAGCCTCTTTGGAGTTGTCCGTGCTCCTACGGTTGGTGCTCGATACTCGCAGCTCGTCTCGGTTTTGCGCTAGTTGCTCCGCTTGTGGCCCGATTGTTATGCCCATGGTCTCCATTATTTTCAATAGGGATGCAAATCCTTCATTGAATATGCAAGCGGAAATGTGAGTGGCAATATCAATGATTTTTTTTCCGGCAAACAGATGTTTCGGCGCAAGGTGCCACACGCAAGCATTGAAACTTTCGTTATTGTTCTGCGTATTACTGCCAATACACCTTTCCAATAAAGTCTCTGCTGTCAATTCTTCATAAATTGGTTTTAATATCTCTTGTGCTTCATCGCACAGAGCAGGTGGGTGCTCGTAGGTGTCTAAAGTACCTGCAGCCTCACTTTGACGCCACTTGCACCACGATTCGGAACCTGGAGGACAGTACGAGTGTTGCGGATTTTCATCTGTTGAAATTTTGTGATAATATGCTGCCCATATTTCACTTCTCATCCCTTCAGTCGAATCTGAATTACGTCTAATTGCTAGACCGTAATAAGTTGACAGCTCTTGCAATAATTTATTCGTCAATTGTTGACGCTTCGGTGTTTTATTTATCGATTTCCGCTGTGTCTTTTTTCCCTCTTCTTTTTCTGTCAATTTCTTTGTTGCTTTCTTTATTTGTGCATGTTTTTTTTTCGCATCAACAGCACGTTTGTACAAACGTTTTTTAACATGCAAAACACATTCTTTTTTGCAAACTAAAAAATCATCCCCGTAAGGCTTTGTGTCCAATAAGGCTTTGAACGTTTTCGTGTCGCCGTCTCCGATATAGTTCGCGTATTTTACGTTGTACAACTCTTCCGATCTCTTGAACATTTCCACGATGCCGTCTACCTCCATTTTGCCAGCACTTCCGGTATGATTTGCGTCACAGTGATCTTCATGCTCTCGATACCACGCTTCATATTCAATCGTATCCTCTTGGCCTTTCCATTGAGAGCAGGCTTGACATATACTGCATTTGACGACAACATCTAAAATTTTATTACTGTATTTCCCTATTAACGAGGCAATACCGAGAAGCGATGAGAATCCACGTTTCGCCCACGATCCATCACCAGACACAGAAAGTTCATCCGCGGGACGCCCAGCTTTTACATTCAACTCGACTTCTTCTTTCAATGCTCTTTGGAAAACGATTTTCGCGACGGCTTCAGCTGCAATTTTTATATTGTCCACGATGCCGTAATATGTACTCTTACAAATTCCTTGTCCAAGATCCATGAGACCGCAGAAATTTTTCAAGCCTTCAAATCCTACTCCAAGCATTCTCAGGGCGAGAACAAGTCGACGGTTGATTTCAAATGCCTTATCAATTAACGGCGAAGACAAAATAAAAGTTTCTTTACACTCACACTTCACAGAGAGTTTGAATCCTAGACCACGTTGTCCGTTTTTGCTAAAAGTGACCGCACCGTTACAATCTTTACACTTCAACAACTGTTGCAACGTTAAAAATATCATGCTGAATTCGATGATGCAATAATTGAAAGTAGGATTAACGTTTACTTCCAATTCCTCATTGCCTTTTAATTTTTTCGCAGACGTGCTCGTAAAATCAGTAGTATTTTCGATAGTGAATCGATTGCTCTTGAAATATATTTTGCGACCTACAGAAGATGGTCGTCTAGAAGAGTCACGGCCTTGCTTTCTATCCATATTTTCTGATATTTTATTTCAAAATTTTCGATGTTGGTTCGTCAAAACGTAACGTTGTACTGATCAAGTCAGGGGAAAGCGAAATGACCGTTTCCCTCACAAATGTTCGACAATAGGTATATTTCGGGGAAGGGAAAAGTATATATAGGTATATAGTATGTACTATATACAGGTATATATTTTCGGAGAAGGATTGGGACAGCTGCTGCGCTCCGATTAGGTTACCGGTTAGCGCTAGACCCGTTAGGAGCGCGCGGACCGCTCTCTACCTGCGTTATGGGCTGTAGAAGCTGTAATATTGAGAATTTCCGCATGAAAATTTCACAGTATATTCTTGAGATACTATACTTTCGACATATCGAAAAAAAAAAATCGATTTTTTCAAATTTCTAGACCATACGGTCCCCTTAAAAAGCAATTTGCTATTTCGTTCCACGATATTTGGAAACTCTCCCAGAGGTGTTCTGTAGAAGTGAGATTCAATCTTCTTATTCACGCCATCCAGCTAATTCTACATTAGTTCTGTCCGGTTAAGATCGGGAGATTAAGGAGACCACTTTATTACTTGCGGCTTTCTATTTTTCCTTTATTCTGTAAAATAGAAAATCGTGTGTTTTTAAAACCTAAAAGGAATCTTCGGAATAAGAGTCTAGTTGGAAAAAAAATACGGCAATCAATATACTTGAGGTTCGACTGAAAATCGATGAAAAATAAAATTTCGGAAAGAAATTCTCAACAAAATTTAGTGCACTCAACAATCACAGGCGCAACTTTTTACCCCCTTGAGATTTCCTTTTAAACCTAATAGTTCTCGTGTTACGCGGCAATTTCCAAATTTTGTCTTTTTTCCGCCAAAAATGGAATAACTTTGCCAAAAAAATCACACCAAACTTAAAAAAAAAACAAAACTGAAGCTTAAGTTTCCCTCTTTAAGGATCCGGTTAAGGCGTCTTCTCACTTTAGACGCTAAAAAAGGCTATTTTCATGAATTTTTTTGATAGGTTTATATTATAGATATTGATATAAAAGTTGTTACACTTAATAAATACACTTTCGAAATACATTTAAAAATATTTTTTAGTCACTATTTATACACGAAAATGGTAGTTAAAAAAATTTCAAAAAAAAGTTGTAGGTCTGCGCTGTTGATGAAATCTCGGAGATGGGTCATCTGAAACAAAGAAATCAAACGGTTTTAGATTCAGTATGTTAATGGCTATAGCGCATATCATAGGATTTTTTATGTATGCAAAAATAACAAAATGGCGGACTTTTTTCGAAAAAAACAAAAATGTGTTTTTTCACCGTTGTTGCCAAAAAAAAATAGTAAATAACAAAATTTAAAAAAATCTTTGATATGCGCTATAGCTATAGTTGTAAAGAATATATGGTTAAAATTTCATAAGGATCGGTTCAGTAGTTTCGAAGATTTTATCAAGAAGCCGTCGAAAAACGTTCTTGCGAGAAACACGCGTTTAAAGTTTTTTTGAATGAAAAATCATAAAAAAATCTTACATGTGCTTAATCAGTGATGCCTGCACCATAGAGTATGCCTTCTACTTCTTCATAGTGTCCATTTTCATCTAAAATAGCGTTTCTGCGTTTTGTTTTGGCTTCTTTTGAGGCATCGGAGCTGCGGCGGTTACGCGTATACGCTCACTATCACGTGTAGCGACGTATTGTGCGGAGATTGGACCGAATTTGACGCGCGTCACCTCCAAAATCTTCAAAACTGGTTGTAAACCTTCGTTGAAAATGCAAGCAGCTGTTTGGCAAGCAATTTCAACTATTTTTTTCCACTGTTTAGGTGCCATTGCCCACACGCTGTTATTAAAACTCTCGTTGTTGTTTTGAGTATTTCCTCCGAGGCATCGTTCAAGTAATTCTTCCTTAGTCAAATCTTGGTAGATCGGTTTCAAAATTTCTTGAATATCTTTAGGGAGAGCAGGAGGATGTTTGAAAGTTTTAACTGTGTTATCTTTCACAGCTTTCTTATATTTACACCAGGAGTCCGAACAGTATGAATACTGTGGATTGCTATCAGTTGAAATTTTGTGATAGTATCCTGCCCAAATCTCCTTGCACATATCTTCCACAGAATTTGGGTATCTTCGAATTGCTAATCCATAGTTTGTTGACAATTCTTTCATTAATTTTATCGTTAAATTTTGAGTTTTAATGACAGGAACTTTTTTTATAACGACTTTTTTCTTCTTTACTACAACTTTCTTGGCTGCACTTTTTTTGCCGGAGGTTCTTCCTCGTCTTTCTTTGCAGCTTTTCTCGTCTGTGTAAGAGTTTTCTTAGCGTCCTTAGCACGCTTAAAAATTCTTTTCGCAACGTGTAATACGTACTCTAACTTTTTGATAATAATGTTTTCACCATACGGTGTTGTATTCAGCAACATTTTAAAAGTTTTACAGTCGCCGTCGCCGATGTAAAAACCATAACGCACAGGAAATCTTTCGAGGGATCGCAAAAACATCTCACATATACCGTCGACTTCCATTTTTCCAGCACTATCTGTGTGGTTAGCACTACAGATTTGTTGGTGCTCCTCATACCACGTTATGAATACACGGTTGAATACATATTCAACCGTGTGTTCTGTTCCTTTTTTCAAATGACAACTTTTGCAGTAACTTGATTTCACAACGACGTCCGCAATTTTTTTACCGCCTTTATAGATTAACGAGATAATGCCAATAAGAGAAGGAAATCTTCTTTTCCGCCAGGAGCCGTCACCTGAAACGGTTAAAACGTCTTTCGGTTCTCCGTGTTGAGCATTCAATAGTTTTTCTCCTTAACGGACAACACCACTGTGACCCCCTATTTTTTTCACATTTTTCAAGAATTTTTTTTTGTGGGAAAAAAGAGATATTCGAAAATTTTTTTTTGGGTTTTGTTCCTTGTTTATTAATGTATCAAAAATCATTTTTTTCACGCCGCATGGTGGCGCTGGGGAAGCTCTCGCGTCATCTCCGCAGTGGTTCGCGGCACGCAGCAGAACTCTCTTCAACGTCGATCTGAAAAAAATGCCGAATGTTTTCGTTAATAATATGATATATTGAAGAGAAGTACATAGGGATTTGGAAAAATATTGATTTTTAAAAAATAGGCACGCCTTTGAAATTAAAGAATGATTTTTGAGCAAAATTTCTCGTCGAAAATAGGCTATAACTTTTATAATTATTGAGATATCGAAAAAATCCTATGTACTTCTCTAGATAATCTACTTTTATTGATACAGTAAAAATTTGAAGTCGATCGGATAAAAATTGCTCGAGTTCTGCTGCGTGCCGCACTCAAAAAAGTGGTTTTGAGAAAAACGCGTTCAAAGCTTTAGGTTTGTTAATTTATGTTATAAATTGAAAAAAAAATTATTTA
The DNA here is from genome assembly GCA_963989365.1 of Rhimphoctona megacephalus. NCBI lineage: Eukaryota > Metazoa > Arthropoda > Insecta > Hymenoptera > Ichneumonidae > Rhimphoctona > Rhimphoctona megacephalus. The sequence goes on along the minus strand of OZ022418.1, from coordinate 7,248,125 downwards.
CCTTCAATCAGCCATGCCGGCACCATATTGCTGGCCTTCAAGAAGCAAATCGTTGTCTCCTGATTTTTTCCTCGAACTTGTTAAGGCTTTTCTCGCTTCTTTTGCAGCGTCTGTGAGCGAGCGCTCCGCGAGCTGGATCCGCGCTGCGTCGGTCTCAACGCAAAAGTTGAAACAGTTTGGGCCGATGTTTATCCCCAACGTCTCCAGTACTTTCATGAGACTTCTCAGGCCATCATTGAACACTAATACCGCGATATCAGTTGCAATATCAATGATTTTTTTGCTTCCGGACTGGCACTTGGGGGCTATTGCCCAAACTGATTTATTGTAGCTTTCGTTATTGTTTTGCGTATAGCCACCCAAACAACGCTGCAGCAAATCGTCCCTGCTCAAATTTTCGAAGATTGGCTGAATTGCCTCCAATATTTCCTGAGGAAGAGGCGGTTTATGGCGATATTTAGAAATATCACCATTTGCGACCGCGCGCTGCCACGAACACCACGACTCGGCTCCTTCCGGGCAATCGTCATGTTGTGGCTCATTGTCTGTGGACATTTTATGTTTGATAATTGCCCAAATTGCCTTCCTCATTTTGTCAACATCATCGCTGTTCCTCCGAATAGCCAAGCCATAATATGTGCTCAACTCGTCAATCAATTTTCCGGTGAGCTTTCCTCTGCCAGATAATCCTTTTTTTTCACGATTTCGCGGAGGCGCGTCCCCATACGTTTTTGGACATGATCGATGCACTCTTTTTTTTTATCTCGAAACCGTGGTATGGATCGCTATTCGATATGCCCAGAAACGTTTTAGAATCGCCGTCACCAGCGCCCAGCTGCGCGGGACCCCGAGCGTCGCGGACCGCTGCACCGCTCCACAAAATATTCAATATCTACGAAAATAATTATTTTTTCGACCTGGGTCTAACGGCATTTCAATCTTAAAAGTATTTTAGATTTTTTAAAATGGTTTTCAAAAAATCGATTTTTTGAAGCCGTCACAGTGGTGTTGTCCCTTAACAGACTTGCACGTCACTACATCGAACACACTTTGCACCGCGATGGAGATCGATTTGAGAATTTGATAATAAACAGTGGAATTGATTCCATGCCCCAGTTCCATGAGGCCACAAAACGTGTTCATGCCATTCAATCCAACATCAATCAAACGCATAACATACACTAGACGACAATTCATTTCGTACCCAGTTGAGAGTAACGGACATGAGTTGATATACTTTTCTTCGCTATCGCAAGTAACATAAAGTTTAAAACCGAGTCCTCGCTGTCCGTATTTCGTAAATGAAACATCTTTATCACAAACTTTACACTTCACATACTGTTGTAACGTAGAAAAAACAAGAAAAAACTGAATAATACTGTATCCTGCCGTTGGATCGACGTGTACATCGAAACCTGTATCGCCCGATTTTTTAAATTTATTTACAGGCGCACTAGCATAACTCACCACCTCACTCACACCAATGTAGGGTGTCCAATAGGAAGTTGCTGAAACTAATCGGCTGTCATTTCAAAACACGTGCACAGAATTAGAAAAGCCAAATTGCTTTAAATAGAGGAAACTCTGCAGTTTTAAACGCACATAAATAAAACCCAGTCAAATATTTTTTATGTTAATTTATTACATCTTATAAAAATAACGAAAAAGTACAGTGATTAATGATAGATATTTTCAAAGTGCGAACCGTTAAATTGTGCACAAAAATCAATTCTCTTTTGAAAACTGTGAAAAACTGTGTCCAACATATCGTTCGTAATGCCGCGAACCACTTCCTGGATGGCCGCGATCAGTTCTTCTACTGTGCTGGGGTTTTTAGCGTAACAATGATCTTTAATGTAACCCCATAAGAAAAAATCACAAGGATTCAAGTCCGGTGAGTACGGAGGCCATTCTAGTCCGCCTTGAGCAAATTTAGGGTACCCCAGACCGATTACTCGAATCGCATATACGCGATGAATAGCTTTAAACACCTCATGAGTCCGGTGCGGCGTCGCTCCATCTTGCATGAAGTAAACATTTTTAACCAGTCCCCTCTTTTTTGCATAAGGGAAGAATTTCGTTTCCAAAAGCTGTTTGCAACTCTCTCCTGTTACCGTAGATTCCAAGAATTGCAAATAAATTCCTTTTACTGAAATCGCTGCCCATGCCGTTACTTTCTGTGGATGAAGGGACTTCCCTAGCGATATGTTGGGATTTTCTGTTCCCCAAAACCGGTAATTTTGCTTGTTTACGTACCCATTTATCCAAAAATGTGCTTCATCGGAATAAATAATAATTTTCTCATTAAGTTCTTCGGCTTCAAACATTCCCGTAATAGTGTTACAAAATTCGATGCGTTTCGTCATGGCATGTTCAGTTAACAATTGATGAGTGCTTATTTTATACGGATGAAACTTTAAAAAATATTTCAAAATGTTGTGTAATGATGATTTGGTTATTTTTAATGCTTGAGCAGCTTTCCGAATCGAATCATTTGGATTTTGTTTGAAATAATTCTCAACTTCGTTGATCTTCTCTGGTGTAGTCACCGTAACAGATGGACCTGGCAACTCGTGTCTACGGTCCTGGAGTGTACCATACTCCACGAATTTATCGATTACCCTACAAAAATTAACGTAAAATTACTTCAATGCAGTTTAATTGAATTGAAACACAAGTTGTGTGATAGATGAATATGAATAAATATTAAATTCTTACCTTTTCAGAGTGTTTTCGCTGGCAACTCTATGAGTTCCAAACTTAGTACGAAACCCTCTATACGCATTACTATAAATTTTTCCCCTCGAGAAGAAGCACTCAATAAGATATACTTTTTCTTCCGTGGTGAGCTCGCTCATTTTGACGCGCGCGTACTTGCTTCAACCACGGCTGGAATAAAACTGCGGGGCCTCAGGTATGCGCCTTAGAAAAAGGGGCCCCTATTGAATTCATGGAGGGAAGAGACACTTATTTAGTTTTAGCAACTTCCTATTGGACACCCTGTATATTGAAAAAATTAACCTGCGTGTCGACATAATAAATGAAACCCAATTTATTATCAGGGAGCGGTGCCAAAAGGAAATGCTACCAAGGAGATGATACAACAAATGGGTTTTCGGGAAGGTCAAGTTATATTCAAGTGCCCTAGATGTTGCTCCATCAAGCCGGACAGAGCTCATCATTGTTCCGTTTGCCAGAGGTGGGTATTCTCAATTAATGTATAAATTAATATTGAATTTTGATATTCTTAGCATAACAAATTTAAAATGCGTGATTGGATTTTTCCACCCGACACACTTCTCAGCTCGTTACCCATCTACCCGGTGTCGTGATAGCCTATAGGAAAGGTTGGGTGCCAGGTACCGAAGCACCACCGGTTTAGAATCAGCTTTTATTTGTTCCTTCCCTGTACCGTCGCGGTGGTGGAGACACCCGGTACATGAGCGCGACCAGGATGGTCCAGCTAGCTCCGTTCGCCTGAGAATTATGGCAGGGTCGTATGAGTGACAAAATGCAAGTTTTACGATTAATATCAAAGTAATACTTTATTCGGCTGTTTGACCTTTTATACCTCCTCATACATGATTCGGGATTAAGTTCCCAAATATAGACGACATCACTGCGTTATTTGGCCAACGGCAGTAACAACGACGATAACACAATATTAAAAAAATTCGTAAAAGACACGAGAAAGATAAGATAAGAACGCCAAAATTAATTTTACCAGACAATCATGAGTAGTCGCTCAAAGGCAAGATACTTGGAGTTCACACTTACTATCTTTTTGCACTCGAGTAGTCACGTAAAAGTATGATACCCGAGGCTTACATTAATATTTCGATTTTACGATCCACAAGTCAAGGCTGACGAGCAAAGTGCGTTGTTACGTCCCAGGAAGGAGATTTAGCTGGGATCGCGCAATCGCCAATTTAGAGCGCGCCTTTTGACGTGTTTGGGTTGCCGCTTGTGAGTCGTATGCGATGTACGATGTACGCGATTCCCGAACACATTTTAATATATTATTTGGATTTATGAGGTTTTGAGATGTAGCCTGTTTTGATTGAGATGGATTCTTACAAAAACGTCGTGATTGAAACTTTTTGGAATAAAAGTTAAGCGAAGATATTTGAATTATCGCACAAAAATATACAATATTTATTCATTTAAAATTACATTGTTTGTTTCGTGCTGTCTGTAAACAACACGATCCCAACTCGACTTTTTACGGAAAAGTGGGTGTTTTAATAAATCGAAAATAATAACGCCGTTGCACTGGGAAATCCATACATTACAACTTGAAAGTTTTTGTTTATTGCAAAAAAAAAAAATTGTATAACGACGATGATTGAATTACAGCGCATCGGGTGTGTGTTTTCTTTTTAGTTCTGAATCGATCTACCAATGCCTTGAACAAAATATCGGAAGGAGGGCACATACCCTTCCTTTGCCAAAAATAATAATAAGCAATCTCATTGGTCAAATAGTTGTAGCGGTAGCGGAACAAAAAAGAGGAAAGGGTGTAGTGTGAAAATCGCTTTAATGTATAACAATCAAACAACAATAACAGAATAATAGGTCTATATCCAAGAATACAAAAATAATGTTTGATTTAATAGACGGAGATCGCAATGTCGATAAATCTTTAATTCATTAACAAGGACAGCCAATGTCCTTGTTAATGAATTAAAAAAAAAAAAATATATCAAAATCACAATTTTTTAATGTAGCCAAGAAACGTTGGTACAAAAACTTGGCGTGCATGGTTAAGAAAAAAAGTTCCTAAGTTTCTTCACGGAACTTTTTTTCTTAGTTAAACATGCACGCCAAGTTTTTGTACCAACGTCTCTTGGCTACATTAAAAAATTGTGATTTGGATATATATATATTTTTTTTATTCATTAACAAGGACATTGGTTGATAATAACTGAAGGCGCTACTTTTAATACTTGGCGTTTTTTTTTTACTTTTCAAAAGTATTTTTCCACAGATTTCACTTATTTTTGTAAAACGTGATATTTACCAACATTTCAACAATAGTAGTGAATATATAATGAACATTTATAATATATAGATGTACATAGGCACGAAAGCGGTAAAGGAAGCGAGATAGCGCGAGGCGCGAAAGCGGTAGAGGGAGAGAGACAGCGCGAGGCGCGTAAGCGGTAGAGGGAGAGGGACAGTATGAGGCGCGAAAGCGGTAGAGGGAGAGAGACGCATGATTTACGGTCTCACTCGCTCAGTGGCCCGTGAAGAGAGGGGGTAGTCTCGTTCAGCGTACTGCGTGACGTCAGAGTAGACAAATGTATACCAGTCTCGCAAAGGACGGAAGTCCAATGTAAACAAGCTTCACTTACGCCTCTCTGTCTCCCAGAAATGCAATGTTCCCAAAACGTTCCATTTTAATGCACTAAATTATCATATCTCAAGATTGGCTGGACGGATCTACTTGGAACAAAGACCAATAGAAAGAGAAAAATCGAAAAAAATTCATCACCGATATTCAGATTTTTTACTCAAACGGTTCGTCCGTCAGAGCGATTTAAAAACGCTATGACATCATAAAACCGGCATATTCGCGTATATAAGAGTGCGGCAGGGCTCGCGCTGGCTTTTTCTTTTAATACTTGGCGTCGAGCCGCTACTGCGTCTCTTGATTTCTATCACGCACAATATAATAATAATAATAATAATAATAATGGCAGTAAATTCATTCCTCGAAAGCAGTGGGCTCACTTACATACCTCATACATACAATACACATATAGCTATATATAGATACATACACCAAATCACGAATAAAATTCATATAGCGAATGGAGGATAGTACTGGTAAAGAGATGAGTAAAATTCAATGCGCGGAATGTCTTTTTAGTACACTTATCTGAAGGTACTCTGGATCGAGAGAGTTGTGACGAATGTGTGCATCGTAAGATGAGTTCTGTCGCTTCTGGGAGTCGTGGGCGATGTTGCCGTCGACGTGGATTCCTCAGTAGACGAATTATGGCCAAAAGATTGACTTTTTATAGAGACTCTTGGAGATTGTACCCAATGTGATTTCCAAGACAAAGACTTTTAGGATACTTCGTCGCAATGTTATGAGTTTCAATAATATTAATGTGACTAGCTCGCCGGCTCTCTCTTTTCTCCTTATCCTCGATCATCCGACTTCTTGGGGGAGTCACGTGAGACGGGTAAGATGGTGGGGAGGGATCAACGAAACGTTGTCGATCGATTATCGCAAACTCACGAACTCAGCGAAGGCTTTGGCGGTGGACACAAGGGGGAAAAAGAAACACGAAGCAGAAAAGCGATTTTTTTTTGCTAATTTATCCTTTTTATTATAGGAACGAGCGTAAGGCAAGCGTGGATCGAGTTTCGTACCTCACTTGGTACATGTGGCACTCATGTGCTCAAAAAAAATTAGAAGTGTCCTCCCCCATTAAGTTATAAAAGGAATAACATGACTGTACCCGAGGTAAGCTGCTCATGGGAACGTCCCGGATTCAGAGGGGCTCGAGGTATCATAAAGGTGAAGGGAGGTTTTTTCTAAAGAGAACCCTAGAGTGTCCAAGGATTTGCTACGCTACAACTACATTACACATAAAAAATTGGCAAATATGAAATAATATAAGCAACGCGTAAAGTGCGTTGCAACACTGTTGAATCTTTACACTTTCGGTTTTATAATAGTTGAAATTTACGCTGGAATATGATTTAGATTTAGAGTTCGCTTGAATAAATTATAGCTGTTTTAGTTGACCGGAGTTAGCTGCTGGTTTGTGAGTTTACGGTCGATTATAGTTAAGATTTATGAATATGATATCAAATCATTTGAATTTCGATGCTGACTTATTACAGAGTATTTAAGTCGCAGAATTTTGGATTTACGCTTTTTAGCGCGATGATTAGTCTTTGAGATTTCGATGCTAACTGAAAATTGTTGTTGAATTTTTGTCTTGTTGGAGTTACAGTTTTTTGTAGGATTGTACGATTTTTGGGGGTAGGACCTTATGGAGGGAACCTATTTTATTATGGCCTTTTACTAGGATTGGACAGGAAGTCGTTAAGTCGGTGTCCTAATTTTGTGATTGGAGTTTTTTATGGGGGAGACTTTCCTGGAAACGAGATTGGAAGAAAAGTCGTTTAATTTCATCTAGGATTTTTGGCGTTAGGAAAAATGTGTCGAGCAGGGTTACTCTGGTTTCAAGAGCATGCACGTGGTCATCTTGGAATTTGAGAATATATATTTGGGACCCGTGGGAAATGTTTATTTTGCCAAGCGCTCTTAATTTTCTGGAGAGTCAAACGTAGGTCTGGAAAATGCCCCTAGAGTAATACAATTTAAGAATGTTTTTTTTGGATTTAAGGGTAATCTGGAAAAAGAAATGCGCTTTTACGTCTTCCTGTTCAAGTTATGTTGTAGGATTTGAGATTTTTTGTGGCGACTGAAAGTCGAGGATTGTCTAGAGGACATGTGCAACTTTTATGTTCATATTTTGAACTTCTATTAAGAGACTCGGTAGAGTCTCAGGACAAGTACATTGATAGCTCTGTCGTCTGCTGGCTCGAGCTCGCCGTCTATACTTTCTCTGAATAAAACGATTCGCGGTGGTGGGGGTGAAATTGGCATGTCATTTCGTTTGGTTACGGAGCTCAGGAGTCATTTGATGCCTTGAAAATTGAACTGGAGACTAATTACCAAAGTCTCTTTCATTTGAGCTCAAAATCAGCATGATCGGTGGCGTAGTTGCTGAGAAAAAACTTTGCACAGGCTCAAGATTATGTAAAAATTCTAAGGCATCGAAGGATTCGACGTGTCTGTATATGACACAATCAAAGACCTCTTGATGCCCACCAAGACCTATTTCCACCAAAGCCGGTCTGCGGCGACGAAAGCAACGAGCTTTGATTGGTCACGACTGTTGGATTTTTCCGCTGTACTCATACCACGGAAAGTTTGATCGTTGTTTTGGAAGTGAGAACTGCGAAGTGCGGGACGCGTGATGAATAAATTCGGGGAAAAAAATTATTTTGTTCAGTGAAAATATTATTCGGAACGGAATAAAATAATATTTTTTTCGTTCCGCTTACCCACAGCATTTGCCTAATTCTGAAACCGTAAGCGAAATAAAAAACATGACCTCACCCGCCGATGAGGTTACCATATTTTTTCCAGCTCGTGACGTTTTTTTTATTTATCGAAAGATTTAGTAGTCTTTCGACTAATAGACATATAAAATAGTGTAGAATCGTGAATTGGTATGCCAGGATAAGTGTTGGAAATATCGCTGATGTGTTAGGTGTAAAAGTCAAAAACTTTTGTCCAAATTTTGATAAACGAAATATGCGAATACGTGCATATAAAAAAGTTATTTCGAAGTTCAGTGGAAAGAAAGTGTTAAGTATTGAATTTATACGATAAGGTTATACGTGTGTCAAAAATATTTATAAGTATTTTCATACCCAGCAGCGAGAAAAATAGGTTCACTAACCTATATCTTCAAATTTTTTTTTAAATCTTAAATTTTATTTCTCAATGAGGAAAGAATAATCAAATATTGTATGTTGATGAATTAAAGCAATATTCTACTTTACAACTTTGAAAAAAAAATTTTTTTTTTTTTTACATTTTTCGAAAGTAAATATATTCAAGAATGTTAGCTCAAAATTTTAGAAAGATTCAAGCAGTCTAACTATACTTTTTCACCTTTCGAACGCACCTACCTGAGCGCGCTATTCTGACCTGCCCAGCGCGCACTGTTCAGACAGTTGGTGCAAGTATAAGAAGGCCGAAGCAAACAACGCTTTAAAAAATTATAAACATCCTCCTGCTCTTGCTAGTGACGTACAAGAGGTGCTGAAGCCGATCTACGAAGATCTAACAAAAAACGGAATTACTGGAGAGATGTTTGGGTGGAAACACTCAAAATAACAATGAGTGTTTCAACTCATCAGTTTGGTCTATGGTACCGAAGCATGTCTAATAATGGCAAAAAAATCGTTAAAATTGCATGTCTCACTGCTGCCTGCATTTTTAATGAAGGATTCAGCCCAGTTTTGAAAATAATGGAAATTATGGGCGACAAAATCGGCCAAACCGCCATGCAGTTCGCCAATATGCGCGACCAACGGCGCATCGTTCGAGAGAACCGCCGCTCGACTGAGGCTTCTAAGGAGAGCAGAACTCAAAAAAAGCAGGCTAAATTAGATGACAATACTCACCTGGAACAAGTTGAAGGCATATTATATGGCCCAGGCATCGCTGATTGAGCGTAAGATAATTTTTTCTACGATTTGTCACTTACAAAAACTTTAAACGCGTTTTTCTCGAAACAACGTTTTCAAGTATCGTGGTCGTGAAAACTCAAAAACTATTGAACCGATCCTTATGAAATTTTGAACACATATTCTACATGTTTGTATCAACCGACCTAACTACAATCAACTTAAAATTTTAATTCTAACTATGTTTTTATTGCAAAAAAAGACGCAAAAAAACGCAATTTTTTTTTCTTTCGTATTTTAGCCGCCATTTTGTTGATTTTGCACATACATAAAATATTCTAGTTAGGTCGGTTCCTGGATTCATACTGAACATAAAACTATCTGATTTTTTTGTTTCAGACCATCCGTCGGCAAGATTTTACGACCACGGCAACGTTACCTATTTTTTGAGGTGTTGGCTTTGGCCATACTTTACATGTATAAAAAATGTATAAAATAAATAAATTTTTTTTTTTTATGTACTTCAAGAATGTATTTATTAAGCATTTCAAACCCTACATCCATATCTTCAATAGTATTCTCAGAAACAATTCACAAAAATAGCGTTTTTTTGAAAGTTGTAAAGTAGAATACTGCCTTAAAATAAACGATCGAAATCTTTGATCAAATAAATGTGTGTAAAGTAGAAAGTGCCATCATTATTTTAAAAGTAAAAAGTCCTACTTTTCTCCATTCATTTTGGTTTTGCCCTTTGGTCACTTTGTTTTGCCTCATTAATACGCAATGGATCCATACCAAGTTTTATCATTTTTAACTCCTGACTGCCCGCAGGGCAAAAAGACGGGAGTTATGCGTTTCACTGCGATCAGCTGATTGGGGCTATTTCTTTGTCACCACTTTTCTCCGAAACGGTGACAACTGTCTTGACCAATTTTCGCATGTACTTTTCATGTGTGACAGATAGTGTTCTGAGACATAGTTTGTTCAATTCTATTGCAAACTCGCTGAAACAATTAAGAATTATTAATATTCACATTAAAACGCATTTTGCCATATCGAAAGGGGACCCTTATTCGACTATCGCCAAATTCACACCCTTGTGCGTTGCTAATTTCAATCCGAACCGGCGCGCCTCTGTCTATACAGTTCGTCTATATACATGTATATATTGTTTTTTTTTGTTATAATTGCATGTATTTTCTGAGTGTGGCAGACAGTGTTCTTCGACATAGTTTGTTAAAATCTATTGCAAACTCGCTGAAATTATTAATATTCACATTCAAACTCATATTGCCATATCGAAAGATAAGGTAGTCCTCGACTTTTTTTTTAGGTTATGCGTTTCGCTGCGATCATTATTTTTATTTAATATAATAAAGTTTTGTGCTATAGTGATTTTCTTACTCTTATTTTTTTTTATTTATTATTTTTTATTACTGCGTGACACACAAAGTGAATTTAAAAATAAGAATAAAAAAAGCCGTGTAAAGTGCTACGAACTCAAAGCAACAACAATGAACGAAATCGACAACGGAAGTATATAAACATGAAATTTTATTGCGTTATTGAAAGTTGCAGTGATTTTTTTAATTTTTTCAAGTAGACTGATCAATATATAGATTTTAATAGTAAATTTGACAAACGAACAAATTGGGAAGAACAAAACTTTAAATTTTTTAATTTAGCAAATGTACAAGTGAACAAAATTATATTTTTAATAAAAAGATTCCAATAACATTTTTTGTGAAATTTTATTAGTAATTTTATTTTTTAGTGCGTACACAGAATGAGCTTATAAATAAAACCGTGTTTAATTTTTTCATCACGCAAAGTGAATTTTAACAAAACTTTATAGCATTATAGAAAATTACATCATTTTTTTTAATAAGCGAATTTGTCGATATTTTATTAGTACAAATTTGAAAGAAAACAAGTTATTTGAGTGTCAGTTTGACAAAAAACAAGTTATTATTAATACGCACACAAACTGAATTAAAAAAGAAATACATAAACGTGAAGTTTGAAAAATGATAGATTACAATTTTTCAACTAATCGAACTTAGCAACAGTATTTCTTTTAAGTATGAATCCGACAAAAAAATGAATAAAGTTGGGAAAAACAAAACTTTAAATTTATAAATTCAACAAACGTAGAATGGAGAAAATGTGTAAAAAAAAGATAACTTTTTATGGAAGTACATATAAGTCTGACAAAAAATCACAATAAAATCGGGAAAAACAAAACTTTGGATTTATATATTCGACGAACGTTTACTGAAAAAAAGCTGCATTTATAAAAATGAACATTTATAATAAAAAATATATTTTTTTAATTTAATTTTTTTTTAATGTTTCAAAAAAAGAATGAAGTAAATATTAAAAAAATGAATTAACTTAACACCCACCACCAAAAGTAGATACTAGTAAATTTTAAAAAGTGTGAAATAAAAATTGTTTTAAAAAACAAAAAACTCCCGACTGCTATAATATATATAACTTCATAAAAATATATTTTTATAAAATATTTATAAAAAAGAATGAAATAAATTTCCAAAAAAGCCAAAAGTAGATACTAGTGAATTTTAAAAAGTGTGAAATAAAAATTGTTTTAAAAAACGAAAAACTCCCGACTGCTATAATATATATAACTTCATAAAAATATATTTTTATAAAATATTTATAAAAAAGAATGAAAGAAATTTCCAAAAAAATATTTATTTTGAAACCCTCCCGCCAAAAGTAGATAGTAGTGAACTTGAAAAAGTGTGAAATAAAAATTGATCAGAAATAATACATATAGATAAAAAATCATTCAATTGATTAGTGTAACTCCCTCGACATTCAATTTTTATGGTTAATGTTAATTGACGGAAGGATAAGTTATTTACATGCGAAAAATAAAAATGAAAAAGTAATTATCAAAGTTAAATAATTGTACGAAAAATGTAGATGATTAAAAAAATGTACAATTTACATAAAATTAACAAATGTTATAATTATAATCGAATTTAATTGTGGTCGGGAGAAGTCTCTAAGTCATTAAATGAGAAATGGAGATGTCTCCCGACCACAATTAAATTCGATTATAATTATAACATTTGTTAATTTTATGTAAATTGTACATTTTTTTAATCATCTACATTTTTCGTACAATTATTTAACTTTGATAATTACTTTTTGATTTTTATTTTTCGCATGTAAATAACTTATCCTACCGTCAATTAACATTAACCATAAAAATTGAATTTCGATGGAGTTACACTAACCAATTGAATGATTTTTTATCTATATGTATTATTTCCGATCAATTTTTATTTCACACTTTTTCAAGTTCACTACTATCTACTTTAGGCGGGGGGGGGGGGGGGGGGGTTCAAAATAAATATTTTTTTGGAAATTTCTTTCATTCTTTTTTATAAATATTTTATAAAAATATATTTTTATGAAGTTATATATATTATAGCAGTCGGGAGTTTATTGTTTTTTAAAACAATTTTTATCGGATAATATGTGTGCTGTGTATTTTTACTTCTTCACTTTGACTGTGCCAACGTGAATTGAAAAATTTGTTACAAAAAGTCTTTGGTTGCTCATGTTAAAGTAGTGTAGGATAGTGTGTGGATAAAGAATAAATCAGTTTGGTTTATGCTGAAGGCAATAATAATTTTATTATTAATAAAGATAATAACGCTCTGCTCTGTACTGTGACGTAATTTTTTTTATCGTCACTTAAAAGTAACTCATTGTTGTTTCTCCCGCTCGATGCTCCAACCACGGTACAGCCTCGTAGGACCTATCTGAGACAAAAAGGATTAAAATTTATTTTATAATTAAGTATTAATTGCGTCCCGGAATATTTGTTTTATTTTTCATTGGCCGGCGAGAATTGTTGGAGGGAATAAAGTAAAGCGGTAACGAGGAAAGAGACAACAACATGGTAAAGAGAGTCGGAGAGAGAGAGAGAGAGACTTCGCATTTCGTTTGCAACATCGGCTTACTTCGAGCGAGGCTCGTACGCATTGGTTACCTACAAGACACCGACACACACACTCACACAGTACATCAATCTGGGGAATATTCGGGAATCTTCGAGAACATTATCATCGTTGGACGACGCTATTGGTCATCGTCGTTTTCCAGTCGTTACTTCAGGGGAGTCGCAATATTGGGTGACGTCGGACCCTGGTTACGATGATCGAAGATAATCCCGTTAAAAACTTATTATTTGGGCTAAGGGTTGTTGAAAGTAACGAATAACTAAATAATTATTCCCGATAGAAATTTGGGGCCCCGTCTAACGCCCGCGACTAATTGGCTTGTCACGCGCCTGTCGCAAATATTCGCGAATATTCGAGAGAAAGAGGGAAAAAGGGGGTGAGAGTGTCGTGTGTGACTCTCGATTTCGTCAGATTTTCAGTGAGCATTGAGTGGGACGGACACGTAAAATTAAACGGTAATTATTAGCAAATTTCTCTCCTTCTCGCTTTCCGAGTTGGCCAGTGGGCTTATCCTGTATTTGTTAACGATTTTCCTTCAATAATTTCACCTAAAGAAATATTGAAAAAGTGTTGCGATCCCGGCAAAAGTGTTAACGTTTGATCACGGCGGCAGCTTCGCGTTTCGCTTTGAAAATATAATTTTTCGATTATTGCCACGTGTTCGCGGGTTTTGCGAAACAGCTCGCTATATAATTAATTTCCGAGTAATAATTGTGTCATGGTTGAATCCAAAAATCTCAAATCTTTCGTGTAATTAAATTTATTTTTCGTCAATAATTAATTGTGCCAGATACGAGGATTTTTGCGAATACGTGTGGGTTATGCGAGAGTGAGAATTGTGTATGTGAGAGACCGGGAATAAATTATCGCGGGTTGCAAAACCAATAATCCGGCCGAATCACCGACTAGCGGGTATGCGGTAACGTCAAACAACCATCTTTAGTTTATGCGAGATAATTTTAACAACAATTTCGTTCCTTCCCGTGAGTAAATCCACGGTAGGAAAATAAGGGCTCGTTATAAATTATAAGAGTGTGTAGAATCCCGGTAGTATGAGTGAGAAGTTGAGTGAGTGATCGCGAATACTCTCGTGTATTGTGGCTTTTTCCCGTATTATGATTATTATTATTTTTCCTTAGTTGCGGATAGCAATAATTATTCGGTCTTACGTGTGTAAGAAAATCTGGACATTGTCAGATACAAAGTGTTAAACAATAAAATTATAATATTCATTTATATTTTTCTTTCTAAATTATATCATGCTCAATTTTCTTTTTATTATTTAACCCATTAACGCCGAGGTGATCAGAATTTTTACTAACTTTTCAACGTGTTTATTTATTATGTTATCGGATCAAAAAAATAATGCAATACCTCTATTCCTACGCGGAATTCGATGCTCTTTCAGAATCTGAGCTAAAAATTTCGATTAGACACCGAGAAAAAAAAATATGGCCGATTTAAACGTGAAAAACGTGAAAATTTTCGAAAAAAAATTTTTTTCGCATTTTTTTTCACAATGATACCGCAAAGCTATCAACTTTTTACAATGATCAGAGGTGATCATGGCACTCGAACATTAAGAGGAATTTTTTTTAGAAAAATTCATCGACGCGTTTTTTCAAAATGGCGGCGAGAATGAAAAAATTTTATAAAAATCTTAATCTATCGGTTTCTTCAAAACTATAAACTTGAGAAAAAAATTTCTAAGAACAAAAATGGCTTAAAATTAGTCGAAGAATACTCTTAAATTTTTTCAGAATTTTTGAAAACAATTTTTAATTTTCGAAAATTTCAAAAAATCCAATTTTTCAAAAATACCTGAAAAATTTTTGGAAAAATTTCCTTCAAGTGTTCCTTGACTACTTCTTTTCTGATTCTGTGCATATACATTGTTTTTTTCTACTCTTAGCATCACTCAGAGACAACGGCGTGGACGTGGTAGAACTTTGTCTCCTTTGGGGTGCTTTTTTTTCGTGAGTCCCCTTGCCTCTCACGTTTCGGGGTGCTTTTTTTTCGTGAGTCCCCTTGCCTCTCACGTTTCGGGGTGCTTTTTTTCGTGAGTCCCCTTGCCTCTCACGTTTCGGGGTGTTTTTTTTTCGTGAGTCCCCTTGCCTCTCACGTTTCGGGGTGCTTTTTTTCGTGAGTCCCCTTGCCTCTCACGTTTCGGGGTGCTTTTTTTTCGCGAGTCCCCTTGCCTCTCACGTTTCGGGGTGCTTTTTTTTTGAGTCCCCTTGCCTCTCACGTTTCGGGGTGCTTTTTTTCGTGAGTCCCCTTGCCTCTCACGTTTCGGGGTGTTTTTTTTTCGTGAGTCCCCTTGCCTCTCACGTTTCGGGGTGCTTTTTTTCGTGAGTCCCCTTGCCTCTCACGTTTCGGGGTGCTTTTTTTTCGCGAGTCCCCTTGCCTCTCACGTTTCGGGGTGCTTTTTTTTTGAGTCCCCTTGCCTCTCACGTTTCGGGGTGCTTTTTTCGTGAGTCCCCTTGCCTCTCACGTTTCGGGGTGCTTTTTTTCGTGAGTCCCCTTGCCTCTCACGTTTCGGGGTGCTTTTTTTCGTGAGTCCCCTTGCCTCTCACGTTTCGGGGTGCTTTTTTTCGTGAGTCCCCTTGCCTCTCACGTTTCGGGGTGCTTTTTTCGTGAGTCCCCTTGCCTCTCACGTTTCGGGGTGCTTTTTTTCGTGAGTCCCCTTGCCTCTCACGTTTCGGGGTTCTTTTTTTCGTGAGTCCCCTTGCCTCTCACGTTTCGGGGTGCTTTTTTCGTGAGTCCCCTTGCCTCTCACGTTTCGGGGTGCTTTTTTTCGTGAGTCCCCTTGCCTCTCACGTTTCGGGGTGCTTTTTTTTCGTGAGTCCCCTTGCCTCTCACGTTTCGGGGTGCTTTTTTTTCGTGAGTCCCCTTGCCTCTCACGTTTCGGGGTGCTTTTTTCGTGAGTCCCCTTGCCTCTCACGTTTCGGGGTGCTTTTTTCGTGAGTCCCCTTGCCTCTCACGTTTCGGGGTGCTTTTTTTTCGTGAGTCCCCTTGCCTCTCACGTTTCGGGGTGCTTTTTTTCGTGAGTCCCCTTGTCTCTCACGTTTCGGGGTGCTTTTTTTCGTGAGTCCCCTTGCCTCTCACGTTTCGGGGTGCTTTTTTTTCGTGAGTCCCCTTGCCTCTCACGTTTCGGGGTGCTTTTTTTCGTGAGTCCCCTTGCCTCTCACGTTTCGGGGTGCTTTTTTTTCGTGAGTCCCCTTGCCTCTCACGTTTCGGGGTGCTTTTTTTCGTGAGTCCCCTTGCCTCTCACGTTTCGGGGTGCTTTTTTTCGTGAGTCCCCTTGCCTCTCACGTTTCGGGGTGCTTTTTTTCGTGAGTCCCCTTGCCTCTCACGTTTCAGAGTGCTTCTTTTCGTGAGTCTTCTTGTCTTTCATTTTAACATTTCTTTTATCAGTGCTTTTTTGCCCAACAATTATTGCATACATATAGATTGCATTTTTCACAATAGATCCTTGTTCTTATTGGACATTTTTCATTTGAACAATTTTTTAATTTGTCCCTATTAGATCGTGTATGAAGTGTTTTACTTGTTTGACCTTTTTGAATATAATATTTAGCAATTGAAGTAGTTAACTCTTTTATTCCACTTTTTTTCTTTCCATCACGTGTAGCATTGAAAATTACGTGGGCATTTGTAATGGATGCCTGTATAAATCTAATAAAAACGACCCATGTCCATTTTTTGGAACGTATACTTGGAAGTACATTATTGCAGTGTCCATCATGCACGTCAACACCACCCATAAATTTGTTGTACAAATGAAAAGCTTGCGGAAAAGGTATATCAGTTTTGGATCGAGCCTCTGAACTATATCTTCTCGAAGTTGATAGTGGACTTACACCTGCAGCAGTTGAAGCTATTGAAACGGGCTTCGAATCCATAATAGTGATGAAATTTATGCCACTATTTCGATCATGTTTTACAATATAAGTACCTCGTGGAGCTTTCTTTTCAAGTATATTCTTTTCTTTGACTCGATTGTCTCTGATAGTGCCAGTACATTTCAAATGTAATTTTTGCAAGTGTAAAATTAAATCCATATTTGTAAAAAAATTATCAAAGTACAAATGAAATGCAGGGATTTTATTATAATTTATTAGCCGAAAAAAAGGTTCTAATAAATGCAATACTACACGAGTACCTAAAGCACATTTTACTAATTTGTTTCCGGTTTGGGAATTTTTACCGCAATATAGATCTAAATTTAGTAGATAGCCGTCTGAAGTGCATAAACCCCAAAATTTCAAACCAAACCTTATTGGTTTCCCTCGAATAAATTGTTTCAAAACAGTTTTTGCATAAGACTTGGCCATCATTTCATCAATAGATATAGAAGTTTTCCATATTCCGAACTTTAGGAGGTTGTTTTGGAAAAGTTTCAACATCGAACGAACCCGCCACCCTCTATCGTTTGGATCCTTGTCTTCAGCTTTTGAATATTTTATTTTAGACTTGATTTCTTCAAACTTATCGCGAGTCATTGCAGAAGAAACAATTTCACTAGATAAGAATGGATCAGATGACCAATAATCTCTCTGAGACTTTCTTTTATTGAATGAACTGAAAATAACTATACCTATAAAAGTGTCAAGATCTTGTAATTTCAGATCATAATTATTCTCTTTAGACGCATCAATTATATATTGTTTCATTTCGGCGGAAATAAAGGTTTCAAACAATTGGAAAGGCTCGCACGCCTGTATATTCTTTTTTGTAGCTTCAGATAATAATATTGTTTCTTCACAAGTATTTGGATATGATTTCTCGCCATCGATCCAAATGAATTCGTGATTTTTTTCAAGTTTATCTAAGTTTTCAGAATAAGTAGCACAAGCTTTTTTATAAGTAATATTTGGTATTGTGAATTCATGTTCAGAATCTGAATCAGATATCGAATCACAATCGGAATCAGAATCATCGGAGCCTGAATTGTCTGCATTCGGAATCAAAATGTTTTCGTCGGAATCACTATCCGAATAATCTGATTCATACTCTGCATGCAATGAAGCAGAAGATTTTGAACGTTTTCGTGACATAACAAATGTATTGAAAAAGTGAAAACTAATATTTTTTTTATATGCTTTACCTATAATTCATGTAAAAATTGTATACAACATATGTGTCCATGCACAAGTGAAAGGATATACGAGTTTGTTCGTGAATTTTGTAGTGGTAGATAGAAACAAAATTTTATGTACCATTCAAGAAAATTTTTTTTCTCTAAACCTATAGACTTTACGAAAGAATTTTTAACAACAAAAAAGTCTTAAAATTAGTCAAGGAACACTCTCAAATTTTTCCAAAAATTTTTCAGGTATTTTTGAAAAATTGGATTTTTTGAAATTTTCGAAAATTAAAAATTGTTTTCAAAAATTCTGAAAAAATTTAAGAGTATTCTCCGACTAATTTTAAGCCATTTTTGTTCTTAGAAATTTTTTTCTCAAGTTTATAGTTTTGAAGAAACTGATAGATTGATATTTTTATAAAATTTTTTCATTCTCGCCGCCATTTTGAAAAAACGCGTCGATGAATTTTTCTGAAAAAAATTCCTCTTAATGTTCGAGTGCCATGATCACCTCTGATCATTGTAAAAAGTTGATAGCTTTGCGGTATCATTGTGAAAAAAAATGCGAAAAAAAATTTTTTTCGAAAATTTTCACGTTTTTCACGTTTAAATCGGCCATATTTTTTTTTCTCGGTGTCTAATCGAAATTTTGAGCTCAGATTCTGAAAGAGCATCGAATTCCGCGTAGGAATAGAGGTATTGCATTATTTTTTTGGTCCGATAACATAATAAATAAACACGTTGAAAAGTTAGTAAAAATTCTGATCACCTCGGCGTTAATGGGTTAACCAACTTTCAGCTATTTTTACGGCACAGCTACCTGATTGAAGGGGTTCTACTAAACCCATGTCGAAGATCGGGAAGTCTTGAAGATATTTGTCGATCACCTTGCTGTACTTTTCCACCTTGGATAAATTTTTAGCCTTTATTACGTAGCAGTGAGACGGAGAGTATACCGATGCCGTGTATACTACGTATTTCTTCCCGATTCTCTTCAACGGCGATTTTAGCGGTATCGCAGGGTTCATTGCATTGCTATGGAGTATACGTGTTATTAAGTATGTGTGTATGTATAAAGAGTGAGTTTGTGTTTCTCATGCAATGATAACGATAAAGAAGGTGGTTAGACGGAAAGAAGCAAAAGATATATATATATATATATATATATATATTAGGGTGGCGCAAAAAAAATCGATTTTTTTTGGGTCTCGTATGAAAATATCTTAGTTTCTGATGTTTTAAGAGCCCACACCAAAAATTAGCTCGATAAAAAAAATTTTAGAGGTCGCTCACGAATTTTTAAAATTTTTTAAATGGTCAAAATTCGATTTTTTTTTATTTTCAACATTTTTTTCTGGGTACGGTGAAATTTTGTATATAGAAAATCAATAAGTTTCTGGAATTTTCAGATGAAAACATGAATTTTTAAAGGTCGCTCGGAATTTTTGAAAATTTCAGAAACTTATTGTTTTTTATGCTTTTTATCGAACTTTAAATATTAATATTATGGCTTCATTTTGTATTTTAAATTTGATTCATATCATAATGCATAAAAATACATCACCAGAGAAAAAATAAGAAAATAAAGACACCGCATCGAAAGTGGTTTTTCTGATTGACTTATACTTTAAATCAAATATTAATTCGAGGTCAAAGCTATAAATAAATATTACATTTATTTATTATTATATCAGATTAACACTAGTTACTTCCACCATATTTTTCATTTTTTTATGTATTTCGAAATTACCATCTCTCGATAAAACAGAGATTTTGTTTACTGACGTAGCAGAAATGAATAGTTTTTTTTTTGCCACCATGTACCTTTGGCGCTGTAAACGTTTATCGTGAAAAACACTGTTTGATAAATGTTTGTTGTCTAAATTTGGTGCTTTCACATAACTTTCACATAAGAAATATCTACGATAATTATTAATTGAACGTAATATGTTCTAGGTATATTTCTCTATAAAAAAAATGTATCTTCGGAGAATTGAAAAAAAAACTTCAATGATACAGGTATGCGCCAGTAACAATAATTATTTCTCCACTGGCTTGTTTTTCCAATTTCAAAACAATTGTAATGTTTACAAAAAATATTCTATTTACAGGTAATTTTTTATTTAAACTTATCATATTTATTTCATTTATGACTAAAAAATACGTTTTTTATTCCTGATGTCGTTCTTCATTATATATTATTTTTTCTATAGAATTCGAGATGAGCTCGAAACTACGTTTGAGATCGACCAGACCACAAGGTCCTGGCGAATGGTTAATTGGCAAATATCATGAGGAATTAACGACTACCAAATTTCCTTCTCGTCTCGAAGTGCTCAGCTTTTTTTTATATCATTATTATGAAAAAAAATTGACGATTGCTGAAAGTTTCAACGTCACTACTCAACAAATTAGAGAAATCTGCAAAGCCGTGGTTCTCATTCAAGACTTCCATATCAAAGAAAACATTAAAAAACTGTTCAACACGTGGCAAAAGTTGAAAAAAAATCGTTTAAAGCTCTCAAAAACTCAACGGGAAAACGAAGAGATATTCTTCAATTCTTTGAGTAACAAATTCGACTGTACATACCGAACAACAAAAAAGGAAGCACCAAATTCCACTCGAAATGGACCACCAAACTCTATTCTTCATACTCAAAAAACTTTGGTGCTTTCTCAAGAAAGTACTACTTCACATTCTAGTCTATCGTCACATGAAATTTATCCATCTCCTCCGCCGAAAAAAAGAAAAATCGATCAAGTGAAGAAATCTAAGATAATTACTCCAGAATTGTCAACTATGCTAGATCGTACAAAGACATCGAATCGTCAAGCAACATTTATCTTAGCTGCAGCATATACTTCTTTAAAGCAAGATGTAGTTAATATTAATTTGAGTAAAGACACAGTTCGTCGTACACGTCAAAAACATCGAGCAGAGATAGCAAAATATTTGCAGGATTCTTTGGAACCAGATACAAGTCTCACAATACATTGGGATTCTAAACTGATGAAAAGTTTAAACTTTTCCGAAGCTGAAGATAGGTTGGCAGTACTGGTTACAGGGCAGGGAATAACTAAAATTTTATCTATTCCTAAAATCGATGGATCATCAGGCATCAATCAAGCTACGGCTGTAGTCTTGGAGTGGAATTTAAGTGATCAAGTTCGGTCAATGTGTTTTGATACGACTGCTAGTAACACTGCAAAAAATGAAGGAGCCTGTGTTCATTTAGAAAAAAAACTGAATAAGAAAATGCTCCACTTTGCTTGTAGGCATCATATCTTGGAACTAATTTTAACAGCAATATTTGCAAAATAGTTAGAACACGTAGTGAGTGGTCCTCAGATAAAATTGTTCGAACGCTTCAAAAATACATGGCCAAAACTTGACAAAAACAAATTTAAACGTGGAAATATCAAAGACGAGACTGGAATTAAAGAGTTCATCTATAACCAATTGAAAAACGAACAACCAAGAGATGATTATAGGGAGTTATTAACAATATCATTGGTTTTTCTTGGCGAATCTACTGATTTTGTAATTAGAAAGCCTGGTCCGTATAATCGAGCTAGATGGATGGCTAAAATAATTTACTGTTTGAAAATATATCTTTTTCGCAGCCAATTCAAGTTATCCCGTTCAGAGTTATGTGGACTCGAGGCATTCAATGAATTTGTCATTAAAATATATTTAAAAGTCTGGTTTTTTTGTCAAAGTCCTACAATAGCACCAAGAACCGATTTACAGTTATTAAAAGATCTTGTGCAATATAAAAAACACAATGAAAAATTAGCTTCTGCAGCACTCACAAGTTTTTCTCGGCATTTATGGTACATTAGTGACTACTTAATTGCATTGGCGTTTTTCGACGATGAAATTTCGTTTGGAACAAAAATTAAAATGGTATCCGCTCTAAACAAAAAATGTGGACAACCAGTAAATCGGGTTACTATAGACGAATCTGATATTCCCAATAAAGAAATTCATCATATCGTAAATAAGAATACGAAATATTTTTATCAAGCTTTATCTCTAGATGAACAGTTTTTAACAACTCATCCCAGTACTTGGGATTCGAATGAGTTCTATTTGAAAATTTTGAAGACCGTACGTGCGTTAAAAATAGTAAACGATTCAGCTGAGCGTGGCATCTCATTGATGCAATCGTATATAAAATTTGTAAAAGATGAGAAAGAAATGCAGAGGGTGTTGCAAGTTGTGGAACAGAATCGTCAAACATATGTGAATGCAAATAAGGCCAATTTAATAAACGGTTTAATTGGGGCGACAAATAAATAGGACGAATTAAAGACGAAGGAAGAAATAATCGGGCAATGGACGAAAAAAATGAAAAATATGATAAAAATAATTAGTGCTAATTTAATATTATAATAAATTGCAATTTCAACCGCCAATTTTATAATTATTGAAATAAAAGAAAATGATACGTTACAAATATTATTAACTATAAATAACCAATTGTATTAATCTTCGAATTAAAATATACATAAGTGAATCAGAAAAACCACTTTTGATGCAGTGTCTTTATTTTCTTATTTTTTCTCTGGTGATGTATTTTTATGCATTATAATATGAATTGAATTTAAAATATAAAATGAAGCCATAATATTAATATTTAAAGGTCGCTAAAAAGCATAAAAATCAATAAAATTAGAAATTTTCAAAAATTCTGAGCGACCTTTAAAAATTCATGTTTTCATCTGAAAATTCCAGAAACTTATTGATTTTCTGTGTTCAAAATTTCACCGTATCTAGAAAAAAATTTGGAAAATTAAAAAAAAATCGAATTTTGACCATTTTTGAAATTTTCAAAATTCGTGAGCGACCTCTAAAAATTTTTTTATCGAGCTAATTTTTGGTGTGGGCTCTTGAAACATCATAAATTAAGATATTTTCATACGAGACCAAAAAAAAATCGATTTTTTTTGCGCCACCCTAATATATATATATATATATATATTGTAACGACTTTTCCCGTAAGCCGAATAAAATGCCTCACTCTCGATAAACTCTGGACGCCAGTCTAAGATATTTCTTAAACAAATTTTATTTGACTTTATCGAGAACAAGATTTTTAGGGTGTCCCGGGCGTAGCTGTAAATTCAAACCAAGGTGGTAGAGGGGCAAGGTCGAGACGTTGTACAAAATAAGTCACATTAAATGCGAGAACAAATCCGGAATCACAAAATTTAATTTATTAAAGAAAACAGTTTTAGAAAATTATTTCCGGAAATGTTTTGATCTTTTACACGTTACTTAATAATAAAATTGATAATAGGAATATTTCTGATATAATTATTGGTTAACCGTCTGATACATTCAATACAAAATGCTCGAAATTATCGTCAGTCAACTACACAATTTTTCATGACAAATTCGGGAAGCCACGCCCCACGAATTTATTTTTCTCAAAAATATTGACTCACGATAACATTCGAGAACTAGAAAATTCTTAACCTAAGGACTCTCGCCGAACGAAAAGATAGAATTCCTCTCGGCAATTCGAAATATTAAACAACGGAAAAATACGGCAGATTTTATACCGCGACTGAACGTTAACGGAATTTCCTTTCAAACACGAACGTACCCCGAAACAATATCGCTCTTTAATTCGATAATTCGTCACATTAATTCGAATACAATAGAGCTCTTTTTCGACACAAAAATACACAAAAATGAAAGCGAGATGACGGCTGACCGCTACGGTTTCAGAGATGCGAAATCTGGAAAAGGACCACAGATTTTCGACTAGATAATTCCGGTGATGTCGTATTCTTGAACGGGGTTGGCTACGGCTCGATAAGAAATGTCAGGTCTCGTTGCTGTCCAAAACGAAAGTCTTTGATAAATTATGGAAACGCGATTTTATAGTTTTCGGTCCTAGCCCCCCACCCTTCGCCTACTCGCGGGAATCTAGAATCTTCTCGATTTTTCGACTCTTTTCCAACTCGCAAATTCGAATCTTGGTTGAGCGCTACGCTGGCGAACGTTGACCCTTGCCAGCCGAGATTTTCCGAAGACTCCCGATGCTGTTAGACGCACCTCTTGAGATTAGACAGCTCCGGGTGAGGGCTTCGAGCTAGCGACCACTCTCGATTTGATTTTCGCGATCCACCGACGAAAATAAGAGACGACCTTGACACGGCCTATGCTTTCCCACACAAACGATGCGACGATACCAATGACCAGAATATTCTCGATGTTTTTCCTCGCTCTTTCTCTCGATGCCTCGTGACCGTCGCTCGTTCGTATAAAATAAAATAATCGAAAATAAAATTAATATCGGGAAATACTCTCGCATTTGACCAACATTCATTTTCTCGAGAGGAATTCTTCGTCGCTACCCGACGTCTCCTCCCGTGCCGTGCCAATGTTTTACTTTTAATGACGTCGACAAATTTACCACGTCACAACACCTCCCCCCCCCTATGAAAAAGGACGACCCGGCCGATAAAGACCGAAACCTCGCTTTCAAAAATTTACTTTGAGGAAATTATCTTTAAACTATTGTTTCAAGGCACGTCACTCTCGAGAAAATTCCTGTGGTCAGGTTGCATGAAATAAATAATCAATGAATAAAGTAAACAATTACCGAGTAAGTTTTTCGTTCCGTCCTTCACCCAACGAGACTCCTTTTATCATGCAAGATAAGTAAGACAAAACAAGGACAATGGAATAAACAAACACACTTTACAACAAATTTAAATTTTTCGATACGTCTCAGCTATCAAGGAATCATTAATTAATTTTCTAAAGGAGCTAGATAAGATTTTAAATCTTCGACGGCAACCTTTACTACTCTTCCCCCTCTCTCATCCTGTACCTCATATACCACAGGGGGCAATACTTTCACTATACGGAACGGACCCGAATATTTTGTTGCTAACTTCGCCGCAATATTTTGCGCTGCCGAGGATAAAATTCTTTGTTTTCGCAACACTAAATCTCCCACCTCAAATGTTCTATCGCGTCGGTATTTATTATACTGTAAAGCTTGGCGTTGATAAGCTTCCTCGAGATCATGCGTTACTCTCATTCTCAAATCCCCCAAACCACGCATTCTCTCGGACCAATTTTCGAGCGGTAACATTTCGATTTCTACAGCATTTTCTTCGCGACGACGATAATAATTGTGCGGCTTGGGCTCTCGACCAAAATTTAAAAACGCAGGCGTGTTTCGAATCGAAGTGTGATGCGCGGTATTGAATGCAAAGCGAAACTCAGAAAGATGAACGTCCCAGTTTCTATGATCATTTTCGAGAAACGATACAATCATTGTTTTTATAACACGATTGACACGCTCGACCGGATTTGCCTGAGGGTGATAAGGAGGTGTAGTGGTGTGATAAACACCCCGATCCGCTATTACCGATTTTAAATGATTATTATTAAACTCTGTACCGTTGTCCGTTAATACGACTTGAGGTGTACCCCAACGCGAAAAAACTAGTTCCTCTAACGCTTCACCTATTTTCTTTCCGGTAGCTCGTTTTAAAGGACAGACCTCAATCCATTTCGTAAATAAATCCTGAATCACGAGTACGTAAATATTACCGGAACGACTAGGCGGAAACGGTCCCATAGTATCCATGGCTACGACAGACCATGGCTCTTCTACTATTCGACGACCCATGAGACCGAGAGGCGGTAGTTGTTCGACCTTGGCTCTCTGGCAAACTCCACAATGTTTCACGTACCGAGCTACTTCTCGAAACATTCGTGGCCAGAAATGGGATTGAAAAACTCTTTCATACGTTTTCTGTACGCCAAGATGACCCGCTTGAACCTCGTCATGACACTCACGCAATACCTCTCGACGCGCGTAACGTGGCACCACGAGTTTCCACTCGGAATCATCTCCATCGGCAATCACACGACGAGCTACACGACGACAAATATAAAGTCGACCTTGTCGAACTTTATAATTCGGAAAACGACCCGGTTTCGCTAAAACGTCCCGGAGTCTTCGATAGTACCAAGGGTCGTCCGCTTCCATTACCGGTCGCGGCACGACACCGACAGGTAGCATATAATTTGGTTGCGGGTCATCACTCACCAAGTTCACGACAGCTGGTTGTTCGTTTTCAAACATTCGAGACAAAGCATCAGGCACGTGATTAAGCGCACCCTTACGATACTCAATCTCGAAGTTATATTGAGCCAATTGTAGTTGGGGTAGTCGAAGTTAT
This sequence comes from Rhimphoctona megacephalus, assembly GCA_963989365.1. Classification (NCBI taxonomy): domain Eukaryota; kingdom Metazoa; phylum Arthropoda; class Insecta; order Hymenoptera; family Ichneumonidae; genus Rhimphoctona; species Rhimphoctona megacephalus. Next base: position 7,221,602 of record OZ022418.1, on the reverse strand, counting down.
ATTGAGCCAATTGTAATTGGGGTAGTCGGTCTGTAAGACGTTTGAGGTGTCGGGCCACCTACGGGTGAGGTACTAGTATCCGAGTCTTGCAGAGGGTAGACCACATGGCGGCTACCCATAAAACTCGCATGGTTATCAGATTCGTCTATGACCTCTAGAGTTAGAGCAAAGTAGCGACTGACGAGTAGAGAGATGTGGTAGAGGTAACGCGAAAGTGTCCTCGACCGTGACTCGTCGCGGTTGCAGAGGTAGCTTTGCTAATAACGAGTACTGGGGGGAGGGGGAGCCCCACGAACTTGCCACTCGTGCCCCCTCAACTGGTGACGGTCTCTCAGGGGCGTGGGCTAGAAAGTCAAGCCCGGACCAAGGGTTCACCCGGGGCAGCCAGGTGTAAATTGGGAGCTGTTGAACGATAGTGCGCTGGCAGGGCGTGATCTCTGCCCCGCGCACTTGGGTGCCGTGTTGTAGCCAATAGGCGGAGACAGCACGTTAAATACAAAGGTGTGCTTAATGAGCCAATTGTAGTGCCCAACGAGCTAATCGACCCGTTGGTTCCTTCAAATTTCTCAACCACCGCAAACTATGATGATCCGTAATTACGGTGAACGGATATCCCTCTAAATAGGCTCGAAATTTCTTAATCGCCCAAATTATTGCCAAACATTCTTGTTCCGTCGTCGTATAATTCTTTTCGGCCGCCGAAAGTGTTCTACTGGCATACGCGATCGGATGTTCGATACCGTCGATTTCCTGAGTTAAAACCGCGCCTAAGCCCGTCATGCTCGCGTCAGTTTGTAAAACAAATTTCAACGAAAAATCTGGGCACAATAACGTCGGAGGATTCGCTAGAGCTTCTTTTAATTTTTCGAATGATTCCTGTTGTTCTTTGCCCCAAACCCACGATTGACTCTTTTTCGTTAAGCGAGTAAGCGGCTCGGCAATCTCTGCAAATTTCGGAATGAATCTACGGTACCACGAGCTCATGCCTAAAAATCGACGTACAGGTTTTATACTCGAGGGAACCGGAAACTCTCTAATCGGACTCGTTTTCTCTGGATCTACCTGCAATCCCTCATGATTCACAAGAAAACCGAGATATTTTACTTCGCGACAGCAAAATTCACATTTTTCGGGATTGATCTTTAATCCTGCGCTCATAATTTGATCAAAAACGCGCTTAACGGGACAGACCTAGTTAGAATTTTCGAAAAATCGATTTTTTTTTTAATTTCATTTTCAAAAAGTAGAATCTCTTACGAACATTTTCCGCCCAGGTAAATGTAAATCGGACCATTATTCGCCGAAATACAAGACTTTGTAGCACGTCGTGTCTGAGCCATAGGTAAGCAGGTAGCGGACTTCAAGTGCGTTTTTCTCGAAACCATGTTTTTGAAGTCGGTGATCACTGTAGCTCGAGAACGGCTTTACCGATCGGGTTGAAATTTATATCACTTCTTCTATACATGGTAGTCCTCCATATGAACGAAGGATTTTTTTTTTGGATAATTATTTTTATTTTTAATAGCAAAAAATGGAACTGATATTTTGGTCAAAAAAACACTTTTGATTTTTAACGGCCGCCATTTTGTGAAAAATGGAAATTTTTCAAAACCCTTCGTTCAACTGGAGCATTATATCATTAACTAAAAATCCCCTCCGTTTTTTTTGTTTCAGATGAGCCGTTGCAGCGTGAGCTTGATCACCGCAAACCGTGTTTTTTTTTGCAGCGTCCTCGGCAATTGACGGTCACCAGCTTATTTCGATATGTATTGCGTTGAAAAAATTGCAACATATACATTACATATGTATCTTTTAAACGGAAGAACTTTTGTTGTGAATTATTTTATCGTTTGACCAAAAAAAAATCGGAAAAAAGGCCTTTTTTTTGACGTTCCAACTAGGTCTGTCCCGTTAAGCCATTTTAAATGCTCCTCAAAAGTCTCGGTCACAATAATAATATCGTCTAAATACGCGAATGCGTGAGGTTCCATTTCCGGTCCGATGATTCTATCTAATAATCTATGAAATGTCGCAGGAGCTCCGGTAAGACCAAATGGCATTCTTTTAAATTGGTATAATCCGTGACCCGGTACAGTAAAAGCTGTTATTTCTTTCGAGTCTTCATTCATCGGAATTTGGTGAAACGCGGCACTAAAATCAATTGTCGAAATATATTTTGCCGAACGTAAGCGATCTAAAATCTGTGACATATACGGTAGAGGATAAGCGTCTTTTTTCGATACGTCATTCACTTTTCGAACATCTAAACAAAACCGATACTTATTATTCCATTTCTTTATCATGACGATCGGGCTAGACTAATCGCTGTGCGATGGTTCAATTATATCTTCCTCTAATAATCTATCAACTTCCTCGTAGATGGCTTCGCGAATAATTGGAGTTACCGGATAATATCACTGTTTTATCGGTCTTGCGTTACCGACATTGATCGAATGAGTAATTGAAGGCGTTTTTCCCGGAACCGTACTTAAAAGTTTAAGCTCTTTTTCCAAAAATTACGCAAGACGAGAGCTTTCACTACGATCTAATTCTGAAATTCCGAGTAAAATGGATGCCTGCTCCGGACTATTACATGATAAATACTGAAACTCGCGCTCAGGTTCTCCACTGAAATACCAAACTCGTTTCCGATAATCTGTCATCACGCCGAATTCATCTAAAGCATCGAGACCAAGGAGCAAGGGGACTGGTAAATCCGGATGTACTCGACCTACGATTTTGCACTCGCGATTTTGTAACTGACAAAGGAACTCGATTTCCTCGTCACAAAAGATTTTCTGACTATTCGCGATAGTACTCGGACGCGGTGTGGTTTTACGACGCGATAATCCTAACCGAGCAGCCAACAATAACGCTTCTTCTCCTAAAAATGTATTGGTAGATCCACTGTCAAACACGGCCGGCAAAACATGTCCCAATATACTAACTTTCACAATTAAAATCGGCCGAGATTTAATTCCGTTCAGTGGACTACACAAATACTCTCTAATGTGAGATGGTAACTCAAAATCTTCGAGGGGTTTATTATTTTCCGGGGTTCCACCTCCCCTCACTGGCTTTCCCCGGTCGAGTTTCCCTTACACGTGTGTGGATCACGAATCGTAACTTCTTTTGTACCGCATCGATAACAATATTTTGTACGCGGCGCGAGACACGCAGAGGCTCTATGATTTCCCCCTCCACAATTCCAACATTGTAAGCCTTCCTTCGAAGAACTCGCAGCTGATTGATTGGGAGGTCGAGAATTCGATTTGTTTCCGAACGACTTTTTCTTTCGATTGGATCGAGAAGGACCTGGTTTTTGTATTTTCGGCGGCGGTACGGAAGGATCGAAATTTGCAAATGATTTACTTTCGTTTTTCGAAGACTTAGGAGGCGAATGATACGCGAAATCGGGGTGTAAAGCCCGTTCCGGTGGCGGAGGAGATTGACGATACTTTTCGTCCTTCACACTCTGCTCAATTCCTCGCGCTCTAGTCTCGAGATCGTTAAAATCCCGCACCGTACCGAACTGAATGAAGAATTTCAAATTCGAATGCATATTCTTCCACACGTACATTAATTGTTCCTCGATACACAACTCAGGTCTAACTCGCTCCATCATCGCTCTCATACACGTTAAATAAACCGGAAAAGGTTCATGAGTTCCTTGCGTTCGTTTCGAAATCTCGTCTCTCAAAGCCATCTGATAGTTCGGCCTACCGAAACGACTACGCATCGCTATCTCAAAGTCGGCCAAAGAACGAAAACTCGCACGATTCGTCCGATACCACCACAACGCTGTATCGCGAAGGAAAAACTCTAAACAATCTAACAAATCAATATCATTAGCCGGAAGCACGCGTCGACCACGTTCAATCAATAGCAAAAAATTTTCTACATCTTCTCCAATTTTTCCCGAAAAATTTATACCCCATTTTCGAAGCATTTCGTACGTCGAACGCATGTTGGATACTTCCGGTAACGTCTGAGAATTATTTCGAGGAGACGAATGAGACGGTAAATTGAAATTTCTTATATTATTTTCTGAAAAATTATTATTACGATAAAATTCTCTCGATTCCCGTAACGTCGGTAGCATCACGGGAGCCTGAGTTTCTGTAGCTGTCAAATTTTCATTTTGCAATCGTATTTCATTTCTTAAATTTTCCATAATTCGCGATTGTCGAGCGATAGCACCGTCTAAATTATCTACTCCGTTATTACCAAAAAGATTTGTCGAATTTAATTGATGAGTTGAATTATCTCGCGTCTCATTTCTCGTTTCCACACCGCTATCCGGTAATTCACGGGAAGGATTCGCGTCGAACAGCTGTTCACGCGAAGTCAAAGCTCGCGGGTCAGCTGTCACCGGACCCCGTCTCGATGGTGGCGTACGTGGCAACGGGAACATTTTTCTCGAAATACGCGTCACGCGAAATAAACACGACGATCTAATGACAATCAATGATCACTATTGGTAACTAACCGAAAAAAATCTACAAAACGCTTTAACGAAGAAATTTTTAAAATTTATTCGAAATCGATCGCGATTTTACCAACGGTAACACGCTATTTTTCTCGTACGTCTGCCCGCACTCACACATAGCGCTCTCGACTCACGGATTCTCGCGACACCCCGACCCACACATACACACGCACACTCGCGAAACTTCACTCGAAACACCGGCACGTTTCGAAAACAATAACACGCGTATGCCCGTTGGTGAGGGATATTGTAATGGTACGTTTTTATGGAACACGCCGCTACGCGTGAATTCGAGCTTCTTATAATAAGGAGCAGGTATGAAAGAAAGCGAGAAAAGGCACGGATTTGATTTTAACAAAAGAATAATAACATTCATTCAAAATAACACAAAGATGATTTTTGTTGTACAACAAATTTTGTTCAAATAAAGACAATTTTCATTTATCTCGCGTATTTTCTTCTATTATTTTATTCGCATGGATCATTTCTTTTCACGGAAACAATGATATTTGTTCTCTTATTATTATTTCATCAATTATTAGCGGTTTGGTGTCTTTCTTTACAATAGAATGGGAAATAATCGATTCGTCGCTCAAAAACAATAAAAATGACAAATTTTTCTGATTAATTTTTCCAAAATAGTCAATTAAACTTTAGAGAGGCTCTATACAATAATAACAACCTTAGTCCGTGACTCGATATAATCTTACAATAATTGAACTATTTTGGACAAAGGAAATTCTTGACTTCGATTACTCTCAACGTTTTATTTCTTGATTGTTCATTTAATTCTGTAATTTCGCTTGTTTTGTAATATCTTAATTATTCAGACAAAATGTCCTGGTGACTCATTCTGGTTATTTTAAATTCAAATTTCAATTATTCAGTTTAATAATAATAATAACAATAATTTAATAATCTCCAATTCCAGCCAGCTATATTTTTTTTATTAGGTAAAGGAATAATGAATTTGATAGGAGGTTAGGAATACCAGCTGCAGGAATTGAACGAACCCGAACAACTCCGTCACCAGTACCCCTTAAAGGATAGGGAATTGGCTGCAGGGATAGAACGAAGCCGAACTACCCCGTCACCAATCGGTAATTTATCCTAAACCGGCTGCAGGAAACGAACGAACCCGAACGACTCCGTCACCTGAAAAGGATAAATTTGGAGGAAATAGAAATATTGGGTATACACCAGCTGCAGGGATAGAACGGAGCCGAACTACCCCGTCACCGGTGTATAGGAAAATTTAGGATAGGTAGTTGAGCTGGTTATGAAACTCGAGAATAATTTGACGCTAAGAGTTTAGTGTCTCTATCCAGAATAAGCCAACAATGCTTGTCGTGAGCTAGCTTACTAGTCTCTTTTCAGAGTCAGGTATTAGCTGAGAGTGAGCTGGGAATGAGCTCTCGATGCCTCTGAGCACGCTCTTTTATACTGTTCGAAACAAAGGAATCATAATAATAATACAGTCTAAAAATAACTTGAGCACCGGTTGCTCCGCAAAATAATCTCGAACCAAAGTCTGGCTTCTAAATTCTCCTATTGGCCCTCCTTGTTGCTATGCAAGGCCCGATTGGCTCGGCTCAAGGCCAGTTTATATCGCGCATGTGCGAGAATAAATGACTTCTCAATTTTATATTATTTTATAACATTTTATATTTTCCTATTTCCCTTTGAATTTTAATAATCGATTATTCCTATTTTTAACAACAACAATAGTATTTTTCAAAAGTTATCAATAATTGAAAAATAATTGAAAACGCCTGTCTGATTCGTCGATTCCCTGGCGCGATCGCCTTGCGCATGCGCAGAAACCCTTGTTCTCTTATTTTCTATTTTATTTAAATTTTGCTTATAATTTTGTCGCTTGCGTATTTTATTTGAATTTTGGGATTTTTTTCTAATTTTTTTTTATTATCGCATTCATATTAAAAGTTATTGTTTTGTTATTATATAATGCGACGTGCAAAAAGTCACGTACGCACTTGTTATTTCCCATTTTTCCCTTTAGGAGCTTGTACTAGCGACTCTCTTCGCACGCTAGTGTCGGTTTTGTCCGCTAGGCGCTCGCTCAATATAACGACGGACGATCAGCTGTTCGCGTCGTTCACGTGAATAGGCGGTATCGTTACAATATATATGATACAAGCCCGTTGGTGAGGGCAATACGAATCACGACCACACGCGTATATGTCTGTTGGTGAGGACTATATACGATACGAGCCCGTTGGTGAGGACACAAGATGAGAGATATTCTTTTATAATTGTCAGGTCTTTTGCTGAAAACAAAATATATGTCGATTACTCACTTCAGACTTATATTACAAAATCATACAAAATTACAATAAGTAAAATTATCAAAATGTCAAATGAAAAAAATACAAGTCACGAATTTAATAAAATCCTAATAATTAAAATTCTATAAATGATCATTAAATAAAATATATTCGAAATAGTCAATCCAATAAATAAATTTAAACCAATAATTTAGACAAACAAATAAATGAAAATAAATATGTGAGCATCGATAAACCTTTTCCCCCAGCAAAATCCCGATATGGTACCGAGCTGAGCGTTAGCTCGTAGCAAGGTCAGGCCAAAAAAAAATTCACGATATTTATGAATTCCCTATTATTTTAAAATCAGTATTCATTAAAACTTACAAGATTCTTATTCTCCATTAATCCAATATCTCGCCCACTCTCACTGATCTTCGACAATTCTCTAAAGACAAAAATTTGATTTTCGGCACTTTGCCCTTACACGTCTTCTGAGACACGGAAGAGTCACGCGTTACGCGTGAGAACAGCGCCAATCTTTTCGTTAAATTACGCACTGTGGCGCTAATGCTTGGCCCTTGCTCGGATTTCTCGCTAAGCAGGTACCAAGGGCACAATAACACTAACACAAAACATACAGTACACAGACGACAAGTATCTAGAATTGTCGAATTCTGCGATAATAATGTGATGAAATAATATGCGGTAGACACGACAAAGACAGTACACAGAATAATATAATACGAAATGTGACGGTTAACATCTGATCATGACATTTCTTTTCTCAAGATAAATAAAATTTTTCTTTCAGAATTTTTAAACAGATTTCTGCTCGAGAAAATTTATTCTTTCATTCAATACGATAATTTTTAATAAATTGGATTAATATCGAGAATAAATTTCGTAAAATTTTATAACTACTTTTTAATACTTTAATTAATGTGAATTATTCGGGATATTCTGTACAACGTATGCCCCACGTTGGGCGCCAAAATTTGTAACGACTTTTCCCGTAAGCCGAACAAAATGCCTCACTCTCGATAAACTCTGGACGCCAGTCTAAGATATTTCTTAAACAAATTTTATTTGACTTTATCGAGAACAAGATTTTTAGGGTGTCCCGGGCGTAGCTGTAAATTCAAACCAAGGTGGTAGAGAGGCGAGGTCGAGACGTTGTACAAAATAAGTCACATTAAATGCGAGAACAAATTCGGAATCACAAAATTTAATTTATTAAAGAAAACAGTTTTAGAAAATTATTTCCAGAAAGGTTTTGATCTTTTACACGTTACTTAATAATAAAATTGATAATAGGAATATTTCTAATATAATTATTGGTTAACCGTCTGATACTTTCAATATAAATTGCTCGAAATTATCGTCAGTCAACTACACAACTTTTCATGACAAATTCGGGAAGCCACGCCCCACGAATTTATTTTTCTCAAAAATATTGACTCACGATAACATTCGAGAACTAGAAAATTCTTAACCTAAGGACTCTCGCCGAACGAAAAGATAGAATTCCTCTCGGCAATTCGAAATATTAAACAACGGAAAAATACGGCAGATTTTATACCGCGACTGAACGTTAACGGAATTTCCTTTCAAACACGAACGTACCCCGAAACAATATCGCTCTTTAATTCGATAATTCGTCACATTAATTCCAATACAATAGAGCTCTTTTTCGACACAAAAATACACAAAAATGAAAGCGAGACGACGGCTCACCGCTACGGTGGACCACAGATTTTCGACTCGATAATTCCGGTGATGTCGTATTCTTGAACGGGGTTGGCTACGGCTCGATAAGAAACGTCAGGTCTCGTTGCTGTCCAAAACGAAAGTCTTTGATAAATTATGGAAACGCGATTTTATAGTTTTGGGTCCTAGCCCCCCACCCTTCGCCTACTCGCGGGAATCTTCTCGATTTTTCGACTCTTTTCCACCTCGCAAATTCGAATCTTGGTTGAGCGCTACGCTGGCGAACGTTGACCCTTGCCAGCCGAGATTTTCCGAAGACTCCCGATGCTGTTAGACGCACCTCTTGAGATTAGACAGCTCCGGGTGAGGGCTTCGAGCTAGCGACCACTCTCGATTTGATTTTCGCGATCCACCGACGAAAATAAGAGACGACCTTGACACGGCCTATGCCTTCCCACACAAACGATGCGACGCTACCAATGACCAGAATATTCTCGATGTTTTTCCTCGCTCTTTCTCTCGATGTCTCGTGACCGTCGCTCACTCGTATAAAATAAAATAATCGAAAATAAAATTAATATCGGGAAATACTCTCGCATTTGATCAACAATCATTTTCTCGAGAGGAATTCTTCGTCGCTACCCGACGTCTCCTCCCGTGCCGTGCCAATGTTTTACTTTTAATGACGTGGACAAATTTACCACGTCACAATATATATATTGTAACGCTTTTTCCTTATAAAACGTTCAAATATAATTTGATTCTCGATAATTTATGGGCGCCAGTCTAAGAATTATTCTTAGACAAATTTTTATTAATTTCTCGAGAACAAAAGGAGGTGTTACCCTGCGATCGCTAATATTTTCCCAAATGGTTGGGAGAGGGGCAAGGTCAGACGATTGCACAAAATAAATCACATCAATTCTTACAAAAGTCCGGAATTACAAAATTGTTTTATTAGAATAATAAATTATGAAAATGAAATGAATAAGTTTAAACAATAAAATGATTGATAAGTTATTTCCGGAAAAATAATTAAATGACAAATTATAATTTAATATTCAATAATCCGCTATAACAATTTATTTTATACTATTTTTAAGTCAAAGTTTTGTTAACCGTCACAGGAAATTCGAACGAACGTTTTTCATTATTTTCCAAATTAATTCATTCAGGCTACGCCTTAACGAATTTTACACGATATCTAAAACGTTCGTTCATTCAATTCTCAATAAAATCAGGACTCGTATGAACCATATAAAAGTAGAATTCCTCTCGGCAATTCAATAATTTATACAACGAAATTTTCAACGTAAGCTTTTATCACGTGACAAGACTTTATCGAAAACTTCCCGAACGCGAACGTACTCCGAAACAATATTGCTTTTTAACGCTAAATTTCAACAACCAAATCGAGATCTCTAACTCACAAAATTACACAAAAATTAAAGCGAGACGACGGCTCACCGCTACAGTTTCAGTAGGTAGAATTCCGGAAAAAGACCACGGAAAAGTTCCCCTCGAATATCCGGTAACGTCGTATTTTTGATCGGGTTGGCGACGGCTCGAAAGAAGACGCTTGTCCTCGTTGTTGTTCAAAACGAAAGTCCTCGATACTCATCGAGGGTGCGTATTTATTGTCGACGCGAATTAGGGTCCTAACCCCCCACCCCTTGCCTACCCGCGGGATCTGGATCTTTCTTGAAGTTTCGCTCGTTACATTTCGAATTTAAATCTCGAATTAGCGACATTGCTGACCGACGATGGATCTCGGTACAGCCGAGACTTGCCGCAGAATCCCGATGCTGATAGACGCATCCTGTTGAGTTCGACAGCTCCAGGTGAGGGCTTCGAGCTAGCGACCCATGCTCGATATTATTTTTCTCTCGATGGTGACCTTGACGCCTATGCCTTCCCTTACAACGAACCAACGATGTTGATAACTGCGATTTTTTTGTCTCTCTCTCTCTCATAGTTGTTGCCCATTGAAACCGCCGCTCATAATAATAATACAATAATTCAAAATAAAATTAATAATATGGAAATACGCTCGCATTTGGCTTTCCTGGATTTTGCTCAAGAGAAATTCTTCAACGAGAAGAATCGTTCTCTCCCGAGCCGTGCCAATTTTATACATTATGTGACGTGGACAAAATTACCACGTCACAATACACACACACACACACACACACACACACACACACACACACACACACACGCGCGCGCGCGCGCGCGCGCACACACACACACGCGCGCGCGCGCGCGCGCGCACACACACACACACACGCACACACACACACACACACGCACACACACACACACACACACACACACACACACACACACACACACACACACACACACACACACACATATATATATAATTTTATCCTCGTGCTTATTCCTCCCCAAATCGTTCCTTTACTAGTTGGTCCCAGTAGGGGTCTGTTTTTCTTTTAGGCAAGGGTGAGAGGCCGAACAGGGATCTTAAGGCGAGAAACCAGTTTAGGAGGCCGAAATTTTGGTGTTTTTCGTGTTTTTTTTTAAACAGGGAAGGAATAATCAGAATTTGTTTAAACTTGGAGGATATTTTATTCATATTTTGAAGTACACTTTGTAATTTTGTCAAGTCATTTCCGCCAGTAATAGTGGAGTTACAAGCTGCTGTCCATGGACGATCGCCATCCGAGTTTTTTTGCTGGTGGGCATTCCTGAAGTCACAATTTTTATCTGTAATTATTACAATTTTCTTTTTTCGTTAACAACATATTTCCTAAGAATATGAACCTATTTGTGATCAAAAAAGTTGAAAATGACGTGTTTTTGCGGTGTTTGAACACAATGTCATGTTTTTATTCCATGTTTTTTCACCATTTTTGCATTAAAAAAAATATTTTCAGTAATAATATCTTCCCACAGTTAGGTTCATATAGATTGTAATTGAATAAAGAATATTTACACAAATTTTCAGAACGATTGGTCAATAATTTTTTGAGCTAGAATGCCCACGAGTTGAAAAAAAGTCGTTTCGAGAAAAACGCGTTTGAAAAAAAATGTAACGAAAACGAGAAATTCAAGGCAGTGATTAATTATATAAACTACTCACCGGTTAATCAGCTATTCCAGCACCATATAGCAACCCCTCTTCTTCTTCAAACGCATCATTTCGGGCTTGTATCTCCTCTTGACGAGCTTTCCAAGCTTCCTTGGTCTCCAAGGAGCTGCGCCTATTCTGTCTTTTCACGCGCTGCTTATCCATGTTCCCGGCAAAATTGAAGCTCTGCGAGCCATCTACGAGTTTTAATTCGTTCATCAGCATTACAAAGGCTGAATTTCCTTCATTAAATAACGCAGTAGCCAAGAATGCTGCAACCTCGACTATTTTCAGATCAGCATGTAGGTACTTTGGAGCCAATCGCCAAACGGTCGAATTGAAACTTTTATTAGCGTTTTGCATATGACCGCCTAAACATCTCGTCAGCAATCGTTTCTCGATAAATCTTTATATATTGGAAAAATTTCTTTTTGAACGTCGGGGTGTAATGGGGCACGGTGCGCTTCAGGCTCCGTTCCAAGTGCTTTAGCTTGCTGCCACTTGCACCAGCTGTCTTCTCCCTCTGGACAGTTGTCGTCTGTGGATATCATGTGCTGAAAAGTTGCCATTATGGCCTTCTTCATGTCTTCGATGCTGTTTACATTTCTTCGAATCGCTAAGCCGTAATACGTGCTGAGCTTTTTCACCAAAGCCTCTGTCAACTTTCCTTTTCCGCCCAGTTTTTTAGTTTTCCTGATGTTCCGGAGCCGAGTTCTCATCCTTTTCTGAACATGGCCTATGCATTCACTTTTGATAAGTGTCAGTTCATCACCATAGGGATTTAAATTAACAACTGCTGTGAACGTTTTCGAATCTCCATCACCGATATAATTGCCGTATTTTACACCATATAGTTCCTCCGATCTCAAGAACATCATTTTCACAGATTCCACTTCCATGCTTCCCGCGAAGCCTTCATGTGTTTTCATGCAATTTTCTTCGTCATAATCGTCTTTCCATGCTAGATATTCTGCTGAATTTTTCGATTTGTTCTCCCAATATATACATGATTGGCAGTAACTGCTTCGTACAACCAGATCGATGACTTTTCTGGAGTAATATCCGATGAGCGTTGTAACGCCATAAAGTGATTTGAATCCTCGTTTTTTCCAAGTTCCATCACCAGATACTTTCAAATTTAGAGTAGGTCTCTCGCGTTTCTCGTTCTCTTTCTTTTCTTCTTCAACAGCTTTCTTACAGCAGAATTCATACACTTTTTTCGCAGCGGCGTGGATGTGAGTGCAAATTCCATTGTAAGTTTCTTCAGCTATACCGTTGCCGATGTCCATGTAATTACAAAATAAATTCAGTCCTTGTCTGCCAACACCTAAGAGCTGCATAACAAATTCAATCCTACGATTTATCTCAAATCCAGTGTTGAGTAAAGAACCTGAATTGATTTGTCCCGATCCACAGTGGCATTCGACCACAAGCTTGAAACCAAGGCCACGTTTTCCAGTTTCTTGAAATTTCACATTCTGTTTGCAATTTCGACAAATAAGAATTTCCGACAAACCAGTGAATACGGTGAAAAATTCCATGAGCCTATAACCATGTACAGGATTTACAGTCACATTCTCACTGGTAGCAGTCGAAATTTTTGTTGCGCTGGCACTTCCATCTTCACTTACACTTGACTCACTCCTGGTGTGTTGATTTCCTTGGAAGGATCTCTTACGTGGTGCACCACGTCGTTCGCTGCACTCACGATAACCTTTCGGATACGCTGACATTTTTACTTCTAACACTCGGTAGGAAAGCCGGAGCTAAACTGACCAAGCTCGACGCTCTGTCGAAATATTCCAAAGGTTCGAGTATCTTCTAACCAAGGCCAATCAAGAACATCTGCCGAAATCCCCCTCTCTCTATTATCCCGTAGTACAGGGGTATTGAGCCAGGTAACTGAATAAGGGACTACCTGAGCGGCCGCTCTGTTCTAACTACCGCGCACTTCAGCGCCAAACCGACGGGCGGTCACTTAAGTGCTCATAGTATCGGAACTAATCGGAATTTTGCTTTGAAATTTTGGCAACGTATTCTTGAATAGTTTTACTAACAATTTATGAAATAAAAAAAACTCGATTTTTTGACCCGTCTAAACTGGTTTCCTGCTTTAACCCATTAACGCCGAAGAATCGTGTTTTTTTTTCTCATTTTCAAGCTAGATTCTTATCATCGAAAAAAAATCATTTGCAAATAAAAAATATGTTCCCTTGTACTTTCGAGTGTCCCCTTTCCGAATCCGGAGTCAAAATTGAGTTTTGTCCATTAGAAAAAAAAATATGGCCGTTTTTAAACAAAAAAAACTGAAAAAATCGAAGACATTTTTTTTTCAATATTTTTTTTCTCATTGAAGACGCGCGAGGACCCCCCCTTTTTCTTCAACCATGAGTGCACAAAATAGTTGTAGTTTAAGAATATATTTTTTTAATTTGTCGACATTGACATTTTCACCCCCAAAATGGCGCTTTTCATCCCTTCAGCAGGAAGACAATTTTCACTCTCGGTGCCCGACAAAAAAAATATTCAAATCTTAACGAAAATTGGTATCCCGGGGTTTTCAAGGTCGCTGATTACGATTCCGCCCTCAAAATTCGAAAATTGAGTATGGCGGATCCAATATGGCGGACCCAAATTCAAAAACTTACTTGAATCGGATGAAATGTGGCACTCGGGGGTTTTCGAGGTCTCTGATTACAAATCTGCCCTCAAAATTCGAAAATTCAAAATGGCGGATCCAATATGGCGGACCCGAATTCAAAAACTTACTTGAATCGGATGAAATGTGGCACTCGGGGGTTTTCGAGGTCGCTGATTACAAATCTGCCCTCAAAATTCGAAAATTCAAAATGGCGGATCCAATATGGCGGACCTAAATTCAAAAACTGTATGAATCGGATGAAATGTGGCACTCGGGGGTTTTCGAGGTCCTTGATAACGAATCTGGCATCATCATTTCAAAATTCAAAATGGCGGATGCAATATGGCGGACACCTTCCCGTTAACACCCAGTTATTATCTAACGTTTATTGAAGAATTGACAACTTTATATATTGACAAATTGACAAATTTATAGAAATTCATCACTCCTCATTACTCAACGGATAAACTTATAATTCCTTATTCTACTTAAGAGTATTACCCAGAGAATTACTTAAGAGCATTACCCAAAGAAAACGACATGGACGTGGTAGAAATCCTTTCTCCTTTGGGGTGCTTGATTTGAGTGAGTCCCCTTGCCTCTCACTTTTTGGGGTGCTTGATTCGAGTGAGTCCCCTTGCCTCTCACTTTTTGGGGTGCTTGATTTGAGTGAGTCCCCTTGCCTCTCACTTTTTGGGGTGCTTGATTCGAGTGAGTCCCCTTGCCTCTCACTTTTTGGGGTGCTTGATTCGAGTGAGTCCCCTTGCCTCTCACTTTTTGGGGTGCTTGATTCGAGTGAGTCCCCTTGCCTCTCACTTTTTGGGGTGCTTGATTCGAGTGAGTCCCCTTGCCTCTCACTTTTTGGGGTGCTTGATTTGAGTGAGTCCCCTTGCCTCTCACTTTTTGGGGTGCTTGATTCGAGTGAGTCCCCTTGCCTCTCACTTTTTGGGGTGCTTGATTCGAGTGAGTCCCCTTGCCTCTCACTTTTTGGCGTGCTTGATTCGAGTGAGTCCCCTTGCCTCTCACTTTTTGGGGTGCTTGATTCGAGTGAGTCCCCTTGCCACTCACTTTTTGGGGTGCTTGGTTGTAAATGCGCCCTTTGCTTATCCCCGAAGCCTGATTACGTGTTTCGCTTTCATACAAGCACTACAGAAGTAAGCATTACAGTCCTTACAGTACGTATATGTTCTTATTGGACAGATTGAACAACGAGCTTGTTTGCTGTGACGGAAAGTATCGTGTGCTTTGTTCCGTTTTAGTTTTCCCCTCTCTAAGTAATATTTAGCAATCGAAATTGCGAATTGCTTTGAACCAATTTTTTTGTTTTATCTCCAGTTGCGTTGAAAATGACGACTGAGTTCACAATGGCGGCCTGTATAAATCTAATAAAGACGACCCATGTCCATTTTTTTGAACGGATACTTGGAAGCAAGTTGTTGCAATGTCCATCGTGAACGTCTACTCCGCCCATGAATTTATTGTAGAGATGAAATGCTTGTGGAAACGGAATCTCAATTTTTGAATGTGCACTCGAGCTAAATCTCTTAGACGGTAATAGAGGAGTCACCCCTGCAGCGGTAGAAGCGATCGAAACTGGTTTCGAGTCTACGATAGTTATGTAGTTTATTCCGCTGTTTTGATCATGCTTTACAACATACGTACCTCGTGGAGACTTTTTGTCGATTACATTTTTTTCTTTGACTCGATTTTCTCTTATAGTTCCTGTACATTGTAAACCTAACTTTTTCAAATGTACTAGGAGATCGAAATTCGTAAAAAAATTATCGCAGTAAAGATGGAACTGAGATATCTTCTTAGGAGGGATAGATTTGAGAAATGGATCCAATGATTGCATCACTGCACGAGAACCTAGAGCACATTTACCCAATTTATCTCCAATTGATGAATTTTTTCCACAATATAAATCGAGATTCAACAGGTATCCATCGGCGGTGCAAAGACCCCAAAATTTTAGTCCGAATCGTATGGGTTTTCCCCGGATAAACTGTTTTAGCGATGTTCTTGCATATGATTTGGCCATCATTTCGTCAACAGATAACGCAGTCTTCCACAAGCCAAACTGACGAATATTTCTCTGAAATAATTGTAGTAATTTACGAACGCGCCATGCCTTATCACTGGGATCATTGTCTTTAGGCATCGAATACTTTAATTCTGATTTGATTTTCTCAAATGTATCGCGTTGCATTGCAGAAGAAACCACCTCACATAATAAAAAGGGATCAGATGACCAATAGTCTCTTTGAGATTTTCTTTTATTGAACAAGCTTACAATGATGATGCCAATGAAAGTATTCAAATCATCCAACTGCAATTCAAACCCATTCTCTTTACATGAGTCAATAATGTATGTTTTCATTTCCATGCAGAAAAACTTTTCAAACAGTTGTATCGGCTCACTTTTTTGAATACTTTTTTTTACACCGTCAGTTAGTAATAATTTGTCTTCAGTCTCATTCGGGTAGCTCTTTTCACCAACCATCCACTTATATTGGTGATCTCCTTCCAATTTACATTGATTATCTGTGTAATTTTCCGATGCTTGTTTATAAGTGATACTCGAAAGGTGATCGTTTGATTCAAAATCAGAATCGGAATCACTAGAACAACCAGAATTGTCTGGATTCGGAATCGCGACGAGCTCGTCACAATTATCGTCAGAAGTATCCATTTCAAACTCTACATGAGAAGGAATAGATTGCCTTGGTCGTTTTCGAGACATAATGGTAATATTGTCAATATGCTCACGCTGCCGATGAGATAAAAATTATCGAAGAAGTGAATTCACTCAGGAGCAATAAAGATGATAAAACAATATTTTATGAATAAATTTTGTTGAGGTACTGAGCTGAAATTTAGGTATATAAGTGAGTTCGATTTAGTCTCAAGACAAGTTCTACGAAAATAGAAACCAAATTATTCAGATAAGGAATATTGGCAGACCTAAAATGAACACAAAAATTCTGAGCTAATATTTTTTACAGGAAATAAAATATCATTAGCAATGTGAACGATCCGCACTCCACAAACGTGAAAAATTGAAAAAAGATGTGATAGGCATATACAAAACTTATTTGCAGACAGAAATATTCATGGATAATAAATATATTTGTATCAGGGATAATATTCAATGATGACCCGTATAAACAAAAACAAGATGAAATGTAAGAAAATCGGAGATTTCTCAGCCTCTGCAACGTCAATTTTTATTCGACACATGAAAAATATAATATATGATCATAAAATGTGAATCAATTGAATGATTATTATTTACGTTTATATAAAGTTGTCAATTCTTCAATAAACGTTAGATAATAACTGGGCGTTAATGGGAAGGTGTCCGCCATATTGCATCCGCAATTTTGAATTTTGAAATGATGATGCCAGATTCGTTATCAAGGACCTCGAAAACCCCCGAGTGCCACATTTCATCCGATTCAAGTAAGTTTTTGAATTCGGGTCCGCCATATTGGATCCGCCATTTTGAATTTTCGAATTTTGAGGGCAGATTTCTAATCAGCGACCTCGAAAACCCCCGAGTGCCACATTTCATCCGATTCAAGTAAGTTTTTGAATTTGGGTCCGCCATATTGGATCCGCCATTCTGAATTTTCGAATTTTGAGGGCGGAATCGTAATCAGCGACCTTGAAAACCCCGGGATACCAATTTTCGTTAAGATTTGAATATTTTTTTTGTCGGGCACCGAGAGTGAAAATTGTCTTCCTGCTGAAGGGATGAAAAGCGCCATTTTGGGAGTGAAAATGTCAATGTCGACAAATTAAAAAAATATATTCTTAAACTACAACTATTTTGTGCACTCATGGTTGAAGAAAAAGGGGGGGTCCTCGCGCGTCTTCAATGAGAAAAAAAATATTGAAAAAAAAATGTCTTCGATTTTTTCGGTTTTTTTTGTTTAAAAACGGCCATATTTTTTTTTCTAATGGACAAAACTCAATTTTGACTCCGGATTCGGAAAGGGGACACTCGAAAGTACAAGGGAACATATTTTTTATTTGCAAATGATTTTTTTTCGATGATAAGAATCTAGCTTGAAAATGAGGAAAAAAAACACGATTCTTCGGCGTTAATGGGTTAATGATAAAATAGGTTGAATAATGGTTAATGCTGTGTTTCTTCATTAGATGTTGCACGTTTGCTTTGTAGAATTCTCTTCCCTGGTCAGTTTGCAAATTTTTGGGACATCGATTATAGTCCCGAAATATTTTTGCGATCATTGCACACATTTCATCCCCTTTTTGACTCTTTAGTGGTACGGCCCAAGCAAACTTGCTCAATACATCGATAACAGTGAGAATGTAATTATATCCCTTATTGAATCGTGCGTAAGGACGCATTTCGACTACGTGAGCTTGCCACAAGTCATCATACCCACGTACGATGACACGTCTTCGCGGAAAATTTTTTCTCGCCGGAGCATGCAATTTCTCTACGAGTTGCTTCCTTTCAGAGATGTTCTCCATCGTAGGGATTCGATGCATAATTTTTAATGATAATTCGTCATAATATTAATGTACTAAGTCGGACACAACGCTTGGTCCATACTGAACCATATCATGCATATCATCCATGGTTATTCAAAGAGCCTCCTCAAGCGCCATTATTTTCGTCTCAAATTCGTCCAACCGTTCTTTTAAAATCTTGACACTCATTTCCACATACAGTTTATTAGCAGCATCATTATCGACTTCCGGTAACGCTACACGACGTATTTTACGCGATCTTGCATCAAAGCCGGTGGAAGTTTGACAAAGAGCGTTATTATGAATATAATTCCTTATCAATCCATTCTATCGATAGTGAGAATTATCCTGCATCGCGAGCGATGATCCAAATTTATTAATCGACATCTCGATAGCAACTGTTCTGATCGACTGATTCTTTTTATTGCCATGTAGTTTAATTTATAATGAGCCCGGCTTCGCGAAGTTCTTCTATAATTGACAAGATCTCGTTGTCATGAACATTGTTTCCAGCCTGGCATGAAGCGTCCAGCAACCGCAGACGATCTACCAACTCGTTAGGATCATTTCAATGAACATAATTAATATTATTGTCATTTAACGTCATCACAGGAGGTATGCTTATACCACTTCCTGCTTTTTTACCAGAAATTAATGGTCCAATTATATATTTATATTTATATCCCTTATTACCCAATACCGGATTTAGCAATTTATGTCCCCGTCTATATGCATTTGTTGTCAGTAATATATTTTTGTATGCATGCTTATCTTCCTCAGTATATATGGCATCATCGGGAATTCTCTTGAAAATTAATTCGTAGAGACCGGGGGTTCCCGGATATCTTATCCCATCAATAATTAAATTATGTTTATTGTCCACATCGAAACGCTTATCGCCTAACATCATGCCTCCATTGGTAAATTTAATACCATATACGTAATCCATACTAGTATTTTTGTCTTGGCCTAAAATGCTAGCCACATATTTTTGCCCAAGTGGTCCAAAATGTTCACGCAATGTTTTCTGACCTTCGGATGTTTGTAATTGACGTTGAACTAATGACACAAGTGATTCGGGTGTGGTCTCGAAAACTTCTTCTGGGTCTTCTTCTTCTTCAATAAATGCAGGTAGTTGCTCACGCAATATTTGATGCGCGAAAGCAGTATCATCCGGTACGTTTTTCATTCGTTTACGATTTGATTGATTGGGAGTAGAAGTTATCAGTGAATTATCCAATTGTGATCGTGGTCGTTTTTTTCCATGTGGTAAATTATTTTTCCCAAGTGTCTCTTCGGGTTCCGTTTTTATTGCGATTGATTCAATTCCACGGGGCTTTTCAGCAATCTATTTCAAAGATTCCGTAATCGGTTTGAAGTGTCTCTCCAATATTATGTCTCCCTCAATTTTCTCAGTTTTCAGAGCTCGGTATTTCTGGCAAATTGATTCGCCCGTTTTCACAATCTTTTCACAATTGTCATTATTATCATTATCAATCGTCGCCATATTGCAGATATCAGTTTTTCGTAGACGTTGCACAACTGATGTATCGATAACAACTAACTGGATTAGGGTATTGCAAAATCATTAAATCCTCTTCTATACCGTCCATCGACCAATGTACTATCTTTATCAATTACCATGAATCCATATTTGTCTTCCCACCATTTTTGACACAATTCATGAAAATCATTTTACGACATATCTGTATTTACATGCTCGTTGTATACATGTTTCAAATTGGTGCCATTTTGTTTAAACAAAATCAACAGATTTACATTGTCACGTATAAGATGCTTTGGTATTTTGGCATGTTTGACAAAGGTAGAAGCAGTCAACCTTTGCATCTATTACCTATACACCATCCTATACACAATCAGGATTTGTATACGCTTCCTTGTGAACGCTTTCTTTACATTGAAGGGAAGCTGAAAGTGCTTAACAAAACGGGTGAACAAACGTTGGTATTGGGAAACAATTGCGTTGCATTCATGTTTGATGAACTTCTCTGTGAACTTGATGATGTAGAAATTGATCGGAACAGAAACGTAGGAATAACTACCACTATCAAAAATTACCTCTCTTTATCAACCGAAAGGGGTAAAACTTTGAAGAATGCTGCATGGGATGTGGCACATCATAGTGATGAAGCTCACTTTAATTTTTGCGTGCCACTAAATATACTTCTGGGATTTTGTGAAGATTATAAGCATGTTGTGATTAACTCGCGTCACGAGTTGATTCTCATACGTTCCCGTAATGACAACAACTGTATATTCAGCAGTCATCCTGAAGTGCAGGCTGAGATTAAGGTGCTTAAAATACAATGACGTATGCCTCATGTGACATTGAATGAAATCAATAAGTTGTCTTTACTTCGAACATTGGAAAGTGGGCGATATTTCAATATGAGTTTCCGCTCTTGGGATCTATATGAATTTCCACAACTACATAATACTACTAAGCACTCGTGGACCGGTAAAGCCATCTTACAACTGGAGAAATCTCGATTTGTGATATTTGCATTGCAGACTACCAAAGAAAATGTCATGTCTAGAGATGTCACTCTATCCTATCCTATCCTATGATGATTTGAATTTAGATTTCGATAACAATAGATTCGCCATTTTGTTTGAGATTTACTAGCGTTTTCGAAAATCGTATCACGGATGTGATGACGATGATACGTTTTTAACCATTTCGAAATTTTTGTACAACGGGCCTCTTGCAGTCAATGATTGTTCGCGTCAAAACGAGTCTGTGAAAAATGGAACCGTTGATGTAAGGATAGATTTTGAATGTAAAGAAGATATACCCGCAAATACTACTGCGTATTGCCTTATTTTGCATGACCGCGTTATTGAATATTGTCCACTGACCAATGTAGCCCGTAAAATTGTTTAGATTATATATTTCTCCCAAATAACTATAAAAAATGAGATAAATAATATAAAGATCGAGACTCTTTATGATCGACCGAAGTCATCGATATATTCTTGTGAACGAATTTTGTTTGGTTGCTATTGCTATTACCATGATCGTGCCAACATTTGTCGATTTACAAGGATTTGTTATTGGTAAAAACTATCGCAAAAGAAGCCGCTGTATTACGGGAAGGATATATACTTTCTCATTACATATTCTGTAATCCTATACCATGGCGAGCGCTCACAAAGTCTGAGAGATGTCAAGCTTCTTGGACAATTCGGAATCATCATAGACTAACAAGGAACGCTAGGTAGGTCGACCCCTTCGATTTTGATCTAATTTACATATGTTGTAGTACATCGAAAACTAAGAGACACATATTTTTTTTTATCGGCCCAAAAACGGTTTAAAGGGGTGAAAACAGCCCCCAAAGATGGGCACCGTACGGGGTGGTTTCTCACAAGGTACCCTAGGTACGTCGACCCCTTCGATTTTGATCTAATTTATATATGTTGTAGTACATCGAAAACTAAGAGATACATATTTTTTTTTATCGGCCCAAAAACGGTTTAAAGGGGTGAAAACAGCCCCCAAAGATGGGCACCGAACGGGGTGGTTTCTCAGTTTCGAATAGAAGCGCTTGACGTATTCGAATGAAACCAACGCTGAAATGTTTCTATTGATGAGTCATCGAAAACGCAATCTAGGCTTTTAGGGGAAAGGGTGTTTAAGGGGTTAACAACCCCTAATTTGATAATTTTATTTTGTACCGTAAAAACTATTGTTCCGATTCGAACAGAACCAACTGCATTTTGTAGAGGTCGAAGAACTAGTCGATACGTGTTTTGGGGTTTTTACGAAAAATTCGCTTTAAGGGGGGCAAACCACCCCTTTCGTTGCAATACCTTATATTAATATTTAAAGAATTTGTTTCTCAATTATATTATTGTACGGCAGCACAGCCACGTATATAATTTATTGAAATGTCTTCAAACACGAAAATAAGTTTATCTTTGACCTTGTTTCTAGGTGAGATCATCCTCGTATCGATAATTCCTACATAGGCCCATTGTGAGTTACGATTTATTTATTATGAAGGAAATAAAGCATAGGTTCAACTGTGATGAACTATAGAACGTAGAATTTAATACATTTGAAGGGAATCCCTACCACCAAGCCCCTTTTAACAAGATGTAAAAAATTTTATTTCAGTATAAAGAATAGTATAATATGTACGTATGCATACGTATATTTAATTATGGTACACACTTTAATGCTACGCTTTGTAATTTTATATTAAATGATACATAGGAGTACGTCTGGATAGCATTATCTCGGTTTCGGCGTCCAGCACCGATGACTAAACTCTATGGTGTACCTCATTTTCGTTATCACCTTGTCTTATCGTCTTGTTTTCTTTATAATCTCTCTCGTTGTTTTTCCCACTTATCTCCCCGAGTCCATTGATTTCTCAAGTTATTTACTCCAGCGAGAGCAAATATGTCACTATTATTCGATAAATAGATTTGTGTGTAGTTATAGTTATGCGTAGGTGGTGGTTATGCGTAGTTATGGTACTTAAAGATAGGACGTAACTTCTTCATATCTTAAGCTACGTGCTTCGATCAGTATCTTTGCTTATCGCTTTGGCTGCATGCTTATCTGGCTTAGGTTCTGCGTATATTTTCGTATTTCTTAAAGCAATTTTTGAAGACAAATATCAGTTTCTCACGGGACATTAAAGTGTAATATACACTGTTATTGTACACGTAGTATAAAATGATTGTGAATCCATTAAATGTTATACGACTTTTGTTGATCACGTTTGAAGCGATGAACACTGCTGAAAGCCCGATTAATAATGAAGAACGTGAATTGAAAAATAATATTGAACAAATTTTATTGCAAAGTATGCAAGATTTTTATGGGGTGGAATATATTGAAGAATATACTTTAGATTTTCAAGAGCCCTATAAAGAGTGCGAGGCGAATCCTATAGAAGATAATGTGATGGAATGGAGTCCTGGAACACCATCCGATACATGTTCAAACGATGAAGAAGATTTGAGCTATGATTATAAAAGAAGAGTAGTCGAATTTTGGAGGAGCGGAAAGAAAAAGAACTTGAGCGTAGACAGTGTCAAACACCGATTCAAAAAAGTAAAATCTAAAAGTCAATTAAAACGTTGGGCTCATCAATTCAATAAAGGTGCGACATTCATGGAAAACTAGCTCGCATTTCTCAATTTACGTTGGATAATCTGAAAAGTGCTGTTGACGCCGGTTTAATTGTTCATGATGTGGATCTTCGAAGGTGGGCCCTACAGGCACAGAAAGAGATGGGATTTAAAGACGTACGGTTTAAGGCTTCCGATTGGTGGTTGTGGAAATTTAAGAAAGCTCACCGTATAACATCTCGAAAAATTAATAAATTCGTAACCCGAAAAACTATAGAAGAAGGAGCAGATTTGAAAAGAGATGCAGATAATTTTGTTGATAATATTAAACCTTTTATTGAACAATATGGCTTACAAAACATATACAATTCAGACCAAAGTGGGTTTCAATTAGAAATACATTCAGGACGAACATTGGCAGTAGAAGGCTCAAAACAGGTCGAGTGCCTTGTGCAGTCAGTGTCTTCGACAACTCACAGCTACACTATACAGCCCACAATATCTGCAGAGGGAAAATTACTATCACCACTTTTCATTGTTTTGAAAAAACCTATCGGAAAATTTGGACCAGTTGTGGAGACAACCATATTTAAACCGAGTAATGTCTTTTTGACTGCTTCCAAATCAGGAAAACTTACGTCAGGTATTTGTATACCCTACGTTCTTTTGTATTTTCAGCTATAAGAAAAAAAGCTAAATTTAAAACCTGTTAATCCTACATATGCAAAGAAAAATTAAAGTCAAAACAAACATTATATTGAATTTTCCAGACCACTTTAAGATGTGGCTGGAAAAGGTTTTTTCCCCTAACATCGGTTCAAAAAGCGTACTTTTAGTAGATTCATGGAGTGGACATTGCACAGAAGTGGTCAAGCAAGCTACACCCCGTGGAAAAAGCATCAAAACAATGATCATACCAAAAGGTACAACCGGAAGGATTCAACCACTTGATGTTTATGGATTCAGAATATGGAAAAATTATGGTCGACATTTTTCAGACGCTGTTTTGTTACGTGCTTATGATCTCAATCTACATTTAAGAAATAACATAATCAAATTTCAATCTTTAACTCATGATTAGTTATCTTCGCCAAGGTATCAAAATTTGTTTCGATATGCATGGTACAAAAGTGGTTACAGAAGTGATAAACCTGAAAAATTTGTTAACCCCGTCGAATTTGCTTTCGGACAATCATGAAGACCTCAATGTGATGTTCAAGGTTGTGAGAAAGTAGCAATAATAAGATGTTCATGGTGTAAGAAATCACTTTGCTTGCAACACTTTTTCAATGAATACCATTACTGCACGACCTATAAAAACTGATTATAATCTGAAAACTATATTCACGTATTATGATGTTGGTTTAATATGTACACTAATATCAGAAATACACAGCAATTGAATAAATATATGCAAAGAACCCAGTAGTTTTTTTTTTTTTTTTAATTGTATTTGCTATTGCCCAGGGTTCTCCCCTTTTTAGCTTGCCCCCCCCCCTTTCCAAAGACACCCCCCTGTACGGTTGCAGCCGACTTATCCCCAACTGTATTGCATTTGCCGAGGGCGAAGAGAAACTGCAGAAAACCTTGCCGATACAGCCGGTACCTACGTAATTTCCCCGGGTAGCAATGATCTCACCTAGAAACAAGAACAAAGGTAAACTTATTTTCGTGTTTGAAGACATTTCAATAAATTATATAGGTGGTTGTGCTGTTGTACAATAATATAATTGAGAACAAATTTTTTTAAATATTAATATAAGGTATTGCAACGAAAGGGGTGGTTTACCCCCTTTAAAGCGAATTTTTCGTGAAAACCCCAAAACACGTATCGATTAGTTCTTCGACCTCTACAAAATGCAGTTGGTTCCGTTCGAATCGGAACAATAGTTCTTATGGTACAAAATAAAATTATTAAATTAGGGGTTGTTCACCCCTTAAACACCCTTTCCCCTAAAAAGCCTAGATTGCGTTTTCGATGACTCATCGATAGAAACATTTCAGAGTTGGTTTCATTCGAATACGTCAAGCGCTTCTATTCGAAACTGAGAAACCATCCCGTTTGGTGCCCATCTTTGGGGGCTGTTTTCACCCTTTTAAACCGTTTTTGGGCCGATAAAAAAAATACGTGTCTCTTAGTTTTCGTTGATCTACATTTCGAGGATCTACATTTTTTGTATCAAAATTTTTTCTCATAATCATTTTTTATTCTTATTCTATTTTACTATTACTATTTTACTCTATTTTTTTTTATTCCTATTCTATTTATTTTTATTTATTTAATAACTTTTTGTAAAGTTTAGACTTAATTTTTGGGCAGGTTTGAATTGGCATTTTTTGTGAAATTATGATTTGATTGATAATTTTTTGAGAGACTCTTATAACTTTTTGTGAGTTTCTAATTTATTGAGAAAATTGTTGTGGGGTTCTTCTATCATTTTTTGAGAGATTTGATGTGAATCAGAGAATTTTTGCAAGGTTGGTTTTCTTGGGAGAAAATCTCTTTTATAACTTTTAGTGAAGGTTTTGTGTCGAAACTGAGATTTTTTACCGGACCAACTATTTGGGAGGAGTAAATGTACTTGTCTGAACTTTTTTTTACAGCATTTATACTGTTTTTTGCGGTCCAAATTGCTCGCACATCCCGCACTTCGTAATTATTAAACTTCGCTCAAACTCTTCGTTTAAGTTTTTAATTAAGTACAAACGGTGGTGTGACTAGTATGCAGTGACAGGATTATCTTAACGTTGTAACATTTTTATATATTTTATTTTATGCCAAATTTTATTTGTTTTATTTGTATTGGGATAAAATCTTTTGGATAAGCCGACAATAATTTAGCTTGGAAATACTGCTTTACCTTGTTGAAACTCGCTCACATGTATACATACTTCACCCGTACTTAACATATACAGTTAGGCATAGTTCGAGGGATAGCGATAAATGAAGTTACAGAAAAGTATATTGATGTTTAAAAACAACGGAAAAGAGCTCAATCTCGAGTACAGATACGGACAGCGACTTGCCTTTGACGTTAACACATTCCTTTTTAATACTTGGCGTTAAGATGCTTTAAATAAAAATCAGCTTTCTTTTCGGATTTTTGGTGGCATGTAGGCTCTTTTACGTGGAAAATGATGTCTGGCGAAATTTACCTGAAATTGATCGACTAGTTACCGATATATCGTCGAAAAACGATTTTTGCGTTCTTATTGAACATTTTCATATCTCACTGTCCAACTTGTAGTGAAAGTAATGAGTACATAAAATGACTACACCTCTTCAGCTCTTCAAATTTCAACTCTATAGCTCACTAGTCTTTCCGGTTCTAGTGAAGTCTAAATTAAGTTACAGTAAACACTTATATTAAGGGTGTGTGTCCTTTTTATAAAACTTAAATTATGGTGTGCATCGTTGTTAGAAATTTCCAATTATTATCGCTCTATCAAGAGACTCGGTAGAGTCTCGGGACAAGTACATTGACAGCTCTTCTGCTGACCCGACGTCTGCTCACCCGAGGCTCGCCGAATCTACTTTCTCTGAATAAAGCGATTCGCGGTGGTGGGGGTAAAAATGGCATGTCATTTTGTTTAATTACGAAGCTCAGGAGTCGTATGGTGTTTTGAAAATTGAACCGGAGACTGATTGAGAAATTCTCCTTCGATTGAGCCTAAAATCAACATGATCGGTGACGTAATTGCTGAGAAAAAACTTTGCACAGGCTCAAGATTATACTAAAATTCCAACATATCGAAGGATTTTACGTGTCTGTATATGACACAATCAAAGACCTCTTGAGGCCCACCGAAACCCATTTCCACCAAAGCCGGTCTTCGGCGACGAAAGCAACGAACTTTGATTGGTTGTTACGTCCTAGCCTTACGCTAGGCCCCCCCATAATTTTTTTCATCATATTTTATCCATCGTGTACCATCAGACGGTACATCTCTTAACGGGACAGACCTAGTTGGAACGTCAAAAAAAAGGCCTTTTTTCCGATTTTTTTTTGGTCAAACGATAAAATAATTCACAACAAAAGTTCTTCCGTTTAAAAGATACATATGTAATGTATATGTTGCAATTTTTTCAACGCAATACATATCGAAATAAGCTGGTGACCGTCAATTGCCGAGGACGCTGCAAAAAAAAACACGGTTTGCGGTGATCAAGCTCACGCTGCAACGGCTCATCTGAAACAAAAAAAACGGAGGGGATTTTTAGTTAATGATATAATGCTCCGGTTGAACGAAGGGTTTTGAAAAATTTCCATTTTTCACAAAATGGCGGCCGTTAAAAGTCAAAAGTGTTTTTTTGACCAAAATATCAGTTCCATTTTTTGCTATTAAAAATAAAAATAATTATCCAAAAAAAAAATCCTTCGTTCATATGGAGGACTACCATGTATAGAAGAAGTGATATAAATTTCAACCCGATCGGTAAAGCCGTTCTCGAGCTACAGTGATCACCGACTTCAAAAACATGGTTTCGAGAAAAACGCACTTAAAGTTTTGAGTACGGTTTGCATGGCTCAGACACGACGTGCTACAAAGTCTTGTATTTCGGCGAATAATGGTCCGATTTACATTTACCTGGGCGGAAAATGTTCGTGAGAGATGCTACTTTTTGAAAATGAAATAAAAAAAAATCGATTTTTCGAAAATTCTAACTAGGTCTGTCCCGTTAAACCTATATCATCATTCGTCGATAACTAATTCATAATTAATAATAAGCTCAACAATCGAGTATACACTCTAAATAATAATACATATTGTAACACGATACATCCGGTAAGACACCCGACATTCTCATATATTTTTTCCAACATCGCTTTCTATTTCAAGTACGAACATAAAACTGCATGTGCGCTCTAGACAATCCTCGACTTTCAGTCCCCACAAAAAATCTCAAATCTTGTAACAGGAAATCGTAAAAGCGCATACACTACCCTTTATTTCAAAAACATTCTAACTTTTATTACTCTAGCAACATTTTCCAGACCTATGCTTGACCCTCTTGAAAATCGAGAGCACTCGGCGAAATAAACATTTCCCAGGAGTCCCAAATGCATATTCTCAAATTCCAAGATGACCACGTGCATACCCTTGAAACTAGAACAACCCTGCTTGACACGGAGTTTTCCCAAACTCCGGAAATCTAAGATAAAATTTAACGACTTTTCTTCCAATCACATTTCCAAAAAAGTCTCCCCCATAACGTCCTATGCCCAAAAAAATCATACAATCCTATAAAAATCTTCAACTCTACCAAGACAGAAATTCAACAATAATTAGTTAGCATCGAAATCTCAAAGACTCTACATCTCCTCTAGAGTCTCAATCTAAATCTTCGCCACATATAAATTATCACCAGCGCGAGTCTAAATCACAACAAGCGCAAATCGTTCTTCGAAATCCAAAATAAATCAAATCGACGATATCAAATCCAATAAGCTAACTCCGATCAAATCACAACATAAAAGTCAAGCGGAATCAATAATAAGTTATGCAATACCACCAAACTCAACCAATGTAGTACACGTGAAATAATATAACAAACGTAACAACCAAAAGAGTGAAATAATCAAACGAGTGTAATAATAAGTAAATAAATATTATATATTTTTGTGCGTAATCAAACTTCTATCAACAACTCATTCCAAGAGTCCAAGTCTAGACTCTTTCATAAGATCCCTCCTCAAACCTAAATTCTGCTATTATTCAAAATCTCATAAATCTCAAATATTAATAATATGTATTCGAGAACCACGGAGATCCCACTAAAGACTCACTAGCGACTAACATAAACTTCAAAAGTCGCGCTCTAAATCGTCGACCTCCGTGAACTCAACTATGGTTGTATTCCAAAATTTGCTGTCAGCGCTGTGAGTCCTATACCAAAGCACGTACCTGCAGTACTGGCAGCAGGTAAGAAGTGCAAAGTGCGGAACGCGTGGTGAATAAATTCGGGAAAAAAAATTATTTTGTAGTTCAATGGAAATATTATTCGGAACGGAATAAAATAATATTTTTGTTCGTAATGCTTACCCACAGCATTTACCTAATTCTGAAATCGTAAGCGAAATAAAAAACAACCTCACCCACCGATGAGGTTACCATATTTTTTCCAGCTCGTGACTTTTTTTTATATCTCAAAAGATTCGGTAGTCTTTCGTCTAATAAACATATAAAATAGTGTAAAATTGTGAATTTGTGTGCCAGGATAAGTGTTGGAAATATCGCTGATGTGTTAGGTATAAAAGTCAAAAATTTTTGTCTGAGTGTTGATAAACGAAAAATATGAATACATGTATATAAAAAAGGCATTTCGAAATTCAGTGGAAAGAAAGTTTCAAGCATTGAATTTATACGATAAAGTTATACGTGTGCCAAAAATATTTATAAGTATTTTGATACCCAGCGGCGAGAAAAATAGGTTCACTAACCAATATCTTCGAATTTTTTTATAAATCTCAAATTTTATTTCTCAATAAGGAAAGAACATGCAAATATTGTATGTTGATGAATTAAAATAAATGATCGAAATCTTTGATCTAATAAATATGGGCAAAGTAGATTTGTCGTGCCATCATTATTTTAAAAAGTTGTCCTACTTTTTCTCCATTCACTGAAAAGCCAATTTTGTTGAAGCAGTTAAATATTTTGTTGGATACGTTCAACAAAACTATTTCGTCTAGTCAACAAAATGTTTTATTGTTTCAACGAAGTTTCGTTTCAGTTGAACGAAGTTTTGTTGAAACATTGAAAATTTGGTTGCCTGGACGAAATAATTTTGTTGAATACGTCCAACAAAATATTTGAGTATTTCAACAAAATTGGGTTTTCAGTGTTCATTTTGGTTTTGCCCTTCAGTTACTTTTTTTTGCCTCATGGTACGCAATGGATCCATACCAAGTTTTATCATTTTATCGTACAATATGTGTGCTGTGTATTTCTACTTCTTCGTTTTGACTGCGGCAACATGAATTGAAAAATTTGTTATAAAAAGTATTTGGTTGTTCATTTATGGATGGGATCAAAATGTCTGTCTTTGTGACGCAATGGATATATCCGAACTTCAAAAATTTTGTTGCGCCTAATATATACTAAGTGATTCACTTTTATGCTTCAGTTGTAGTGTAATGAATTCAAAAAGTTGTTTCAAAAAGTCTTCGGGTGCTCTTTTTCTGATGGTATCAAAATTTATATCATTGGGATGCAACGGATACCTACAAACTTTGATAATTTTTTGAAGCGATATGGTGCTAAGTATTTCCACTTTTTGTCTCTGCGACATTATGGGTTGAAAAATTTGTTACAAAAAGTCCTCAGCTGCTCATTTTGGGATGAGATCAAAATCTCTGTCTTCGAAACGCAATGGATACATCCAAAATTTCTGAATTTTGCTGGGCCCAATGTGCGCTATGTTTTTTTGCTTTTCTGCTTTAGTTGTGGGACAATAAATTTAAAAAGTTGTTTCAAAAAGTCTTCGGGTGCTCTTTTCCTGACAGTATCAAAATTTGTATCATTGGAATGCAGCGGATACTTACAAACTTTGAAAATTTTGAGAAGCGACATGTATACTAATTATTTCCACTTTTTGGCTCTGATTGTGGCATTATAAATTGAAAAATTTTTATTTAAAAAATTTTCCTCTACAGTCGCTCTGGTTCTGATAGTATCAAAATTTGCAGGAAGGTAATGCAACTGATACATCTAAATTTATTCCGTTTTCTTGGGCACGATCCTGGTTTTAGTTTATCCGTTTTGTTCAATATGTTGTTGTGAAGTACACATAACATACTATTTGAACTTTTCGAAATTCAGTGAGAATATCGAAATACCTGTAACTTCTTGATCTCATGGTATTGACTTCTTCAACGGTATTGACAAGTATCATGATTTCACCTCGTTGTTGATAAAAATAGGAATAAAAAAATGCATAAACTTTTTTCACAATAGATTTGATGTTTTCTCTAAAATTACGTAAAACCGATTTTTTTATTTTTCATTCATCGAAAGTGAAAAATTTCGGAAAAGAATCTCTTCTATTTTTATCAACAATAAGCAGAAATCCTAATATTTTTTACCACAAATATACAATTGTAACAAGAAGGTAGTGCTATTCAAATATGTTTATTCAATAGAAACAAATTCCAATAGCTATAAACTCTACAAAAAAATTCTGCCTACTCTGAACTCGGGCTTCAAAAGCTTATAACTTCGAATAGTTTTTTTAAAACTATTTTGCTATCAGTAATTTTTTTGTCAAACTCCCAGTTTCCGACTTACTTTAGTCTGTATCCAGAAGGGAAGAAAGCCGAATGTCAATAAAATTTGACTGGCTTGAGAATGGAAAAAATTGCCAAAACAAAAATTCCAAAATATATGTCCCCTTATTTCTTCTACAAAAAATTGACTCGAAGTAAAAGGAGTCAGGGTTTAGAATTGGAAAAGTGATAATTGCCCAATATAAACTTTTTCCAATCTAGAGTCGCGGTAGCGACTCGAGACAAGTACATTTATAAAAGAGAGTTCGCTCCAAGACTCTTTGCAGCGAGGACCGCGTTTCCAACTGTTTTCGAAAACTTTCAAAAATTATTTCCGTAATATTTAAATAATTACGATATTTTGGAGGATGTTGCGGGTTCACGTATTTTTTATTTTTTTTCTTCTTTCGATCGTGACTATTTGGAACTCTGTAGCTTAACGCGTATTGAGGATATTAATATTTTATTTTTTCGTTGCATCAAAAAATTGAGCATTTTTTCGCACACATTTTTGATGTTTATTTGTTTTTTTTTTCGCAGTCGCTGTCTAGTGACACTAGTAATACTGGTATAGAAATCTGGTGATTCGTGAATAATACACTGAATATATACCTATATATTTCTGATTGACTTTCCGTTTATTATGGTTTTATGAAGTGATACTAGTGATGAGGTTATAAAGATCGCGCATGTGACAGCTGACCAATATTTTTTTCGTCAGTTTGATTTTTTGGTTTGCGTGACTGTTCTTACTTTTGGTTAATCTTTCTTAAAATAAAACAGTCGTGAGGTATAAAGATCGCGGTCAATCTGAACTTTTGGTTACAGTGACGTTTATAGATAGATAGACGAGTAAAAAGTGACTTTTATTATTATAGATAGAAGAGTGATAGTGGTAAAATAAAGTGTAATAATAAACTATTGAACAGTGCATAAATAAATAATTTCATTTATTAAACCTAGCTCCTACAATTTTTTCCCGAACATAAACTCTACAACGGAGTCGAAAACGATCCCTTTTTTCTTTTACCATAAAATGTTCCTCGAATGCAATAATAAAGTTTATTTAGATTTAGAAATCATTCTCTTCGTTTTTTTTTATAACTAAGAGAATGGTATATGATAAATTCGTATTAGGTGAATATTTAATATCTTTGTCGTGAGGTTATAAAGATCGCGGTCAGTTTTTTACTACAACTTTAGCTCTCGAAATTTTGTACGTATATTTTTTTGTTTCAAAATCTCGTTTCGTTATGATTACTTATATTTAAAAACTTTCGGTGCATTTTGATGCTATTGGAGTATTTCTTCGGCATCATTGGTTATAGAATATTTTCCGATCCGTTGATCTGTTGGCACGGATGATTCGGTGCAATATTTTTTGAAATTTCTTTTTCCGAAGTTAAAAAAAATGTCAAGCTTTTACTTGTTCGTTGTTCTTTTATGCGTCGTATCTTCTCAGAACTACTGTACGTTTTAAGGGGGTCATCCCATGTGACAGCTATTTTTTTCGCTTTTTTTGGGAATTTTTTTTTTACGAACCATTAAAACACACTATCTTTGAATTTTTACCACACATTTATTAAGGAGGTTGGACCACGCAATCAAAATAATCAGAATTTGATAAAATTTGGTGATAATATTCTTTGGCTCCAAGTATACAAACACAATTTTTTTTTAAATTTTTTACCACATGGTTATCGAATAATTGAGCGTTGAATCGAAGTTCTTATGCACGAGATTTATAACTGTATATATGTAAACTCTATGCTTATACACGTGAACTTTAGTGTTCAATTACTCGAGAACTATGTGGTAGAAAAATCTAAAAAAATTTGTATTGTCATATATATTTTTAAAGAATACATTTACCAAATTTTATTAAATTCTTATCATTTTGAAATTTTTAATGTTTTTAACATAGTTTAGCATGGCAATATTGTATCGTCGCGATCCAACCTCCTTAACATTTTTACAGTCCTCAGAATTTTATCAAACAAAAATAACGAGCTGAATCAACTTTACACCGTTTGGAAGACACTCATGTGTTGGTTGACGGCTACCATGATTCCGGAGGTTTTGCTCATCTAAAATCAAAAAATAAAACGGCATTTTAATTTGCAAACCTGAGGCTATCGCTGGAACTAGAATAATGTAAAAATATCGAAAATTGAATTTTTCGCACGGTTATTATTTATTAATTAATTAATTTATTATTTATTAATTAATTAATAATATTATATAATTAAATAATAATATAAAATTAAATAATAAATAATTATTAATTAATTATTTATTAATTAATTAGAGAAATGGCATATGAACATAATTGGAGATTTTATAAACATAATTAAATCCCACGTACTTGACCATATATACTTTAGTAGATATTTATTTATTTATCAACTTTTTGTGAACTCACAACATTTACGAGAATGAAATTATCATCTCTGTACAATTTGACTTAATTTGATAAGATAATGAGAGCGGTTACCCATAAAACTTTATATGATGAGTTGTTTTCAGAAAGAATTTTTGTGCGGAGATCTTTGCATGAACGACTTAGACGGGTTTTTGTAAATTTTTGTGTGGATCGGTATTTTGGCGCTGGGTGGTGGGGGGGATTAACTGGAACAACTATTTGGGGGGTATAAATGTACTTGTCTCAGCTTTTTTCACAGCATTTATGCTGTTTTTGGCTAGGTCTATTGTAACGGGACAGCCCGCGCTGCCCGTTCACAAGACCACATGTAGGCGCAGGAGGTATAGCTAGACTCTCGCTACTATACTCGAGATATCGATCGGCCATATTGGCGCTCGATCCTCTCTCTCGCCGGCCATTCTTTTGCGTAGATCCCACATTTATGCGGTGAGCGACACACCTTCTTCGCGATGACCGAGGCTCGCGACACACTCGCGCCCCACCTTTCTCTCACGTCACCGTGAGAGAGACAGCCTACGGGCAACGAGTGAGCACACACCTCTTTCCACCTAGAGACTTCTGTAGCCTACTCGTGCTCTATACTCGCCTGATCATCGCGAGTCGAGCCGGTCTTCTCAATATTCTCCATGACTGGATTATTAATAATTATTTTCCCACCAATTCTTGCGTCCACTTCCATCGGACCATGACAAATCTCCCTCTACATTGTCGAAGATCCCTACTTGTCACCACTCTGAGTAATCAGATAAGGGATGCTTCTCCTCACGCCATCAAACATTATTTAAGGACGTGCGCGGGTCGATTTGTCACTCTTTTCTTCATTTCTTCAATCGAGACTCTTATAATTTTCTGAACACAACGAGCATGACTACAATTGTTTATTGAGCCTTGCTCCATCATAAATTCCTCCCGAGATCGTGAGTAGGACTCTAATTTCTTTGGGACGTCGCAGTATTGCACTGGCTTCCGACCGTTGAAATGAGAATGTTTAGTGGGTGACGCTAGGTAGAGTTGGCGTAATTTCATTAATCAACATCTTAGTGATAATTAACCTCACACGCGTTTATATCACCATTTGCCTTCTCTACACTATACATTCTCCGCACTTTTGATAATGAGGGACTAAAGTCTGGACATGGGACATTTTATCTATAAATAAACCCTGTTTTGATTTCCGGTCTACCGGAACTTCAGTCTCTAGCTTCGGCAACTAGATGACTAAAAGAACCCAACCTGTTCTTAATTGCCATGAGATAATTTCGATCATTACTATTAGTCGTCTTTATCGCACTCTCTTTCCTGTTCAGCTTCTCTGAATCTTCGATTATCTGCCCTCAGCACGTAGATAACTTCTGAGCCAAGGCTCGCTGTTCTAAATTTATGGTTATCTCTTTTCTAATTGTTTGTTTGCATAAACCAGCCTCTCTGGTTCTTCATGAATCCTTAAAAGGGGTTCATTAAAATATTAAATTAGTTTGATACAAAGAAATCACCAATTTTGATTTGTAAACGCTAATCGCGCTCGAGGAAAAACTCCTTCAATAGAACGACATAAAAAAAAAAGGAAAATTAAATCGATCAATTCCACTCTATCGCTCTAATTATTCGTCACCTCGGTTTACTCGTAATATTATTGGCAATTTCTCGATCCTTTTATACCTTTGTTTGTGCCATACGACATTAACCCATTAACGCCGAAGAATCGTGTTTTTTTTTCTCATTTTCAAGCTAGATTCTTATCATCGAAAAAAAATCATTTGCAAATAAAAAATATGTTCCCTTGTAGTTTCGAGTGTCCCCTTTCCGAATCCGGAGTCAAAATTGAGTTTTGTCCATTAGAAAAAAAAATATGGCCGTTTTTAAACAAAAAAAAGCGAAAAAATCGAAGACGTTTTTTTTTCAATATTTTTTTTCTCATTGAAGACGCGCGAGGACCCCCCCTTTTTCTTCAACCATGAGTGCACAAAATAGTTGTAGTTTAAGAATATATTTTTTTAATTTGTCGACATTGACATTTTCACCCCCAAAATGGCGCTTTTCATCCCTTCAGCAGGAAGACAATTTTCACTCTCGGTGCCCGACAAAAAAAATATTCAAATCTTAACGAAAATTGGTATCCCGGGGTTTTCAAGGTCGCTGATTACGATTCCGCCCTCAAAATTCGAAAATTCAGAATGGCGGATCCAATATGGCGGACCCAAATTCAAAAACTTACTTGAATCGGATGAAATGTGGCACTCGGGGGTTTTCGAGGTCGCTGATTACAAATCTGCCCTCAAAATTCGAAAATTCAAAATGGCGGATCCAATATGGCGAACCCGAATTCAAAAACTTACTTGAATCGGATGAAATGTGGCACTCGGGGGTTTTCGAGGTCCTTGATAACGAATCTGGCATCATCATTTCAAAATTCAAAATTGCGGATGCAATATGGCGGACACCTTCCCATTAACGCCCAGTTATTATCTAACGTTTATTGAAGAATTGACAACTTTATATAAATGTAAATAATAATCATTCAATTGATTCACATTTTATGATCATATATTATATTTTTCATGTGTCGAATAAAAATTGACGTTGCAGAGGCTGAGAAATCTCCGATTTTCTTACATTTCATCTTGTTTTTGTTTATACGGGTCATCATTGAATATTATCCCTGATACAAATATATTTATTATCCATGAATATTTCTGTCTGCAAATAAGTTTTGTATATGCCTATCACATCTTTTTTCAATTTTTCACGTTTGTGGAGTGCGGATCGTTCACATTGCTAATGATATTTTATTTTCTGTAAAAAATATTAGCTCAGAATTTTTGTGTTCATTTTAGGTCTGCCAATATTCCTTATCTGAATAATTTGGTTTCTATTTTCGTAGAACTTGTCTTGAGACTAAATCGAACTCACTTATATACCTAAATTTCAGCTCAGTACCTCAACAAAATGTATTCATAAAATATTGTTTTATCATCTTTATTGCTCCTGAGTGAATTCACTTCTTCGATAATTTTTATCTCATCGGCAGCGTGAGCATATTGACAATATTACCATTATGTCTCGAAAACGACCAAGGCAATCTATTCCTTCTCATGTAGAGTTTGAAATGGATACTTCTGACGATAATTGTGACGAGCTCGTCACGATTCCGAATCCAGACAATTCTGGTTGTTCTAGTGATTCCGATTCTGATTTTGAATCAAACGATCACCTTTCGAGTATCACTTATAAACAAGCATGGGAAAATTACACAGATAATCAATGTAAATTGGAAGGAGATCACCAATATAAGTGGATGGTTGGTGAAAAGAGCTACCCGAATGAGACTGAAGACAAATTATTACTAACCGACGGTGTAAAAAAAAGTATTCAAAAAAGTGAGCCGATACAACTGTTTGAAAAGTTTTTCTGCATGGAAATGAAAACATACATTATTGACTCATGTAAAGAGAATGGGTTTGAATTGCAGTTGGATGATTTGAATACTTTCATTGGCATCATCATTGTAAGCTCGTTCAATAAAAGAAAATCTCAAAGAGACTATTGGTCATCTGATCCCTTCTTATTATGTGAGGTGGTTTCTTCTGCAATGTAACGCGATACATTTGAAAAAATCAAATCAGAATTAAAGTATTCGATGCCTAAAGAGAATGATCCCAGTGATAAGGCATGGCGCGTTCGTAAATTACTACAATTATTTCAGAGAAATATTCGTCAGTTTGGCTTGTGGAAGACTGCGTTATCTGTTGACGAAATGATGGCCAAATCATATGCAAGAACATCGCTAAAACAGTTTATCCGGGGAAAACCCATACGATTCGGACTAAAATTTTGGGGTCTTTGCACCGCCGATGGATACCTGTTGAATCTCGATTTATATTGTGGAAAAAATTCATCAATTGGAGATAAATTGGGTAAATGTGCTCTAGGTTCTCGTGTAGTGATGCAATTATTGGATCCATTTCTCAAATCTATCCCTCCTAAGAAGATATCTCAGTTCCATCTTTACTGCGATAATTTTTTTACGAATTTCGATCTCCTAGTACATTTGAAAAAGTTAGGTTTACAATGTACAGGAACTATAAGAGAAAATCGAGTCAAAGAAAAAAATGTAATCGACAAAAAGTCTCCACGAGGTACGTATGTTGTAAAGCATGATCAAAACAGCGGAATAAACTACATAACTATCGTAGACTCGAAACCAGTTTCGATCGCTTCTACCGCTGCAGGGGTGACTCCTCTATTACCGTCTAAGAGATTTAGCTCGAGTGCACATTCAAAAATTGAGATTCCGTTTCCACAAGCATTTCATCTCTACAATAAATTCATGGGCGGAGTAGACGTTCACGATGGACATTGCAACAACTTGCTTCCAAGTATCCGTTCAAAAAAATGGACATGGGTCGTCTTTATTAGATTTATACAGGCCGCCATTGTGAACTCAGTCGTGATTTTCAACGCAACTGGAGATAAAACAAAAAAAATTGGTTCAAAGCAATTCGCAATTTCGATTGCTAAATATTACTTAGAGAGGGGAAAACTAAAACGGAACAAAGCACACGATACTTTCCGTCACAGCAAACAAGCTCGTTGTTCAATCTGTCCAATAAGAACATATACGTACTGTAAGGACTGTAATGCTTACTTCTGTAGTGCTTGTATGAAAGCGAAACACGTAATCAGGCTTCGGGGATAAGCAAAGGGCGTATTTACAACCAAGCACCCCAAAAAGTGAGAGGCAAGGGGACTCGCTCGAATCAAGCACCCCAAAAAGTGAGAGGCAAGGGGACTCACTCGAATCAAGCACCCCAAAAAGTGAGAGGCAAGGGGACTTACTCGAATCAAGCACCCCAAAAAGTGAGAGGCAAGGGGACTCACTCGAATCAAGCACCCCAAAAAGTGAGAGGCAAGGGGACTCACTCAAATCAAGCACCCCAAAAAGTGAGAGGCAAGGGGACTCACTCGAATCAAGCACCCCAAAAAGTGAGAGGCAAGGGGACTCACTCGAATCAAGCACCCCAAAAAGTGGGAGGCAAGGGGACTCACTCGAATCAAGCACCCCAAAAAGTGAGAGGCAAGGGGACTCACTCGAATCAAGCACCCCAAAAAGTGAGAGGCAAGGGGACTCACTCAAATCAAGCACCCCAAAAAGTGAGAGGCAAGGGGACTCACTCGAATCAAGCACCCCAAAAAGTGAGAGGCAAGGGGACTCACTCAAATCAAGCACCCCAAAAAGTGAGAGGCAAGGGGACTCACTCGAATCAAGCACCCCAAAAAGTGAGAGGCAAGGGGACTCACTCAAATCAAGCACCCCAAAGGAGAAATGATTTCTACCACGTCCATGTCGTTTTCTCTGGGTAATGCTCTTAAGTAATTCTCTGGGTAATACTCTTAAGTAGAATAAGCAATTATAAGTTTATCCGTTGAGTAATGCGGAGTGATGAATTTCTATAAATTTGTCAATTTGTCAATATATAAAGTTGTCAATTCTTCAATAAACGTTAGATAATAACTGGGTGTTAACGGGAAGGTGTCCGCCATATTGCATCCGCCATTTTGAATTTTGAAGTGATGATGCCAGATTCGTTATCAAGGACCTCGAAAACCCCCGAGTGCCACATTTCATCCGATTCATACAGTTTTTGAATTTAGGTCCGCCATATTGGATCCGCCATTTTGAATTTTCGAATTTTGCGGGCAGATTTGTAATCAGCGACCTCGAAAACCCCCGAGTGCCACATTTCATCCGATTCAAGTAAGTTTTTGAATTCGGGTTCGCCATATTGGATCCGCCATTTTGAATTTTCGAATTTTGAGGGCAGATTTGTAATCAGCGACCTCGAAAACCCCCGAGTGCCACATTTCATCCGATTCAAGTAAGTTTTTGAATTTGGGTCCGCCATATTGGATCCGCCATTCTGAATTTTCGAATTTTGAGGGCGGAATCGTAATCAGCGACCTTGAAAACCCCGGGATACCAATTTTCGTTAAGATTTGAATATTTTTTTTGTCGGGTACCGAGAGTGAAAATTGTCTTCCTGCTGAAGGGATGAAAAGCGCCATTTTGGGGGTGAAAATGTCAATGTCGACAAATTAAAAAAATATATTCTTAAACTACAACTATTTTGTGCACTCATGGTTGAAGAAAAAGGGGGGGTCCTCGCGCGTCTTCAATGAGAAAAAAAATATTGAAAAAAAACGTCTTCGATTTTTTCGGTTTTTTTTGTTTAAAAACGGCCATATTTTTTTTTCTAATGGACAAAACTCAATTTTGACTCCGGATTCGGAAAGGGAACACTCGAAAGTACAAGGGAACATATTTTTTATTTGCAAATGATTTTTTTTCGATGATAAGAATCTAGCTTGAAAATGAGAAAAAAAAACACGATTCTTCGGCGTTAATGGGTTAACAAGCGGATTTATTCTTATGCAGAAGAAAGTCGGTGCAAGAATTTCTACTATCACTAAATAATTGTAGTCGTTCAATTCACGCCTCGAGCATTTATAATATATCACGCGCCTCACGCATTCACACACTCTCGGCGCCTCACGCACACGATCAACGTTCTATTGTATCGGTGGCGCGTAGAGCCAGACAAGGAACGAGATAGAGAGAGATGGAGCGTTCCGGGTGGCCCGCGTATACGCGTGACGTCACCTCACTTTTCACCTCTCCTTTCTGGTCTCCTAGTATATCTTTCGTTCCTCGAGACCACTAAATCCGTTATTTACCAATTAATTAACTAACAAACGTAATTTTTTTTCCTTGATTTTTATTCTATAAAAACTCTGCTAAAATCACTAATTATTTAACCCTTCTGGTTTTCACACATTTTTTTTGTATTA
The DNA here is from genome assembly GCA_963989365.1 of Rhimphoctona megacephalus. Lineage (NCBI taxonomy): Eukaryota > Metazoa > Arthropoda > Insecta > Hymenoptera > Ichneumonidae > Rhimphoctona > Rhimphoctona megacephalus. The sequence continues at coordinate 7,180,218 of OZ022418.1, read as the reverse complement.
ATCAATTTTCATTATTTTTCAGCACCGATCTCTTGCATTCTTAGAATGCCTATGGTGAAGATCGGACCATTCGCCTTTTAGGCTTGGTATTGGTGCTGAGGCAACACAAAAAACCCCTAGAGTTATTGTGTTTAACCAGGTGCCAGAGACGGTGCATATTAATTAAAATAATTCCTTTGAACTATTAATTTCTATCGAGTCCATTTTCCGGATTATAAATCCTAAATTTCCTTCTCCAGTCTCGTGACTCCCTATCCCAAGGTGAGGGGGTCGTGACGCTGAGCGCACGACCACACGAAACGTTTCACTATATAAAGCGAGATGTTCCAAAAGAAATAGAAAAAACAAATCATATCAAGTATAAAAATCCCCCCTGGAGAAAAAAAACCTGGATAAGTACATTTGTTGACCCCCGTTTCCATATTTTTTCACAAATATACATACACTCCAGAAATCTCCCCTCACAAAAATCCCTGAAAAAATTAAATCCTATCAATAAGTAAGAAGAGTGACCCCCTCAAAAAAATTATCAAATAAATTCTAATCATATAAAATAAAAATTCGTTATTCTTCGCAAAAAGCCAAGGTTGAATTTCGCAAAAAGTTATAAAATAAATTGAGCTCTATTAAAAGATATGTGGTTAAGTATGGGAGGCATTATTGTATTTTATAAAAACTACAAATAATGTTGGAATGTGGATAGAAAAAAGAATTAAGTTCGGAAGTACAGTTGTTCTACCAATCAGAACAAGAATAAAAACTCTGTATGAAAAAAGTTCAACCCAAAACAGATTACAAACGAAAAAAAATTAGATTGAAAAAAAAATTTCGGCTGAAGTACTTGGCGAGTTCGTGACCATGACCGATACATTATGTGAATTAAGTTAAAAAAACTTGCCAAGTACTGCAGCCGAAATTTTTTTTTCAATCTAATTTTTTTTCGTTTGTAATCTTTTTTTGGGTCGGACTTTTTCATACAGAGTTTTTATTCTTGTTCTGGTTGGTAGAACAACTGTACTTCCGAACTTAATTCTTTTTTCTATCAACATTCAACATTATTTGTAGTTTTTATAAAATACAATAATGCCTCCCGTACTTGACTACATATATTTTAATAGAGCTCAATTTATTTTATAACTTTTTACGAAATTCAACCTTAGCTTTTTGCGAGGATTAAGTCTTTTTTTGTTTTGTGTGATTTGACTTTATTTGATCATTTTTTTAAGAGGGTCACTCTTTTTACTTTTTAATAGGATTTGACTTTTTCAGGGATTTTTGTGAGGGGAGATTTCTGGAGGGTATGTATGTTTGTGAAAAAATATGGAAACGGGGGTCAACAAATTTACTTGTCCAGGTTTTTTTCCCCGAGGGTTGGTATTATACACGAACTAAATCTTCATTATAACGAAGCTTTTTCTATGGTTAAGTAATATGAACGAAATTGTATTCAATCGCATTGTCACATTCTTATTGATTTCTTAGATGCATCAGAAAAATGGACCATCATTGTCCGTGGGTAAACAACTGCGTTGGCGAAAATAACCAAAAATATTTCGTGCTGTTTACCGTGAGTAATCGTTAATACTAATTAGGATACTCCGCTGAATTTTTATTGTATCACTCTGTGTATTTGTATTTTTGATTATTACAGTTCTACATTGCTGGCATATCTCTACAATCGCTGTTCCTGTGCATTCAACAGTTCACTACGTGTGTCAGACAAGAGTGGCGTGAATGTTCAACCTTTTCGCCACCAGCTACGGTCGTTCTCTTACTATTCTTAACATTTGAGGCTCTTTTGTTTGCAATTTTCACTGTTGTCATGCTGGGAACACAATTGCAAGCTATATGGAATGACGAGACGGTTCGTACCACAAAGATGTTTTTTGATGTTCCTGACACACGCTGGCTAAAACTTTGACGTAAAAGGATTTGTTATTAATCTGAACAAAATCCCATAACAGGGTATTGAGCAACTGAAGAAGGAGGAAGCCAGATGGGTGCGAAACAGCCGATGGAAATCCATACAGGCTGTATTTGGACGTTTCTCCATCGCGTGGTTCTCACCCTTCACGTCTCCACATTACGCTAAAACTAAAGTAGATTCATATTTATATTCGGTTTGATCTAAAAAAAAGAGCAAAATGGATCACTTTCATTTAGGTATATCATCCTTTGGCGAATGTGTGAATACATGCAATGTACATAAACTAAAATTAAAATTGATTAAGTGTGAATACTGGTACACAATCTGCTTACAGAATGCGTACACGATGCTCATTCATAACACATACAAATTAATTCAAGGGCTTAGCTAGCAGTTCGCTTGTCACTCTTTCAGCACCAATTTTTGTGGTGGTGAAAGCTCCGTATTTTGTGGCATACATTACACAAGCAAAGGTAATCCGAAATATGTTTCAGGATCCCAGGTTAATCATCGTACATGAAACGTTTTTGAATCAGGAAGTTCTAAATTGCAAATAACGGACATAAGATCTCTCCAGTATACCGTATTATTTTTCGGGTCCTTTGATGAATACGAAATTATGATCTCAGGTAGCAATTACAAGCTTCCTGGGATATAGGTAAACAAATTCAAGGCAATATGTTGATATGAATGTTTTCGTATTTTTGTACCAATCTTTCATTAGTGCCGGGAAATATTCAGATTCTCTGCTCAATTATCCTGACGAGCAAGTGTTAAACCGTAACGTAAAATATGCGTAGTAAATATTTTTGTTCATGGGCGAGGCAGAAACTGTTGATACGTACTTTAAGTAGATTATATGAAACTGAAAAAATCACGAAGACTTCACCAGATATATCAACGCGTACAGTGCCCTATTTTTGTTGTGGTTTCTATTTTTGGAGTATGAACATAAAGGCAATGTCCAGAATTTAATAATCGAAACTATTAATACGTACATTAAGTAAGCTATGGTTGTATGCAGCGCCAAAAATATTACGTGTACAAAAAGTTCTATCCGTTTTTACACGGAGAGAATTTTATACGAATAATTACTATGTTCTCATTGCTATGTGGTACCATGTCGATCGTTCTCAAGAAATTTACTATGTTTTTCTATTCAAAATAAAGTCAATTTTGCTCAGAACTGGCGACACGGTTCCACACCGCAATGTGAACATAGTAAATTTCGCGTAAAATTCTCTGCGTCGAAAGACCAAGCCTTTATTCGTCATGGAATACATTAGCAGTCTGAGTATTAGCAAAGGGCTAACGGTGACTGAGCTGATTTCTATCTGTTTTTTTTAATATTTTGATGAATAAATAAGTTGCTTAAAATGCTTCGCACCAAATTGCATTATCTAAGTATTGGAATACTACAATTGTTAAATCAATTGCAGGGGATAAGAGCATTTATTCGGCAATCCTTTATGGCAGTATTCTACTTTACAACTTTGAAAAAAACGCTATTTTTGTGAATTGTTTCTGAGAATACTATTGAAGATATGGATGTAGGGTTTGAAATGCTTAATAAATACACTCTTGAAGTACATAAAATTTTTTTTTAATTTATTTTATACATTTTTTATACATGTAAAGTATGGTCAAAGCCAACACCTCAAAAAGTAGGTAACGTTGCGGTGGTCGTAAAATCTTGCCGACGGATGGTCTGAAACAAAAAAATCAAATAGTTTTATGTTCAGTATGACTCCAGGAACCGATCTAACTAGAATATTTTATGTATGTGCAAAATCAACAAAATGGCGGCTAAAATACGAAAGAAAAAAAAATTGCGTTTTTTTGCGTCTTTTTTTGCAATAAAAACATAGTTAGAATTAAAATTTTAAGTTGATTGTAGTTAGGTCGGTTGATACAAACATGTAGAATATGTGTTCAAAATTTCATAAGGATCGGTTCAATAGTTTTTGAGTTTTCACGACCACGATACTTGAAAACGTTGTTTCGAGAAAAACGCGTTTAAAGTTTTTGTAAGTGACAAATCGTAGAAAAAATTATCTTACGCTCAATCAGCGATGCCTGGGCCATATAATATGCCTTCAACTTGTTCCAGGTGAGTATTGTCATCTAATTTAGCCTGCTTTTTTTGAGTTCTACTCTCCTTAGAAGCCTCAGTCGAGCGGCGGTTCTCTCGAACGATGCGCCGTTGGTCGCGCATATTGGCGAACTGCATGGCGGTTTGGCCGATTTTCACGCCCATAATTTCCATTATTTTCAAAACTGGGCTGAATCCTTCATTAAAAATGCAGGCAGCAGTGAGACATGCAATTTGAACGATTTTTTTGCCATTATAGACATGCTTCGGTGCCATAGCCCAAACTGTTGAGTTGAAACACTCATTGTTATTTTGAGTGTTTCCACCCAAACATCTCTCCAGTAATTCCGTTTTTGTTAGATCTTCGTAGATCGGCTTCAGCACCTCTTGTACGTCACTAGCAAGAGCAGGAGGATGTTTATAATTTTTTAAACCGTTGTTTGCTTCGGCCTTCTTATACTTGCACCAGCTGTCTGAACAGTACGTATGCTCTGGTTTGGAGTCTGTTGAGATTTTGTGGTAATAGCCGGCCCAGATCTCGTTTCGCATGCCTTCTACTGAATTTGAATTCCTTTGAATTGCAAGACTGTAGTTTTTAGATAACTCTTTCATTAATTTGATAGTTAGATCAGCAGTCTTCACTTTTTTAATCACGACTTTTGGTCGTGATAAAGGGAAGGTAATATAGAGAAGCAAAGGTATATATTTTGATGAGAATATGTATAGGTGTAATGATTTACAATAGGGGAACAGTTGCTGCAGCGAACAAAGCCAGATAGATGGCTAATCCGGCGCGCGCGCTGGGCAGGTCAGAATAGCGCGCTCAGGTAGGTGCGTTCGAAAGGTGAAAAAGTATAGTTAGACTGCTTGAATCTTTCTAAAATTTTGAGCTAACATTCTTGAATATATTTACTTTCGAAAAATGTAAAAAAAAAAAATTTTTTTTTTTCAAAGTTGTAAAGTAGAATACTGCCTTATGGTATTTTACCCATTTGATTACTATTTTTGATGTAATAAAGTGATATATCAATATTCAATGAATTTTTTATTCGACAATTCATGCTGAGACCTCTAAAGTTTGAATGTTAAGTAAATATCATTCCTTTAAATTCAAAAGCTATTTTGTTTGTTTATGCTGTCAAGTGATATAAACGGTCAGTGGTCACGCTACTTAGGTACACCAAAGCGTTGGTCGCGTGATGACAGTATTGCCGAAATGTATAATTTCGAATTTTTAGTTTCATAAAAAGGAACTTATAAATTATTTCAATACAGTAATGGTGACTTTTAAACATTTTTATTTCTTACAAGGAAACCTTCCCAGGTGTACCCCGCCGATTTTGTTCCGCTTGGAGTATGTTATTCTACATTGAAATCTAAGAGATACATTTTTTTTTTGCGGAAACATATTTAAGGGGTGAAACACACCCCGAAAGTTGAAGTCTCCTAGGGGAGGTTATTTAGTTCCATATATATGCAGACAAGGGGGCAAAATCAAACTAATTGCATTCAATGCTTCATAAAAAGTTATGACTACTCGATTTTTTTCAGTCCTGAGGGGGTGAATAAGCCGAAGTTACAGGGGTTGAAAATTAAAAAAACGTTATAACAAAAGAAATATGCTCGATATGGAAGTGAAAAAAATTGCATAATTAACAGTTTTAAAAGTTAAGAGATACATGTTTTTGCATTTTTCGAAAAAATGCATCCTTAAGGGTGTACTACCCTTACATCCGAATACCTTTAATTTCTGTAGATACGTATTTTTTTAAGTATCTATCTGCTAGAAAATATTCTTTTGGATATAGAACATATCGTGAAATTGTTTAAAAAGATTGTTATCAACATAAAAAAAATCCCTTGAAAATAATCGATAGAACATATGATTCAGGCATTGCAGATAATGAAAATTCTTTTCTTGTGAGATCATTTCTGTGTGAGGGGTCGAAAAGTAGCTTTTTTCGCGATTTTGTTTCAATCGATTTTTTGATGTTTCATTAAATAACTCTTAAAGAATAGAGGATGAATTCTTAACGTTATTTTCTTTTTCTATCATTGAAAATGTCCTATAAAAAAACGATGTGCACGATTCTAGCCGTAATTATTGTCTGAAACGAAATTTTAAAAAGATTATTAATTTGCATGTGTGCCACTATTTTGCTATGGAGGGTTTATTTTCATTTTTATTTCTTTATTTTTTATTATCAAAAAACTGTTGACAAAATCGGCTAAATTCGTCCTCGTTTTGTTAGAGAAATAGAAGTTTGTTATGCACGTGATGTTTGTTGTTACAATCACGTAGCAGTAAATGAACTGATATCTTTTATCATTTCGAACTTTACTTTGTATATGTTCGTTAGCCTTGCTTATTAGCTATTTGATTCTCCGAGTTGATATTCTACTTCACCTATCATTGAAAGAAGTTTCAAAATACGTTGATAAGAAATATATAACTGTTATCTGCCTCTGCCTCCCTTATTTGACATACGATGGTCTGTGCTACGCTTATAAGTCGCGTTCTTCAGAAATTGCTTCAATTCGATAAGTGTGAGTTAGAAGGAATTTATCTCGTGATAAAATAATATCAACAATCAAAGGCGTGTATAACTCCGTGTTTTGTTTGCAATCAAAAGTTGTTAAAAGTTCCATAAGTTAAGAAATCAAGTGTATTTATTATGAAAAATGAAAGTGAATCCGCTTAATGTGATACGATTAGTTTTGGCACATTTTCAAGCCCTAAATATACCTGAAAGCCCTATAAATAATGATGAAATACAATTAAAAGAAAGCATTGAAAATATATTAACGAACGCTATGCAAGATTACATAGGCATCGAAATAATCGTAGAAGATTCATTATATTTCCAAGAACCTTACAAAGATTGGGATATGAAAATAGTGGAAGACGAAGAATGAGGATTGGCAATCAATGATCCGGTACTACCCCCGGATGTTTGTACTACTGATGATGAATCTGTTTCATACGAGTATAAATCGAGGGGAGTCAACTATTGGAGAAGTGGCAAAACTAAAAATTTGAGCCTATCAAGCGTTAAACAATAATTTAGAAAAGTACAATCAGTGACTCAGTTAAAAAGATGGGCTAAATATTTAAATAAAGGTGGAACTTATAAAGAAAAAATAGCTAGAATTTGCGAGTACACTTAGCCAATTTTAAAGCTGCCATTGATGCTGGTCTTATGGTACATGACATCGACTTAAAAAAATGGGCAATGCAAGCACAAAAAGAAATCGGTCATGAAGATGTCCCTTTTAAGGCGTCAAACAAGTGGGTACACTCATTTAATAAAGCTCATAGGATTGTTTCTAGAAAAATTAGTAAATTTATCACAAAAAAAAGCATTGAAAATGAAGACAGTCTGCGAAAGCTTGCTGAACAATTTGTTTCTGAAGTGAAGAACGATATAGAAGAATATGGGTTATCGAACGTCTACAATTCGGACCAAAGTGGTTTCCAATTAGAAATGCATTCTGGAAGAACATTTGCGATTGAAGGAGAGAAACAAGTTGAATGCCTTGTACAATCAATTGCTTATACAACACATAGTTATACGATTCAGCCCACTATAGCAGGTGACGGAAGGCTTCTTTCTCCGCTATTCATGGTTTTGAAAGAACCAAGTGGTAAATTTGGTCCAACAGTGGAATCGTCACTATGCAGACCAGAAAACGTTTACATAGAAGTATCGAAATCTGGAAAACTCACTTCAGGTAATAATAAAAATTATTTTTTTAGAGAATTCCTTATATTGACACATAAGATACTGTTTATTTTTTGCAACGAAGTAAATTGAAAAATTAATTCATACTTTCAGAACATTTTAACACTTGTCTACAAAATGTCTTCTTCCCCCAAGTTGGTTCAAACAGTATTTTATTAATTGACTCCTGGACTGGACATTGCCTTCGAGCTGTTGACGAAGCGAAACCTCGGGATAGAAATATAAAATTAAGAAAAATACCGCAGGGTACAACGGGAAAGATTCAACCTTTGGATGTTTTTGGCTTCAGGATATGGAAAAATGATGTGAAACATTTTTTTGACAATGTCATATTAATGGATTATGATTTAAATTTGCATTTACGAAATAATATAATTATGCTTCAGTCACTTGTTCAAAACCAATTATCATCTCCACGATATGTAAACTTATTTAGGTATTCATGGTTCAAAAGCGGTTATCATGAATAGTGACCGGAGAATTTTGAAAATCCCGTAGATTTTAGTTTTAAAACTTGCAAAGCGCATTGCGATGTACCCGGATGTCAAAATATTGCTGTTGTTAGGTGTTCATGGTGTAAAAAATCATTATGTTGCCAACACTTTTTTGACGATTTCCACTATTGTAAAGAATATAATGAATAATTTCATTTGTCAATCAAAACTACATCTGTACAAAATACAGCATATAAAATATAATAAAAACAATGGTACAATAATTAGAAATATTAATATGGTAATAATGTGATTGAAAAGAATTCTCATTATCTGCGATGCCTGTATCATATGTCGTAACGATTATTATATATAACGATTATTATATATATCTGGAGCTAGTCACGCTCATATTTAATTCTCGCGAAAAGGCTACGGGACCGGGAATCGAACCGAGGATCTCTCGACGCTCTGGCTTAGAGGCAAGCACGCAAGCCACCAGACCAGAGCGCCGGTTAGCACGGTTTAGATTAACTTATTATTATCTTTTTACTTCAAAAGAAATTCGGGATCGGCTTACTTTCGTCCCATACGGGCCCGGGGCTCACCTCGACTGGTTCAATATCTTAATTAGCAGGAGGGGTGGTGATAAATTCCAATTATTTTCTTTAACGAACAGCAGTTAATTTCCAACATTGAGTTTTTATTCGATTGAGGAGAAAAATATTAAGTTAAAGATTCCGCAATTACAATGTTATAAAGATAACTTACGTTTACCGCTTCAGTCGCTCACGGTCTCTGGTTTCGGCCGACGGCCACGCTACCCGCTCACACACATACACACTTGTTTTCTACGAATATTTTATTTACGGAATTATTGATTTTTATGCGATAATAACGCTGGATTTATTATTTGGATAACATATAAAAATCGGGGAATAGAGAATGAAAGTATAATTATGGTTAATAGCGTCTTTTCGCGCGCAAAACAATCGGAGAATTACTAATCTATGCGCACCACCGCCGGCGGAGCTCTTCCGTGCACACGGGGGTCCCGTTTGAGTAAACCCACTCCGATGGGGGAATTATGGTCGCCACGATTTACTCACGACTCTAGTGCTGCTCAAACCCCTGGTGAACCCGAGGGAATTGCACTCGATTAGAACTTTATTTTTATACGAGAATATACTCACGAGTCTATGCGGAGCCACCGAATTGGGTTTAGGTTTCCGCCGCGACTTGCTATGCTCGGAGCTCGATTTCCACCTCAGGATAATTCCGTGACTTGATGGGAACTGACTTCTTCGATAACGATATTCATCGCAATCGAGGCTATTCGGAAATTCGTCCGGAGGTGGGGACGGTTTTCAATTTCTCGGGACTCATTCACAATTGGTTGAAACCCACGTAAGCTGATTTTCACCTTAGCATTTCACGGGTGGCATGAATCGTGGGTCATTAGACCCAGGGCTCGTGCATGCGCTGTCGCTATGCGAGAGTGAGCAAGATAGAGTCCTGGTCACCCTCGAGTGCAGGCGCACCCGTCGGAATGCTCAGCGCACACGTGCGCTGACGGTGACAAAAACGCAAGGAAACGTTAGCGTCACGCCACTGTCTTTACCTTTTGGAAAAAAAATCTTATAGACAGGGTCGTGACACGCAAAATGTTTTCGGGTTTTCTGACTATGAATCTGGATCCAAAATTGAAAATTCCGAAATGATGGATCCATACGTACCAAGTTACTTGAATTTGATGAACCTAGTACTGCAAATTTTTAGGATCTCTGATAACATATCTGAACTCAGAATTAAAAACTTCAAAATGTCAGGTACAATATGAGGTACCTTAACGTAGAAATTTTTTTGATTTTTATGGAATTCGGTACTGAAAGTTTCTTCTCACAATCAGTATGTCAGTATTGATAGCTGCAACTGTAGTACTCTGTATCGCTGTCTGCCATGTGCTTTTCTATTTCACGACTTGACCCCGGATCCGCCAGGGGACCCTTTGCGGCATAGTGTAACACTGGTGTTACACCTATTTCAATTCGGATTTTAATGATTTGAAAATGTTTTTTAACGACCTACGGCGGTTGTAAATGCATTTTGAAGTTCCTAGGACATCGATAACTACTAAAAAATACCTATTAAGTTTTTATTTCTCATGTAGCGGGTGTCGCAAATAACAAAAGTGCAAACAACGACTTTTTTACACAGTAAATTGTTGTGCCCGCGAAGACCGTCACGTGGGGACGAGTTATCGAGGACGGGTATTTTGGGATTATTTGCCAATGAATGAGCCAAAACTCCAACTCGATATTTAAAAACAAGTTAACGTAGGTTTATTGAGAAAAGTGTAGTTAAAAAGGTGTACAAAGCCAAGGTGATTTGCCTTGAGACCAATCGTTCTAGATTATTTCGTAGATTGTCGCAGACTGCCGAATTTGGGCATTGTCTCTGCTATTAGTGATTTACGAGTTTCCCCCAAATAGTATCTATTTTATCCCTTCTATTGATTTATTAGTCGACTGTCGAATGTTCTCGAACGTTTGGTGGCGTAATGCCCTGTCAGCATTTTAGGGTGCTCTTGATCAGGATCGATAGACACATGTAGCGATCGATCGTAGGAATGTGCTATCTTACAATTTTATTTATGCTGGCTTCCTGTTGCCAATCAATTTATGTTGCAATTGATTTCAGCTAATTTTATGTTACTATGCGGGGCACAACATCCCTCCCCCCTAGGGAAGACAAAATTTCATTTTGGCTTTTTGTTTTGTTTCTTTTTTTTTTTTGAAAATAATTGCTTGGTAATAATTTGAGCATAATCTAAGTATAATTTGCTGATATCGATTTGGTCTCTTGGCGTACAATTTGTTTTTGTTGCGTCCGTTTTGTATATTATTTATATATGTGATGGCGCAAAAGTTACGAATTCGTATTTAGTAATTTTGCTTAACATTAACAATTGATAATTTGCAGATGTGACGGAACATTTTCCGTCCAAAGCCAGTATTTCGGTAATGTCAGTGGTAATATTTAGGTAAAGAATATGTATATACCGGCTTTTGTTTTCCTATATTGCTCTATTCCTTTTGGTTGTAATTTTTCCAAATTTGGTTTTCAAATTCTTTTGCTAATAATAGTCTACTTAATAGTGACACGTAATTTTCTTGCGGTGGTAAGGTAGGAATTTTACTTTTATGTTACCTTTATAAATTTATGTGTAAACCTTTATTTGCATTTGGGAAACATTTCCTTTTTTTCTATACGTTTTTCAAAAATGTATTTCCTTGCATTCGCTATTGTGTATACTATGAAGTTTTCGGTTTACAATATTTTTATCGAAAAATAATATTTTATCGTATATTACATCGAAATATGTTTTGTTGAATTATCGCACGAGTGTACATGTTCGCTAGTCGACTCAGAGGCTTTTTTAATATTTGCTTGTTCGACAGCATTCCAAAGGTCTCGATATACTTGCACATCATTGATACATGATAAATTTGAATCGATTCGATGATTTGATTTGATAGATTTGATTTTGATTCATCTGTTATGAAATTTGAATTCAATTTTATCAGAGTCTCAGAGGTCCGAGGGACTTATTCCATCATCGATTCAAATGAAATTACATGTTCGATGATGACTCACAAGGAGACGTGGGGTCGGGGATATTGCCGAATTTTTTTGTGGTGAAAGAGGACCCCTAGCACCTCACGTGGTTAAAGTAGTAGGACGCACTACTCGGAAAATTCCGAGAAAAATCGAATAAAAGTTTCCTAGGCGCCTTATGAGTTTAAAATGTCAAGCACTTGTCGAGCCGTCGTCTAGTCTAGACGATTAGGGCTCGGTCTTTTGTGCCGGAGGTCTCGCGTTCGATTCCTCCTTCGGATCTTATTTTTTTTTCTTTTTTTTTGTTATCCCAACAATTATTAAAAGCGTTTCTCATCCCTACATTATTATTAAAAATTTATTTTAGCTCAAGAACGTAAAGTTTTTCATTCACTGAAAAATATTCGTGCTCGTTATTCTATTCGGTTTTATGGCCTTGTAAGGGTCCAAAGAATTTTGACCTGGGGTCCCTTTAGGATTATAATGGACATCTGCGCATATGACTGTGCGCGAGTCTGTGAGAATTGAACAGCAGTTCATTTTTCGATTTCGTCGTGAACAGACGTGCCTATTCCTTAAATTTCAAAGATCTCTTACAATTCGAAGTTAAAAATGTCGACTGAAGACGTTGCTGGCTCTTCTGGAATAGGAGAGGAAATTCCTGAAGAATCCATGTACAGTGATAAATCAAAATCGCGATTGAAGGACGCAGTAGTTTATTATGAAGAGCTGTTGACGAAAATAATTGAATTGTATCGACACCTTCGGAAGAAATATCTCACGATGCTATGTTATTTATCGGAGAACTTCATAATAATACATTGGAACTTTTGGGTGAAAAAAAATTCGTAATTGGAGAGGAATTAAGGGGTTACCCTCACTTGTAGCGCAAAAAAAGGCCTTTTTAATGAATTTTTTTAAAGAAAACTACAAAACTTTTTTAATCTAATACTATATCATCTTAAAGAACACATCTTGAAGAACTTTCAGTAATTTTTTTATTGAAAAATATTACATTGTTAAGGGGCAAATGGCCGTCAATGAAATAATGTTTTTATTTGTACGGTTTGCGGTGACCAACATTGCGGCGAAGTGGATCATCTGAAACAAAAAATGTGGATGGATTTAGTCAAATATAAGTATAAACTAGTCTTTAATCGCAGGATTTAAAAAAATATTCATTTTTCATAAAATGGCGGACAGTCGAAGTTAATGGTTCGATTTTAACGAAAAAACGGCCGTTTTTTGGCTATAAAACGGTCATTTTTTTCGAAACAAAAAATCGAACGATTAAAGACTACATTTTTATGTATTAAATAAGCCTGCAAAATTTCAAGAAGATCGGTTCATTAGTGTTCGAGTAATCTTGGTCACCGACTTCAGAAATGCCATTTCGAGAAAAACGCGTTTAAAGTTTCAATTTCAGTTTACACGAAGAAAATAATTTTTTTTGTAAACTTACATAGAGTCATCTATTCCGGGTCCATACAGAAGTTCTTCCGCCGACGATGCCGCTTGCAAAACGGAAATTTGGTGTTGCCTTCGTAACATTCTTCCTTCACGAGTGCTCTCGGCCGCACGTCTCTCTGCCAGTGCAATCCGTGCTTCGTCCATTTTATCAGCGTATTCGTGCGCGTTGTGTCCACAGCTCACTCCGATTGAGTTCAAATAAAATAATAATGATTTTGAACCTTCGTTGAATAGTCCAACGGCAATATAAGCTGCTAAATTTACAACGATTGCTCCACTCGAGACGATTTTTGGGCTGATTTTCCAAATAAGTTGATTGAAGCTTTCGTTGTTATTTTGATTGAAGCCACCGACGCATCTTTCGAGTAAAGTTTCTTTACTCAGATCGTTGTATATAGGTCTGATGGCATCCAATACATTTGATGGAAGTGGTCTGTAATCGTGTTGGAAAGCCTCGTTTCTCGCCTGAGCTCGTTGATATGAACACCACGATTCTTCACCGGTTGGACATCTCTTATGGTGTGGATTTGCATCGGTTGAACTGTAATGATCGAAGGTCGCCCATATTGCCTCATGCATATCGTGAACAGAAGCAGAATGGCGTCGAATAGCAAATCCATAGTACACAGTGAGCTTGTCAATAAATTTTCCTGTCAGCTTTCCTTTACCACCAAGCTTTTGTTTTTTTTTACTAAATTACGAAGGCGGGATCCCATACGCTTTTGGACGTGTCCGATGCATTCTTTTTTTATAACTTCTACGTCGTCATAAGGATGAGAATTTACTAGCTCAGTGTATGTCTTCGAATCTCCGTCTCCAATATAGTAACGGTACAGGACATTATATTTTGCTATTGAACGCTTGAAGATTTCGATAATAGAGTCCACCTCCATTTTTCCCGAGGAGCCTTCGTGATTTGCACTGCAGTTATCTTCGTGTGTTTCGTACCATTCTTCGTATTCCGCATCATTTAGTTTATGTTTCCACGATTCACAGATTTTACAAAACGCAGTTTTTACCACAAGATCAAGTACTTTTCCACTGTAGTAGCCTATGACTGATGTAACTCCGAACAACGACGCATATCCTCGCTTCCTCCAGGATCCATCTCCGGAAACTGTTAATTTAGAAGTTGCATCGCCTGCTGCATTAGGTGTATTTTCAATTTCTTCTCGTACGGCTTTTTTAAATATTACATCTGCACATGTTTTCACAAACTCATAAATACTTTTTAAAATTATTGAATATGTAGTCTCGGTAAGAAACCTTGGCATGTCCATAAGTCCGCAAAATTTTTGTGCTCCAGCCATTCCTATGCCGAGAACTCGCATAGTGAATATAAATCGACGATTTATTTCATACGAATCTGCCACAAAAGGAGAAGATGGTATCAAATTATCTGCACATGAGTCACATTTCACAACGACTTTGAAGCCTAGTCCTCTTGCATTTGCAGTTTCAAATTTAATATTTCCATTACCCGTTTTGCACGTCACTAAACTTGAAATAGCAGGAAACACAACACAAAAGTTTAAAATGCGATATTCAATATTAGGATTTTGATTCACAGTCATATCAATATTATCTTTCAGTTTCTTCGCAGACGTGCTGAAACTTTCAGTTTCCGATTCGGCCAGGTTCGGGTTAAAAATACGCTTCCTTTTTTTGGTCGAGGTTTTCGTAAATTATCACTGCTTCCTGCTTCTCGCGAACCTTTTTTTCGATCCATTTTTAAATGTAAAATAAATAAAAACTGCGCTTATAATATTGTGAACGGCGGAAATAAATACGTCTCATATAGTCGAACTTTCGAGCTACACTGACGAATTTAAACCATAAAAGGCAACGACAATTCGTTTCTACAAATTCCAGTCTATTATATGAACGTTGTGAATGCCAGGTATACGACCCTTTTCATAGAACAATGGACTGAAACCGGAGAGAGTGTCGAGCGCGCCAGGCGGCAGACTAGCCGGTCGTTTGCACAACGGATTCTTCTCTTTCAACGCTCATATCTCAGTCAATTTTGTTTGGATCGACTTGAAATTTTCAGGCCATATTCTCAGATACTTATACTTCAAAAAAATGCAATAAAAAAATCGATTTTTTCAAAGTTGCAAGTGGGGGTAACCCGTTAATTCACTCTCATGAGGATTGCAAAGAACTGCAGTTCGAAGTGCCCCAACTTGATTCTTCTCCAGACGAGTACGAACCGGAACCGAAAAAAAAATAAAAGTGAAATGATTCCCATCGCCTACAAAGTCAAAGTTGTGAACATTGGTAAAGCGCATCCCACGTGGTCTTTGGCGACATTGCAAAAAAAGGATGCAGACGCTTGAAGAGAAAAGAATATCTTTCACAATGGGAGAATGATATTAAAAGTGGTGGAACGAGATTGGGCAAATTTGAGGCGATAGATTCGTGGACCTACGACCGTTTTGTGGAAGCAACACAGCAATATCAGCAAGTTACGACAAGAAATTTACAACAATGGGCGTTGGCTGCTGCTGCATAATTCATCGATTTCAATTTCAAGGCATCTGATCGATGGGTCACGGCATTAAAACAGAAACACAAAATTTCTCAACGGAAAATCACGAAACTGGTTTCGAAAAAAAAGGCGGCATCAATGGAGGAAATCTTGGCATCTGCAGAGACCTTTCGTCGACAGACGTGCCGCTTAATACGTCAATACCATGAGGATTATGTTATAAATACTGACCAAACAGGTAAATACAAGTTTTCTGCGTACAAAATGTTTTTACCGATGCAAAATGTATAAATTCAAAATTAATTATATAAAAAGTTTTCTACATACTATAACGTTTCACAATTACAGGACGCTCTGACCATAATAATCGTACCTTGGGATGAGGTTTGGAAACTGTAAATCAGGGTTCTGTCTCGAAGGGTACAAAATCTACTTTTCATATAAATTGTTTATAGCAACGTTCATAAGCCCTTATAGGATTTTGGTGTTGCCTCAGGATGTCAGTGTTGCTTACATGTACAACAGAACCGATCCTTTCATCATCGGCAATCTATAATTGCATAAAGGATCGCTGCTGAAAAGAAATTTAAGATAATCAGAAATTTAAATTAAAGTTATATAATTACCTGAGGGGAAGTTAGTAGTTTTAGTAAAGGTGGGTACCGTTAAGAGAGTTTACTTGTTGATAAATTTATAATTTTATTTGGGATAAAAGTCAATCAAACGGGAAACCAGAGGAAGAATATAGGCAATAGTCGCTGGTGTGACGGACGTTCGCCGTTAGACCGCCCCGAATATCTTTCTCCACTCTCGGGAGTCGAGGGCTATTGTTCTCTCGAGCTCGCCTGTCCTCTTGTACTGGATATGATATGGGTGCGTGAAGCGCGTATACGTGTGTCGGCCGTTGCGTGCGGCTAGGCGAAGAGTATATATGTGGAATAATGCGTGTGAAAACCGGTTCGCGCGCTATTTACGAATAGTATGAAGAAATAAAAGAATGATGCACGAATTAATTGTATATCAAAGAATTCGAGGATAAATGAATTTAAAGGGAATATTGCTCTGTTCCTATTTACGAGGAATACAAATTTAAGTATTTATTAGCAGAGAGGCTACTTGAATAAAGAATGACAATCCTTTGTTAATGCGTTGTATTATAGATTCAGGGCTGGGTGAAGATCGGAGTTTTTGGTTGAGAATATTAATTTCACTTAATAATTAATAGTCTTCTACTCTCTTTTGAACTATTTTCATGACTCATGAAAACTTCTTCTGAAATTGCAGTTATCTCGCTTCCCGTATCTACTAATACCACAACCGGAATGTTACAAAGAAGGATTTTTAACGTGGGGCATTTACGGCGTAGTATGGGCTTTTCCGCCTCATTGTCCAGTAGCTCAGCTCTGGTATCGTTTCCGACGCCCATCGTCACCTCCTGAACGCAAAAATTTAGGCAGGTGACGTCTTCTCGTTTCCCGAGTCTTTTTCGGGTTCTTCCACTTCTCCCTCTTTTTCATCATCGTCGTTCTCTTCGAGGACACTTATTGTCGTACGCTTGTCCGAGTGGTTATTATTTTTCCACCGTTTGTCGGGGTTTCTTTCGTTATTTTTATCATTCTTAGTTCCAGTCCCGTATCGTGATTCCGCACTACGATATTCGTTCTTTGTACCGTGGTGATTGAATCGATTTTTCGGGGGTTTTTCTCGTTCTTGATTACCTGGTCCTTCTTCGTCCATTGATGAGAGTAGATCGAGCAGTTTCGAGATTGTTTTTATACAGTTCGTGCGAATTGTTGTGCGAACTTCCTCCGGAAAATGCTTCTTGATCTTTTGTATTATCTCGGGCTCAGGGATCGGAGGACGGAGATCATTAGCTAGTCCTATGAGGGATAGTGCGTACGCAAAACGTGATGTTTTCTTCCTAGGGTCGTACCACTCAAATTCGAGTTTGTTTTTCACGTTATTTTGACGATCCTCACTTCAAAATCTGCGAGTAAATTCGCTTTCAAACATTTCCCAGTCTGTTGTGTCATTGCGCATGATTTTCCACCATTGTCGAGCTATTCCTTGCATACACTGAGATGTGATCTGTTTTAATCCATATCTTTGTGCATATGCATCTCGATACGCTCGTACATCTGCGAGAAATTGCATCGGAAGCTCGCTCGTTTTACCGCTGAAGGTAGGAGCTTCGATTTTCACAGCGCCGCAAGTCGACTGGAAAAAATTTGGTGCCGGAATCTGCGTTTCTACGCTTGCCCTCCTCCAAGATGCGTCACCTTGGTTTAGATTTGTTTGTTGACTCATCAGTTTCTGCACGTAGCTATGAGGGAGTCCTAATCGTTCAATGTGAATGCGTTGTGTACTACCTGCCGGTCCTATCATTTGATTTGCATTATTTTTTATTCTATCTTTCATAGTCTTATTTGCTGTACTTCGTCGATCGGGACTACATTGAGTCGATGACGCAGCTCCCAGTCTCCATGGGTTCAAGGACGAATTGTTAGTCCCATTCGTCGTATAGTTGGATTCAATTGAGTTTATAACGATTTCTTGTAAGGAGTTCAATCGCTTACTGAAATTTTCGTTAATCGATTTCAACCTAATTGCCAGAGACTGGGCATCGTCGTCAACGCTTTTCTGCATTTTAGATACCAGTTCTAAGAGTGCGTTTAGAGAGATACCGAGCTCTCCAGGTGAAGACATGGACACGGACTTATCCCTACTTCTTGGTTGGGATTCACCGTATTTTCGGAAAGGGGGCTCCTTTTTTTCTGAGGCGTTTCCTTCCGAGTTTTGTCCCACCTCTTGTCTCCCTGGGAGCTTTTCCCGAGACTGGTGTCTCTGACCTTCGGTGGAGGGGGTAGAGCGTACGCTTCATCTTGGAGCTCGGTAATACTTTCGGTTGGTGAGGCATTCATTTTCCCCTTTTTGCGAATTACCCCATCTTTACCCGGGTTTATTCTTTTGAATAGACTATAGAGGATTTTGTTTCAACTCCTATCTTAATACTCTGTTATTGCCGACCTATTGTTCTGCACGATTTATTTCTTTTGATTTGATATCTGAATGTTATTTCTTGCCTTATCGCAATGTTTGGATCCCGGTCCCTCCACAACAATAAGATGTTTTTCTAGATTTATTTCAAGATCGGGGCGAATTAATAATATTATTGACCAGGAGGCGAGCACGAAATCAACTCTTAACTGCTCGGATTACGATAATCCTTTGTTTTGTTTATTGAGATTTTCAGCTTCTTCTGTTTCTTATATTGTCGATTTACTCGCTGCTCTTTGATAAGACGAATCGTTTATTTTATATGCTTCTCAATTCCCTGGTTATTATGATCATTGTTTGATTTTCGTTATGATTATTTCCATTCTATCTAATTTTCTATTTATCGGTTTCCTGGAAGCAGTATTTCTCAGCGTTATTTCGCTGGCTATCCGACTATTAAGCTAACTGGTGATCTTACTCGCTTTCCTATCCTTCCTATCAATAATTCGACGAGATTTACTAGTAGTAGTGGTGTTTTCCATGCATACCCTTCTCGGGTTTTTACATGTTTATCCTCTCTGATTTTAATTCTTTCCACTATTTGTTATTTCACTCTGCACTGTGAACCTACATTTTTTACGTGGGTTCCGAACCATAGAGAGTACAGTTTAAAACACTTAGAAAAATCCATTGGTGTCGACGGGAATCGAACCCGGGCTCACTGGTTGTGAGCCGGGTACGTTACCACTGTGCCACTGCCTCTCTGACGAGATTTACTAATTAACTCCAAGATTATCTCCAGAGATTTTTGTTTTATTCGAGTTCCTGTTCGGGCGCCATTATAACGTTTCACGATTACGGGGCGCTCTGACCACGATAATCGTACCTTGGGATGAGGTTTGGAAACTGTAAATCAGGGTTCTGTCTCGAAGGGTACAAAATCTACTTTTCATATAAATTGTTTATAGCAGCGTCCATAAGCCCTTATAGGATTTTGGTGTTGCCTCAGGATGTCAGTGTTGCTTACATGTACAACAGAACCGATCCTTTCATCATCGGTAATCTATAATTGCGTAAAGGATCGCTGCTGAAAAGAAATTTAAGATAATCAGATATTTAAATTAAAGTTATATAATTACTTGAGGGGAAGTTAGTAGTTTTAGTAAAGGTAGGTACCGTTAAGAGAGTTTACTTGTTGATAAATTTATAACTTTATTAGGGATAAAAGATAATCAAACGGGAAACCAGAGGAACAATATAGGCAATAGTCGCTGATGTGACGGACGTTCGCCGTTAAACCGCCCCGTATATCTTTCTCCACTCTCGGGAGTCGAGGGCTATTATTCTCTCGAGCTCGCCTGTCCTCTTGTACTGGAGATGGTATGGGTGCGTGAAGCGCGTATACGTGTGTCGGCCGTTGCGTGCGGCTAGGCGAAGAGTATATGTGTGGAATAATGCGTGTGAAAACCGGTTCGCGCGCTATCTACGAATAGTATGAAGAAATAAAAGAATGATGCACGAATTAATTGTATATCAAAGAATTCGAGAATAAATGAATTTAAAGGGAATATTGCTCTGTTCCTATTTACGAGGAATACAAATTTAAGTATTTATTAGCAGAGAGGCTACTTGAATAAAGAATGGCAATCCTTTGTTAACGCGTTGTATTATAGATTCAGGGCTGGGTGAAGATCGGAGTTTTTGGTTGAGAATATTAATTTCACTTAGGGCCGGTTGTTCCACCTTCGGGTAAACTCGTAGGTAGCTTAACTGATGGATAAAAATTTATTTTGCGTTGTTCCACCTTTGGGTAAATTTTACCCGTCGGGTAAAAGGCGTTACCCAATAGATAAATTACCCGCTGGTCTGGATACCGTGTAGCACTTACCTAACAGATAAATAGGTGGTAGGGATAGGAAAACCGTCTCGTAACGACATTTCGGCGTCCAGTTTTCCTCGATATTGTTTACATGCCTTTTAGGTTATACGAAGATTTCATACTCATTTATACTTGCGTTTTCACAAATGGAACTAGAAAACCCACTCATTTATGGTAATGAAGATGATAGTGACGAATATGATGAAGAAATAGTAGTGGTGCTTCGAAAACGATATACAGTTCGTCCACGGCCTGATTTATTCAATGAATTTCTGAATGAAGAATTTGTGAGACGATTTCGGTTCAGCAAACGTACAGCCGAGATGATTTTGATCCTCATTGAAGAAAGAATTCGAACGAGGACTGCGAGGTAAATATTTATATTAATTAATTCGTTTTTATTCAAAAATATTTATCATGAGGGAAATGTGTTTATTATAAATAGCTTCCTATTTTTGGAAAGATAAAGACAACGATCATCCCCTATGCATTCTTAGTTGATATGTACGTCATTAGGTTCTTGTTTGAATTTGGTTTTGCGTGGCAGTTACCCAAAAAACAATTGGATAGTAATGATGGTCAGCCTTGTTGAACGGGTACTTGAGCAGACAATTGTGAGCTAGTAATTTTGGAGTGCGCATTTTAGAGTCATTACGCTTTTTTTGTAGCTTCTTCGGGATATTTATGTCAGAAAATTCCTGCATCGTATTGTCCTCATGCAGACCAATATCGAACAAAGCAACATGCTAATGACCCATTTTTGTGATTTAAAAATGATGACCCTCAACACGATTTGAAAAGAACCAAGCTGCGTCTTGTTATGCCAAATTGATGTCTTTGGGTATTCTTCCCTATTCTCCACTTTTGTCTTGATTTTGAACAAACTGTTTCTTGAAGCATTATTGTTTTCTATATCAAAATACGTGTTAATACATAGATCTGATAACTCAGACAAAAAAATTTTGTCCCGGAAGTGTTTGGAGATAGAAAGCTTCATATGTTTGGTGAGATATTTTGATTACGTTCAAGAGCCGCGGTAGTAACTTAACGCTAAGTATTTTTAAAAAACCTGAACAAGCTCTGACGCCCTCTTATATGCTCGAATATGATGGTTTTTTATATATACAGTATTTATTTCGAATTTTATTACTCCTTCAATAATAGTAACAAAAGTCATCCATTGAAAAAAAATTGATACTCTCATAAAGAGATAGTCTCATACTTATGATTTACAGAATATCATTTTATACTGACATACATATTCTATTATTTCAGAAATCATGCTGTATCTCCGCTGAATCAGCTTTTACTCACATTAAGATATTACGCAACGGGAACGTTTCAAGCTGTGATTGGCGATTTTGGTGGCATTCACAAATCCACTATGTGCAGAATCATAAAGAAAGTTACAGAAGCATTAGCTTCTCTGTTTTCACAATACATTCATTTGCCCAATTCAAATGAAACGAAAAGGCGTATGAAAGAAAATTTTTACAAGATCGCTCGTTTCCCAAGAGTCATAGAGGCTATCGATTGCACTCACATTAAAATACACTCACCAGGTATGTATATGGTTGAAAATAAAAAATGAAACATTGGTAGTATTTACATCTTGCTCATATTTATAGGTGGGGATGAAGCTGAAGTCTATAGAAATAGAAAAGGAATATTTACGATGAACGTGCAGGCTGTTTGTAACAGCGATCTCAAATTTTTAGACGTTGTAGCACGGTGGCCGGGTTCAACTCATGATGCTACAATTTTTAGTAACAGCAGAATACGTGCAAGATATATCAATGGCGAGATGGAAGATGGTTTGTTGCTCGGAGACAGTGGTTATGCGTGCTCGACATTTTTATTCACCCCACTACTTCAAACGCACAATCGAGTCGAAGAATTATACAATGAATCACAAATACGAACACGGAATGTCATCGAAAGATGTTTCGGAGTATGGAAAAGAAGATTTCCCATATTGGTATTCGGTTTAAGAATGCATCCAGCGAATGCGCAAGCTGTTATAGCGGCTTGTGCAATACTCCATAATATTGCACGAGACATAGCAGAACCAGAACCTCCAACTGATTGCGAGGTTGAAGCTACACTTCAAGAGTTGGAGATTGAAGAAGAAATACAGAATAATATGGAAAACGCTAATGGGCGAAGATCATTAATCGATACATATTTTGCACGGTAATATATTATTTTCATATACCCGATAAAATTCCATCTAACTGTTTTTCCGACCTAATAATTTTCGTTTGCAGCCTTGTTCGGTAAGGTGCACAGTGTAATGAAAAGAAATAGGAATATAGACACAGAAGGTACATGGAAAAAAGAAATTTACGCCGTTGACATGCTAGCCAATTATGGGCTTATTGTAAATATATATATGGTAAAAACGAATCACGTCCAATTACTGCTGTCAATACTTGAGGTACCTCTGTATTCAACTATAATGTATTTTATGTAATGCCGTCTTCGCAATGGATTTCTAACAGTTTCGAAAAAACAAGGCCTGAATGCAAGTTTTGGGAGCATCTTCACTATTTTTGTGTAAATAAAATGTAAGCTCGTTAACGCACAGACAAATCTCGTTTTCACGTATCAATTCGACCGCGTTTCTTCAACACAATTAACTTGTTTTTTGCTACTCCATTTTTTTACCATTTGTTTTTTGGATGCCAGTCTTTCCTTAGCGAAACCGATATTGTGGTT
The DNA here is from genome assembly GCA_963989365.1 of Rhimphoctona megacephalus. NCBI lineage: Eukaryota > Metazoa > Arthropoda > Insecta > Hymenoptera > Ichneumonidae > Rhimphoctona > Rhimphoctona megacephalus. The sequence goes on along the minus strand of OZ022418.1, from coordinate 7,156,849 downwards.
TTATTCAGGCAAATAAAAAATATATTTTATCCAGGGTATGGGTTATACAGATTATAGGATTAGTTTTATTCTGAATAATTAAATCATTAATTTTTGTATACACATTTTCGATAAACTGTATTTTTATTGTATACCTTTTTCAATTTTTGTATTTGTCAATTTATAATAACATTCAATAAAAAATTTAAAGAAGGCACAAAATCAGTCTCCGAGCAGTTGACGTAATTCGGCTTTTCTCACTTGTTTTTCCAGTTCCTTGATTTCTGTCTCGATCTTTGCAATGTTCAGTCTTTGAGCATTAATATCAAGCTCAGCGAATAGTTGGTTTTCTTTCACCGCCAATTCTTTCTTTAAGATTTCCATACGTATGTCGTGTATTTCGTTCTGTTTTTTTATGAAATCTGAAGTTTCCTGGCTCTTGCATCGTAATTCTGGCGCTGTTTTTTTTCTTAATACGGAAACACCAGTCGCCTTTACAATCTTTCTCCGCTTGGGTGTTGTCCCATGATCGTTAATAATTGTAGAAACGTCTCGATCTGGCGGTTTGTTGGTTTGTGGGTCAAACGCTTCGTCCAAATAATCTGCAGTATTGTCCTATTAGGCAAAGAATGTACAAGTGAATACTTTATTTTTATTATCATATCAATTGATTAGCGCAATATATTAATACTGAAAGAACATACCGTTTCCACATGCGTATCATCATCATAAATGTATTCACTTGATGTTGGTCCAGCAAGTTCAGACTCATTTTTGTTGCAGATATTCTGTTGCAGAGTTTCTGTTGAAGCTTTATAGAAAAATATTAAAGCTTTTACATTTGAAGTGAAAGTGTCTTCAAGCATATCATACTTACGAAACGAAATACACGTACCGAATTGTTGATCACTGTCCCACACTGACGGTAGACCTTCTATTGATGATGGCAGCATCGAAAGTATTTCTTCTTCAATTCCTGTCAATGTGTTCAATTTTGGGGTGCCACCACCAGTCTTGAACTGCTCCAGTCTATTTTTTGCCAGTTTCTTCTTGATCGTTTTTTTTAGATCTTCATATTTACATTTTAATGTTTTTTTTGACGAAATTGTTCGCCCGTAACAGAATTGAAGCTTTGAGTGATATTTTCCCATGCAGCATCCTTGTCTCGCCAAGTCGTAACATCCGTTTTTTTGCATTCTACAATATGCTTGTTTTCTCGGATGAGTGAAACCAATACTTCAATTTCTTTCGCCGAAAAATTGGACCCTCGTTCTCTTTTTTTCTCTTCAGCCATCTAATAGACCCGAAAGAAACAATTCCACATAACCTTACAATTTTTTTCAGCAAAGAAAATGTAAGCTTTTATACTCACTCCGTGTAAAAACCAGTGTTTGAAGAAATGGAAAAAACCGCAGTTTGAAAATAACGACGTCCGATTCCCTCTACCGCACTATCTTCAGCACCTACGTGAAGTTACTAACAACTTATACCGGAAGTTATTCTCGAGATATATCGCGTTTACGTTCTCGGCAGCTACCAATAGGATAAATTTCTATGGAACAACGCTCAATAAAAAGCGGCCGGTAAACTACTCGGTAAAACTTATCCGTTGGGTAACTAACCGTGGGGTAAGCTGAGATTTACCCGAAGGTGGAACAACCGGCCCTTAATAATTAATAGTCTTCAAACACTCGGGAAGCGAGTGGTATCAAGTAAGGCGACATTAACTGTCCTTTATCTCTTCAGACAAATTGAATGTCTCATAGCGGGCAAGAAGGTGGCATTTGCTGAGCGATGGGTTTCCGAAGCTCAAAGCACGAAGTTTTGATGATTGTCAACCTAGATATTTCGATAATGTCAAAGGAATGACTTTTATCTATTGAGGTGCACCATGAATATGAACGGGCGGGAGCAAGACCATGAAAAGTCGTGTTACTAATTGTTACCCGCGATGTACAAATTTATGAATGAATTAGACCGCGAATCGCTCGCCCCTAAAGGGTTAGAGTGTCGAGGCTAATTCTTTATGCGTTAGAGCATCTAGCGAATAAATTTCTCGGAGAGATAGTGACAGGGCCGAGTTATTATCGAGAACGCGAGTCCGAAGCACGTAATAGAATTATGTTGTCTTTGGTTCTGAAGCCAACTAATTATAGTATTTGGTTGCTCGTCGTAACTGTTAATTACTGCTCCTGCCTATTGATCACCAGACTAACGCTCTGCGTTATAAGGTCCGACATCCAGTGCAATACTGGGGCTTTCCAAATAACACAAAGTCCTCACCACGAACTCATGATAAATTTAGGATGGAGCGGATGCTCAGTTTCAATTGGAGATCATTCTCGAAGTTTATCGTTAAAGTGCCTCTATCGAGCTCCGTTCGCCTTTAAATAACCTTTGGGCCCGTGAGGAGAAATACCCTTTCCGTGTTTCTCCCTGATGATAACTGGAGGGGGTCATCAAGTACGGGGAGCCACTACTTTGGTCAAGTGAGATATTATGAGGTTAAGTGAGATATAAAGACCGCGAGGCTTTAGCGGGCGAGGCTATCGGCGTGTTATAAACCGCGGGCGGTGATATTATTGCTCGCTCGTTGATTAGGATATGAACAGAGGCGGATGAATTGATAGCTGGCGTGGTCGATCGATGCCCGGTATTATACGATGGACGCTCTCATGCAACGTGACTTACCTCTTTGTCATGGGCGTTATCTTGTGACGTTCGTCGATTCGACGTTCCGTTACAATACATATTCGAATATTTTTTAATATTAAAAATACTATTTTTTTTCAAGATGTCAATATTAATCTGTTTTCAACAGGACACTCACTCAAAAAGGGAGTAAAACAGTTTTCGTCAAAAAGTCGGATTTGAATAAAGTGACGCATTCGTACACCGCACAATATTGCATAACATTATACGGAAAAGTGCTCCCGCATATCTTCGTATGTTTGCAAGAGGCGACCGATCATTTCAGACCTCGTATTCAAAAATTAGTAGATGGCTATGCCAATACATATACGAACGTCATTGCAACATCATCGAAGTCCGGAAAACTAACAACAGCCTTATACACGGATTTTCTCCAGAAATGTTTAAAACTTACGTCGGGGTGAATACATTTTTACTTCTCATTGACTCTTGGGGGGGTCAGACAAATCCAGAGATGTATGATGAAATCTTTCAAGATGACGAAAATATGCCAACTTGCTCTGTAAAATAATTCCTCCAAAATGCACTCCCTTGGTGCAACCTTGTGACGTTTACTTTTACAGACAACTTAAAAATGTCATAAAGCGCTTGCAAAATTGCAGCGAATTGATAGAGCAGAGTCGTGAAATTAATTCCCATGAAGATTGTATAAAAATCCATTCAATAATTCACCATCAATTATCGTCACCAATATTCCGAGACATGATTCAATGCTCCTGGTTCGTCTCAAAATTGTCAGTTACTAGAAACATTTTCATGAATGTTAATGAGACATGTTTTTGTACGGATGTATTGCAAACTCCCTGAGATTGCAAAAAATCCGCTTTTATATGTTGCGCAAGATGTCGCAAAGATTATTGCTTTGTTTGTTTCTTCGATAATTACCACTGCGGTTTTTGTATATAATTATTATATGAATAAAAATTGAATTTTTCCTAATCGACTTTGTTATTCTCATTAAAAACCCAATTTTCCTCCTCATATACTTTATAATGAAAAATAAAAAACCCACCATTATGAATTGTTTTATTGGAAAAAAAGAAAATAATTGAAAAAAAATGAAAATAGTTTTAAAAAAATAATGTAAATAAATTTTAAAAAATAATGTAGGGATGAGAAACGCTTTTAATAATTGTTGGAATAACAAAAAAAAAGAAAAAAAAATAAGATCCGAACGAGGAATCGAACGCGAGACCTCCGGCACAAAAGACCGAGCCCTAACCGTCTCGACTAGATGGCGGATCGACAAGTGCTTGACATTTTAAACTCATAAGGCGCCTAGGAAACTTTGAATCGATTTTTCTTGGAATTTTCAGAGTAGTGCGTCCTACTACTTTAACCACGTGAGGTGCTAGGGGTCCTCTTTCACCACAAAAAAAATCGGCCAAATCCCCGACCCCACGGTTGTGCCGTCTCCTTGTCAGAGGTTTCGATTAACTTGGACATAAAGTTTCCTAAATAATAAAAGAATTTGTGTAATTTACACATTTTCTACCATTTAGTCTATTTTATTCTTACGTTCATTTATGTACTTTAATTACTTTTAAGTTGTCTTTTTTTTTAACCTCATTGGTTTTATGTAATTATAAAATCGTGGATACTCATTTTATTTTCCAAGTTTATTCTTGTATTTTGTAGTTAATTCTCAACTAATCCTGCTAGTCTTGTTGGGAGATAATTTTGATAATTTTACGTTTCTCATATTTTTAATAAAACTTATTCTTTTTATGACATAAGAATATTCGTAAAATAACATTATTAATTGTGCGTTTTGCACGGTCTATTTTGGAAAGCTTGATTCGCAACTACTAGCCGTGTCTTATTACGAAATGAAACCATCTTTGCTATTTATTTAATTTTGAGTTTTTTTTCTTTTATTTTATTAGTTTTCGAATAAAAAGATTTCGAATAAAAACTGTCTTTTCTATAATGACATATGGTCTGCTTGTCATCCTGTAGCTAATTTTTTCCCCCGCTTCAATTTTATATTTTTATTACTTAAGATTTTGTTTACATTTCATTATTTTTCTATTAGTATTGTTACGTCCAGAAGGGGCTTTTCGTAACTTGGGGAAATAAATGGGAAAGTTAACAAGTTGGTAAATAAAATAATAATGAAATAATAGGTTTGCTGCCACCAGGTTGTACAGAGGGTACAACCGAATCCAAGAGGAATAATTCAAATAATAAAATTTGAGGAATAATAATTAGTAAAAGGATTCAAGAGGAAATGAGATAGATAACGTAGAAGATTAGCCTTCGGGGGAGGGTCAATAATTGCATTAAAGAAACGGAGTTGTGGGATTACAATTGTCTGTTTATTAAGATAAAATAAGATTTAATAGAATGAAATAGAATAACAAATACAATGAAATCGATTTGAATTCAATTATAAAATGACAGGGCATGTACGTCCCGTACGGACCCGGTACTCGTGAGAAAATGGGGAAATCGGTCAGGGTAATTTAGAATAATTAAGATCGAGACAGTATATGGTTGGAAAATGATAGAATTTGGTATTTATTGTTGTTTTGTCGAAATCAACTATATTTTAAAAGGGAAACTTTAAAAGGGATAAACCGAAACAGAGATAAAGACTTACATTTGTTAATCTAGTATCTAAGAAAACAGTGCATTCATTCGCATACAACACACAGACACATACATTCACGTTATACATACGGCGCGGGGACAATCTTTCCGCGTGTCGCTCGTCCACACTAGCACGCATGACACGGGGACAATTTCCCCCGCGAATCACTCACAAACCTTACAACGCTGATGAGAATAAACGGAGTTAAACGGAATTATATGAAGTTTCACTTTTGAGTCGAAGTGCACAATTGCTGATTATTTAGAAGCACTGATAAAAATGAGATTTAGAACTTTGAAATATAATTTAGATGTTAAGAATGTGACCTAGTCGGAGACTGACTAACAAGTGATGGTGGGATTACAGCCACCTCGGGATTGCTCGCGACCCGAATATTTGCCCAAGTCCTGGGTAACCCCGAGGAACCACTTGGTACTCGAACGGCACAAATTAACGAATGTATTCAAACGAAGTTTCATCATTTGTTTGAGATACACGGGTATTGATCAATCGCGATCACTGTTAGAAAAAAAGGGTATCGAGAACTTTGATTAACGGGTTACCCCCACTTGCGACTTTGAAAAAATCGATTTTTTTTATTGCATTTTTTTGAAGTATAAGTATCTGAGAATATGGCCTGAAAATTTCAAGTCGATCCGAACAAAATTGACTGAAATATGAGCGTTGAAAGAGAAGAATCCGTTGTGTAAACGACCGGCTAGTCTGCCGCCTGGCGCGCTCGACACTCTCTCCGGTTTCAGTCCATTGTTCTATGAAAAGGGTCGTATACCTGGCATTCACAACGTTCATATAATAGACTGGAATTTGTAGAAACGAATTGTCGTTGCCTTTTATGGTTTAAATTCGTCAGTGTAGCTCGAAAGTTCGACTATATGAGACGTATTTATTTCCGCCGTTCACAATATTATAAGCGCAGTTTTTATTTATTTTACATTTAAAAATGGATCGAAAAAAGGTTCGCGAGAAGCAGGAAGCAGTGATAATTTACGAAAATCTCGACCAAAAAAAGTAAGGGTATTTTTAACCCGAACCTGGCCGAATCGGAAACTGAAAGTTTCAGCACGTCTGCGAAGAAACTGAAAGATAATATTGATATGACTGTGAATCAAAATCCTAATATTGAATATCGCATTTTAAACTTTTGTGTTGTGTTTCCTGCTATTTCAAGTTTAGTGACGTACAAAACGTGTAATGGAAATATTAAATTTGAAACTGCAAATGCAAGAGGACTAGGCTTCAAAGTTATTGTGAAATGTGACTCATGTGCAGATAATTTGATACCATCTTCTCCTTTTGTGGCAGATTCGTATGAAATAAATCGTCGATTTATATTCACTATGCGAGTTCTCGGCATAGGAATGGCTGGAGCACAAAAATTTTGCGGACTTATGGGAGCTTTCCAGTGTGAAATTTTCAAAAAATCGATTTTTTTTTGCTTTATCGAATAGTATACACTCTTCCGAATATTCCCTGAAATTTTCATGCCGAAATTCAGATTATTTCGGTTACTGTACAGCATTTCTTGGAAGAAGGCAACGGAGCGCTACAGCTGCCGCGTCGGCCGTTTGCCCGTGCGACCGTTATTTCTATTGTCTCGTTCCTACCTGCTCGTGTACCTTCCAACGTGAGTCCGGTTCGTCTTTCAGTTCGGTTTCGACATTCAAAATGGATAGATCTACGAAAGAGAAATGTGCGTGGCAGGATAGAAAAGGCTCGAGAAGCGGACATCCGCGAAATGAACGAAAAAGATCCGCGGGTTTCAAGGGAACAAATCGACACGATATCGAAATGGATCTAACGTTTGCGAGCACTTCGGCAGCAAAAATCTTGAAAAAGAGTCCAGAGTTTGAAGTCCGAATCGATCAAACGTTTAGCTATGTGATTTTGGAGTTCTTTTTGGTTTTCGGCGCTCTTCAGAAACTGTTGAAGTGCAAAAAGTGTAATAGCGACGTGAAGTTTTTTAAAAAATCGATTCGCGGATTGGGCTTTAAAATTTGTGTTCAGTGTTCGTGTCCAGATCCGGCCGAGATAGATTCTTGTCCTTTGATAAAAAATGCTTATGAAATCAATCGTCGTTTCTGCTTTGCCATGCGATTGGTCGGCATCGGCATAAATGGCATTAGAAATTTTATCGCCTTGATGGATTTAACTGCAAACTTCAATAATAACACCTATTATGGAATCGTGAAAATCCTGCAGATTGCAGCGAAATCAATATACGAGGCCGTCGTGAAAAAAGCAGGTACCGAAGAGAAGGAAAAAACTTTGGAAGCAGAAAACCAGGGCGATATTCTGACGGTGTCCGGTGATGGATCGTGGTCGAAACGCGGTTTCACGTCGCGCATGGGTATCGTGTCCGTGATTGGAAAATATACCAACAAAGTTTTGGATGTTGCTGTCAAATCAAGCTTCTGCAAGGCTTGTGCATTCTGGAAAGGACAAGAGGGAACACCCGAGTACGAGGCGTGGTTTGAGACGCATGAATCCGAATGCAACGTCAATCACGAAGGCAGCGCGGGAAAAATGGAAGTCGACGGTATAATCGAAATATTCAAGAGATCAGAAGAATTGCACAACGCGAAATACGGTTTCTATATAGGAGACGGCGATACAAAAACATTCAAGATGTTATTAGAAGCCAAGCCGTACGGTGACGATTTGACGGTAAAAAAAAAGGAATGCGTTTTGCACGTGAAAAAGCGAGTACATAAAAGGGGAAACGAAGCAAGAAAAAGGTTAGTTCAACTAAAAAAGGCCAAAAAGCAAATCGAAGACAAAGCAATGGAGAGTGAACCGAAAAAAAAGGATCTCGTTCGAGTACTCCGAAAACTAAAAAAAATCAAACAAAAAAAACTGCTGTTGAACCGAAAAGAGCGCAATTGACGTTAAAATTATTGACAAATCTCTCCGAATATTATGGCTTGGCAGTTCGTCGAAATTCCAATTCCGTGGAAAATATGAGGAAAGCCATATGGGCTACATTTCATCACAAAAGCTCAACTGATGAAAATCCTCAGCATGAGTATTGCCCTCCGGGAGAACATTCGTGGTGCGAATGGCGCAAGGCCGAGGCCACAGGAGAGGAGTACACCCATCCACCAGCACTCGACGAAGACGTACAACAAGTTTTAAAGCCGATTTACGATGATCTAACAACGGAGGATCTCTTAGAACGATGTACGGGCGCGAACACTCAAAACAATAACGAGAGCTTCAATCACTGTGTGTGGCAACTAGCCCCAAAGCACGTATTCTGCGGCAAGCAGATAGTAGAAATCGCTACGCAGTGTGCTGTGTGCACCTTCAATGAAGGTTACGACCCAATTTTAAAAATTTTGGAGACGATGGGATGCACGATAGGGCCGAGCGCCGCAGATTTCGCCGCTAAGTACAAGAATGCGCGCATCACCCAAGCAAACCGCCGGGCGTCCCTGGATAGCAAAGAGGCGAGGACAGCTCGTCGGACTGAACAATCCATTGAGCACGATCTTTTCGAAGAAGCAGAAGGGATATTGTATGGACCTGGCATCGCTGATTGACCGTAAGTAAACGATTTACCTAAAATTTCCTCACTTGAAACTTTGAACGCGTTTTTCTCGAAACAGCATTTTTCAAAACGGTGTCCAACTTGGAGGGCAGAGTTTTAAAGCTATCGAGTTGAATTTTTTACACAATATTCTTAACGTCATTGTTTATCGTGCTATGGAAGCTTTTTTTTTTGACATTTTCCTATTTTTTTGTAAAAAAAACTGCCAAAAAAAAATGTTAAAATCGATACTTTTTGTTCAAACCGGCGCCATTTTTGCAAAAAAAAAAAGCCTCCATAGCACGAAAGCCAATTATATACCGATCAATAATCTTTTTGTGTTTTTTGTTTCAGATCAAAATTGTGACCCCCAACGTGGACACCACATCCAAGTGCATTTTCTGCAACAATTGTTTCATCATTTTTATAGATATTAATTAATAAATAAATCGATCTTTAAAAAATTGTTTTGTATTCTTCAATACCCAATTAATATACAAAAAAAAACCAGACCGATTAGATTATTTTTTCTTTAAAAAAAAAAATCGCGAAAAACAGCGATTTTTCGGGCTGTCACACTGGAAAGCTCCCTTATGGACATGCCAAGGTTTCTTACCGAGACTACATATTCAATAATTTTAAAAAGTATTTATGAGTCTGTGAAAACATGTGCAGATGTAATATTTAAAAAAGCCGTACGAGAAGAAATTGAAAATACACCTAATGCAGCAGGCGATGCAACTTCTAAATTAACAGTTTCCGGAGATGGATCCTGGAGGAAGCGAGGATATACGTCGTTGTTCGGAGTTACATCAGTCATAGGCTACTACAGTGGAAAAGTACTTGATCTTGTGGTAAAAACTGCGTTTTGTAAAATCTGTGAATCGTGGAAACATAAACTAAATGATGCGGAATACGAAGAATGGTACGAAACACACGAAGATAACTGCAGTGCAAATCACGAAGGCTCCTCGGGAAAAATGGAGGTGGACTCTATTATCGAAATCTTCAAGCGTTCAATAGCAAAATATAATGTCCTGTACCGTTACTATATTGGAGACGGAGATTCGAAGACATACACTGAGCTAGTAAATTCTCATCCTTATGACGACGTAGAAGTTATAAAAAAAGAATGCATCGGACACGTCCAAAAGCGTATGGGATCCCGCCTTCGTAATTTAGTAAAAAAAAACAAAAGCTTGGTGGTAAAGGAAAGCTGACAGGAAAATTTATTGACAAGCTCACTGTGTACTATGGATTTGCTATTCGACGCCATTCTGCTTCTGTTCACGATATGCATGAGGCAATATGGGCGACCTTCGATCATTACAGTTCAACCGATGCAAATCCACACCATAAGAGATGTCCAACCGGTGAAGAATCGTGGTGTTCATATCAACGAGCTCAGGCGAGAAACGAGGCTTTCCAACACGATTACAGACCACTTCCATCAAATGTATTGGATGCCATCAGACCTATATACAACGGTCTGAGTAAAGAAACTTTACTCGAAAGATGCGTCGGTGACTTCAATCAAAATAACAACGAAAGCTTCAATCAACTTATTTGGAAAATCAGCCCAAAAATCGTCTCGAGTGGAGCAATCGTTGTAAATTTAGCAGCTTATATTGCCGTTGGACTATTCAACGAAGGTTCAAAATCATTATTATTTTATTTGAACTCAATCGGAGTGAGCTGTGGGCACAACGCGCACGAATACGCTGATAAAATGAACGAAGCACCGATTGCACTGGCAGAGAGACGTGCGGCCGAGAGCACTCGTGAAGGAAGAATGTTACGAAGGCAACACCAAATTTCCGTTTTGCAAGCGGCATCGTCGGCGGAAGAACTTCTGTATGGACCCGGAATAGATGACTCTATGTAAGTTTACAAAAAAAATTATTTTCTTCGTGTAAACTGAAATTGAAACTTTAAACGCGTTTTTCTCGAAATGGCATTTCTGAAGTCGGTGACCAAGATTACTCGAACACTAATGAACCGATCTTCTTGAAATTTTGCAGGCTTATTTAATACATAAAAATGTAGTCTTTAATCGTTCGATTTTTTGTTTCGAAAAAAATGACCGTTTTATAGCCAAAAAACGGCCGTTTTTTTCGTTAAAATCGAACCATTAACTTTGACTGTCCGCCATTTTGTGAAAAATGAATATTTTTTTAAATCCTGCGATTAAAGACTAGTTTATACTTATATTTGACTAAATCCATCCACATTTTTTGTTTCCGATGATCCACTTCGCCGCAATGTTGGTCACCGCAAACCGTACAAATAAAAACATTATTTCATTGACGGCCATTTGCCACTTAACAATGTAATATTTTTCAATAAAAAAATTACTGAAAGTTCTTCAAGATGTGTTCTTTAAGATGATATAGTATTAGATTAAAAAAGTTTTGTAGTTTTCTTTAAAAAAATTCATTAAAAAGGCCTTTTTTGCGCTACAAGTGGGGGTAACCCCTTAAATTTGAAATAGTAAGTTATAATTTTAACTAATATATATAATACGTCTCTGTCGCGAGGTGGTATACTTCGGACAACGCGCGAGTTTGTTAACGAACCGAAGACTTATGTCTCTATGCGTGTCCGCCTAGTAGCTAGCTGGGACTTATTACACCGCCGCGCGAATGGCTTCGGTACGGAGCCTTATCCAACCCCAGGAGTGAACCGTGGCTAAGTTGGGACTGGTGAGCCGCACCCACCACAAGAACGACGAGAGCTCGAAGAGCTATCGTCCCGGTGGGATAATAACGTTATTAAATGATAATAGCATTTGGTAATAACGTCATTACATATCGGTGCGCATTCTTTTTTGTTGAACAATCATCGATTTGCAATTCCCTATGTACTTTCAATTTGTTACGTTTTTATCATGAAAGCATACATATAAGTAGTATGTGGGCCACTATGGCGACCCCCACTCCTATCCCCACTCCTGCCCCCACTCCTCGGTCTCCCCCGCCGGCTCGGTTTGGTCGAGCGGTGGTGGGGGAGGTGGACGAGGTGGTTGGGGCGGTGGAGTGGGGGGTGGAGGATAGAGTCGTCATAGTGGCCTGTATACTTTTTCAAATTTATTTATTAATTTTACATACACAACCCTTTGGATACATAATAATAATAATTGGATACATATATAATTTGGATACATATAATAATAATAATGTTTGAGCTTAAGTACATAATAATAGCGTTTCATTAAAAGTAGAAAATGTGTAAGCGGTTATTATTAATGTGTATTGAGAACACTTTTAATTATATGGTTAAAATGGTTCGTCATAAGTTCATATGTTAAAGCTGCTTTAGAACTAGCAGATAGGCCGCAGTTAACACCCGACATTTCTAGTTTTTGACTAATTTTCTCTCGTATTTTTTCCCGTCTTGTTCGAATTTTACGACGTAAACGCTGCCTTGAGATTTTCGGGATTTCTGATGCGATGATTGTAACAACCGTATCCCGGCACTTTTTAACATCGCTGGAAACACGCTCGAGCCATGCTTTGTGCGTATTTATACTGAGCTCCTCTGCGAGTAGATGAAAGAACTCAGCTTCCGTAAAACGAATGTAGAACGGGTTGTCCTGCCACACAGCTTCTATGTCGCGCCCCGTCTCTTTTTGAATAACCACAACGGGCTCATTAAGATATTCCTCATATTTCAGGATATAACGATCGCCTTTTACGACGGTGTGAAGAGACGGTGGTGGTGAGCTCTTTTCACCCGTAAAATAGGGGTTTTCTTCTTCTTCTTCTTCTTCTTCCTCAACGAACGGGGGGAGAGTCTTAACATACCAAGGGACTTCTTGTTTTCTATTTTTTTTGAAGAACCTCGTGATTGTCGAAAAGCGTTTTTGAAAATCAGCCCAGGCTGCAGAATCCAATGACACCCAGTTACCACTGTCACATGTAATATGAATTATCGGGTGTGGGTTGCTACTATTATAAATATTTAACCCAACCCATACACGTTTTGTTGTTTCGGGATTCAGATAATACGATGCTGATAACAACGACCGATGTGGTTTCAGGGTTGATGCTGATGCCGAAACATGGCACAGCTCCTCCTTCTTCTCAACAGAGGCCATGAAGTTTAAACCATCACCCGCACTTTAACGCACACCAAAAACCATATAGCGGTTTACTTCTGAATAGGTTTAAACTCTATGCTGTGGTACTGTCCGCCGTGGTATCGCATAAGTAATGTGTTGTCGCGAGTAGATTTCACCATTTGTTCAAAAAGCTCCGCGTCTTCCTCGAACGCTCTTGTAAACCGGGACGGTAAATAACACGTAAATTGGTTTTCCACATCGATTGTAAAGCGTACCCCGTATTTAGAATCAACGCGACGAATATCAGAAATGTTATAGTCTTTGCTGGTGGATAACTCGGATAGTTTCTTGACTTCCAAGGAGGTCTGTATGTAGCTTATTTTGTTTATACGGGAAAAGTCCATCGTTGATTTTGAGATCCGTTAATTTATGCGTTAAAATATTTAACACTGATCTTCTATTGATGACAGTTTTAATATGCACAATATCTTTCAAGAGCTGTTGCACGCGTAATTTCAGTTCACACTGTTTTCTTTGCATATGCTTTTGACGTGCGCACATCAAACGATGGGAGCTGATAGCTGCGTTCAACGACAGACCTCTTTTTTATATAAGACACC